>CAUOFW020005057.1:1680408-1967166 GCA_963454935.2 Ilex paraguariensis
TAGGGGGCCACTATAAATTGCACGCTCCATCAACACTTGGAAGGACACTGATTGCCTGGCACCACACCTTCCTTGATTCTCTATTCTCCCTCGAAGCTTGTATTCTCTATCTCCATACCCTTAAATTAATAAAGTACTCGACAACGAAAGTCATTCAAGAGTGGACGTAAGTCGAGTTGACCGAACCACTATAAATCTTGTCTCCTCCAATTCCCTCTTCACTTTTACTGCATTTATTATTTACACTTGACAAGTGCTGTGCAAAACCATTTTTGTGCATCATCAGTTTGGTGCCGTCTGTGGGAAACAAGACAAAATTCTCACTCCTGAACATTTCATCTACTAAACCAACGGCGATCACTACCCGATCCATGAACCAACACGAAGATAATCCACCACGAGAGGAGGAGGTTGCTCTTCCACCTACCGACCCTATCCCGAATGCTCCAGCTCCAAATTTTCAGCAAATGTTGGAGACCATGCAGCAGCTGGTGGCCCAAAACTGGCAAATACTGCAACTTATGCTCGCCGGACAAGGAGGAGCGCAACTTGGAGGTGCACAACATGGAGTGTCTCAAGAAGCTCCACACTGTGGACATCAAGGAACTCCACACTCTGGACATCAAGGAGCTCCACACCTTGGACATCAAAGAGCTCCACACCTTGCTGCTCCCCATTTGGGCGTCCATGTAGGTCTGGGCGCCCCCTTTGGAGTCCCCTTGGGCGCCCCACACAGAGGAGCCCATTGTGATCCACTGCCTCTTCCTCCTGCTTCCCATGGTGAAGACCCTCATCTCCAAGAGGATGGAGGTGAAAACCAAAGCATGGAGTATGGGAGTCATCTCCATGATCATTCCAAAGAAGCCCCCAATCACTGGGACGAGAAAATTAAGGAAGTACAAAATCAGTTGGGTGATGTTTTCAACGCTATGAAAGCGCAAGGACCCGAGACAGTGGATTACCTGTTAAGGTGGACAGACACGCCTTCCCCAAAAAGTTTAAAATGCCATCCGTGGAGACCTTTGACAGAACAAAGGATCCACTAAACCACCTCGACACCTACAAAACTTTGATGCAGCTGCACAATGTCCTAGATGAAATTATGTGTAGGGTATTCCCAACTACCTTGAAGGGATCAGCGCGACAATGGTTTGCCAAACTCACCTCGGCCTCCAAAGGCTCCTTCGTCGAACTGAGCAAATCATTTGTGGCACAGTTCATTGGTGGACGCCGCCAACAAAAGCCTACCACCCATCTGCTCAATATAAAACAGGATCAAGACGAGAGTCTGAGGAGTTACCTCACTTGTTTTAACGAGGAGGTCCTCCAAATCGAGGAGCCCAATGAAAAAGTCACCATGATCGCCTTTCTGGGAGGCCTCCACTCATCCAAATTCCTTTTTTCAGTAATGAAGCAACCACCAAAGAGTATGTCAGAATTATTGGCCAAAGCTCAAAAATATATAAACGCTGAGGAAATCAACAGGTCCAGGCGAGGTGAATCATCTCGTGGATCTCCAAAAGCTTGACATGCCTCTGCATTGTTCTCAAACAGGCAGCCTCAATATCCAACTTAGCGACTCCCTCACAGGTCGCCAAAAGCTTGGCCTGTACTGTTCTCAAACAGACAGCCTCAATATCCAGCTTAGCGACTCTCTCACGGGTCACCAAAAGTTTGGCCTCTACACTGTTTTCAAATAGGTAGCCTCAATATCCAGCTTAGCGGCTCCCTCGCGGGTCGCCAAAAGTTTGGCCTCTGCACTGTTCTTAAACAAACAACCTATATCTCCAGCTGAGCGGCTCTTTCACGGGTTGCCAAAAACTTAGTCTCTGCACTGTTCTCAAGCAGACAACCTATACCTCAAGCTTAGAGACTCTCATAGGTCGCTAAAAGCTAGGTCTCAATAGGCTCTCCCAAGGCAGTCCCAGGCTCGTCCAAGGCACCCAACACCTCCCAGGTGCCCAGAACCTCCCAGGCGCCTAAAGGAGGCAGCCCAGCACCTGAAAAAGGTGTATGCTAGCCCAAATGGAGCAGCCCAGCACCTGGAGAGGTGCTTGAACCCCTCTGCTCATCCAAACGAGGAAACTTAGCACCCGGAGATATGACTGACCGCTTTTACTCGACCAAACAGGGCAACCCAACACTTGGAGGGGTGTCTGACTGCCTTTGCTCGCCAAAACGGAGCAACCCAGTAGCTAGAGAGGTGCCTGGCCCTTCAAAGTTGCACAAAACAACTTGGACTGGAGCAGTGTTTAGATCAGCCCCTGCACCCAGGTTTACTACCCTGCTCTCCCCGTTGTACCTTGGACTGATTTTCTGTACTTTCTGTTGAAAAAATATTGTTACCCATCGCTCGTGAGCTGCCCAGGACAGCGGAATCTGCGCTGCCCAGCGCGTCTGAGCTGTCCAAGACAGTAGAAACAGCGCCCAGGCTGCTGCCCAGCCTCCTTGCTCGTCCACTGTGCATGTCTATTGCGTGCCTGATGGTCTGGATAGCCCCATTTTTTGCCTGCATGCGGCTGTCCAGCTCCCTGCTCTGCACACCCAAGCTGCCCAGCTCCCTATTTTATGCTCCAAGGCTGTCCAGCACTCCACCCAAGCTGTCCAACTCATTGTGCTGCGCGTTCAAGCTGTCCAGCCCCCTTTTCTATGTGCCCAAGTTATCCAGGACAACATTTTCAGCGCCTAAGCTGTCCAGGATAGCTCCTTTTGCGCCTAAGCTATCCAGGACAGCTCCTTCAGCTCTCAAGCTGTCTAGGACAGCCCTTCTAGTGCCTGGGCAGCCCCCTGCACTCCAAGAAAATTCCTTAAATCCGCCCAAACTAGCGCCTAAAGTGGCGCCTACCTCCTCCCTTCCTTCGATCTCCACATTCCCTCTTCAATCAACATTGCCCACTTGAAAAATCCACTCGAAATAGGTAGGACTTGAGTTCTCAAGGTTTTCAAGAGGTGGGTGCTCAATCTCAAAGTGAATGAAATGGGTAGGATGAAGGAGATGGTTATATTTATAGCTTAGGGTTTTTAAAGAGGGAAAAGCCCAAATTGAAGGTTATGGGCTCTTATAAAATTCCTAGCAAAAGTGAAAAAAACTTGAGGCATGCAAAACAAAAATACATTGTGGAGGGAAAGAGTCATCTAGCAGAGGAAGTTTCCATCACTTATAACTCAAGAAGCAAATTAATGCACCCTTCTCCAAGTTTCCTTGGACACGGGACATTGGGGGGCAAATGTTGGGTCAAGCCCAAATAGCCCAATTTATGTGAGAAGTCCAACCCCAATTGAGGCGCCCAACCTCATGAAAAATCCACAAAGCCCAATATAGTCCAAGACCAGTTAGACTCTTTGCTTAGCCACGTCATCAAGGGGGAGAGCATGGGAAGCTTTATCTGCACCACCGAAGGAAACGGTCCATCTTTGACCGCATCTCATGGAGAGCTCCTCAACCACCTCGCTCGTTGAGAAGAGATCGGGAGCTCCACCGAAATAGTTGCTTAGTCGCTGGAAAGTAGCCCCAACCTTCTAAGGGGCCACTATAAATTGCACGCTCCATCAACACTTGGAAGGACACTGATTGTCTGGCACCACACCTTCCTTGATTCTCTATTCTCCCTCGAAGCTTTTATTCTCTATCTCCATACCCTTAAATTAATAAAGTACTCGACAATGAAAGTCATTCAAGAGTGGATGTAAGTCGAGTTGACCGAACCACTATAAATCTTGTCTCCTCCAATTCTCTCTTTACTTTTACTGCGTTTATTATTTGAGTTTTGGGCAAAAGAGATTGTAGTTTGGTGGGTACTTTAGAAATGTTATGAATTGTTCTTGAATTCTCATGAAATCCATGGGTATGAGTAATTACAAGAAAGCATGCAATATTTATAGTTTTATAGGAAATTATGAAAATTCAAGTATACTTTTGTTATACTTACAATTTGATGAATAAGTTTTAACTTGGGTGTAATTGGTTCGAATAAATATTGTTTTAACGGATTCGAGAAGACTAACTCAAATTGATTTGAGTAGGTAATTTTACTTGTTGCTAATAGATTATTTCATTTAACTCGAATTGATTATTAAACTAATAATTTAATCAATTCGAGTAGATAACATTACTCAATGTAAATGAATTATTTAATTTGATGCAATATAATTACTAAACTTGGTTTGAAAAAACCAATTCAAGCTTAAGCGGTGTTATTTATTAATACTCAAATGGAATTGTGAATATTGGGTGGCAGGTTCATAGATGAGCACAACAAAGAATGCCACACAAAGAGCTCCGACGGAGGGGTCATCAACAAGATAGAACTTTTCACAAGGTAGGCACGCTAACCTACATTTTATTTATACATAAATAATTAAGTTTTGTTTGACTGCTCTTATTTTATAAGTTCTTTTGAGATTCAATAAATTGAGTGTTATAATATTTTTGGGGAACGGAGATCATTTAAATGACGAAGTAAGCCTTTATAGCCTAGATTGATTGTGTGATGGAACATGTGTATGCCATTCAAGATGATTGTGTGGGTAATGAACTTATTTATGATTATGCTTTGTCCTTACAATGAGATAGACATTAAAGAAAATATTTGTGAATACTGGCTGTCTTTGTGACAAGAATTATGATGAAAATTTGTGGTGGATACAATATGTCTACGTGACAGGAACTAAGTGTTTGGTTTCGAGTTGTCTGTGTGACGAAAAGAAAGAAAAGGTAAGTGGTTTGAGACGTCTAAAAGACGGGTGTCTATGTGACCTAAAATAGCTGTGCAGTAAAGACGTCTAAGTGACAAAAGTAAACTATTTGGATGAATTGTCTACGTGACTAAAAATAAATTTAGTGTTTATAGTCATCTTCGTGACAAAATTAAGCTATGTACTGGAATTGTCTAAGTGACGAAAACAAGAGTTGATGTCGTGTTATGGGTCATCTGAAAGACACAAAAAAAAAATATTATGGTTTGAGTTGTTTGAGTGAGGAATGGTACTTATGTGATGAAATAATTTTGCGGTGTATGTTGCCTAGGTGGCAAAATAGTTATCTTTGTGTGAGACCATAGAGCAACAAGATAGGATCTCGTGTTAAAATTACGTGTTTACGAATAATAGTTTTCTGTCGCTGAATTAGTGTATCTTATTATCTCCTTTGCTCTATTTATAGGAAACTACTGGATACTCACTAAAAGATTTCCTTGAAATCTTTTCAAGTAATTTGTACATAAGCCTGAAGTCCACTGCCAAAACAAGAGGTCTAGTCGAGAGTTGTTGGGGAATAGCTCGGGTCAGTTTTTTTTTTCCTTTTGGGTTTTATACAACATGAAGTGTTTTTATTTGGCATGTAAACGAAACTTTAAAAATATTTTTGGGTTATGTATATTTTGTATGGTAGCAAACTAGTGTGCTTGCACTCGTGTGACTTTTGATTTAAAAATGGACTAAGTTGTATATATTGGCAGGGTTAGTTTTTCTTTAAAAAAAATAGTAATGGCAGGATTGCAAGACAAAGTGTATTATGCTTAATGCAAAGGCTGGGATGGGGTGTTACAGACCCGCTCGATTTCAAGCCTACCCATTGAATTTCCTTGAGATTAAATTTGATCTAGAATGAGATTTAGTGCATTCCAACCTTGAATCTATGATTATTACCTTGATTTAAACTATTATCCCGTTCGTATTGGGAAAAATGCTGCCAATAGCTCAAAAAAGGGTAAGGGTATAGGTTTCAGGTAATAGAGCTCATTTTCATACTCACCAATACCGAGCACTATATAGGAGATAATTTTATTCACGGACTGTGCTTGTAGAACAAGGAGTTAATCACGTTGTTGTCCCTTCGATTTTTGACTCGAGAGGGCAGACTGAACTACTTGCGCCCCCTATGCCTACAAATGTGGATATGGTTAGAGAGTTTTATACACACATTCGTGACACTACAGACGATAGTGAGCATTTCACAACATACATCCGAGGTGTGTTATTTGAGTTTTCCTCTACTCTTATTGCCACCACCCTACGTCTTCCTCAATTAGCATGTGATCCTTATCACTTTAGACCTAAAAGTGATATAACCACACTATCATCAGTTACCTAATGTTGTATGGAGTCCCTTATCCTAATGGATGAAATTGCTAGTTATGGTACCATAAGGACTTGACTAGGGATTTTAGGTTCATAAATCTGATTTTTTTCTACAATATTGGCCGGAAGACTCATATTTCCACTTTTTCTACACCACGAGTGTATTTGTTACATGCTATTGGTACAAGTACGGAGATAGATCTGCCACATGTGATTTTTTGAGTCATTTGGAGAGCTTTCAACAAGGGGATGATTACTAACACTCTTTCATATATTGTTTATATATGTGATGACATAGGAATGAAGTGAGGATGTGGATAAACTATGCATGTACTGGTTATACATAAAGATAAATATATGGAGAAGCTTGAAGTTCTAGATGCTCACTCAAAGGAGAAATTAATTTAGTGAAGTTTAAGTATATTTAGAGTGAGATAACATCAAAATTAGATCCATAAGGTTGAAAAACCTTGGAATATGTGATATGAGGCGTATTGGAAGTTTGGAAATATTTTAGAGTTAAAATGCATTTTTGGAAAAATTTGGGTAGAATGAAATTTTGCACTACCTTAGTGTTTGGACCACAATTCTATCCTGATGTTCGATTGATCTGAAATTTTTACAGTATAAACTAGATTTCTAGGGCTACAATAGTGTATTTCATGAATCGGCCTCTAACTAGGTCAAAATCAAGCCACAAGTCAGGGACAAAGAATTACCACCATTTGAACGGTGTATTGTCATTTGAATGGTGCTTTTGACGATAAGAATGCACATCCCCCCTTCAAATGCACATGCGAGTTTGGGCGATTCCAAAGAGTTTCAACCATTTGAACATATGGAGATTGTTCGAACAGTACCTCTGACGATACGAGTGACCGTTCGAATGCATGGCAGCCGTTGAAACACATATGTGGATATTGTTGCCTTCATTTGAACGCAAGATAGCTGTTCAAACGCACCTCCCCTATTAGTTTAGTGTTTTTTCTTTGATTTTAGGGTCCTCTAAAAACCTAGGGACTTCTTTTGGGGACTATTTTACCTATTTTCCATCTTAGCAAACCCTAGATAGTTAAGAAAAGGGAGAAGAGGAAGAGCGAGGACGATTTTCACTTCGGGAATGGATCAAATACTTTAGAACTACACACAAAGAGCAGATTAAAAGTAGGCGATTCTGCTGGAGTTCTTTCGTTGAGACTTAGGGTATTATATATGTATATTTTGAATCTCCTTGATTATAATATGTTAGATAATCATTCGTTCTTGATTTCTTTTTAATTAACATATGGTTTTAAACAAGATTATTGCCTTATGTTCAAGAAATATCGTTCTCGAATTTTCCAAAACCCTATGCCATGTTTGGTTAGCTTTTCAGAAACTGTTTTTTGTTCTCAAAACTTCAAAAACACCCAAAACTTGTTTGTTTAGCTNATCGTTCTCGAATTTTCCAAAACCCTATGCCATGTTTGGTTAGCTTTTCAGAAACTATTTTTTGTTCTCAAAACTTCAAAAACACCCAAAACTTGTTTGTTTAGCTTTTTTGTTCTCAAAATTTTGAGAAAAAATGAGATTTGAGTCAAAGAAACAGAAAACAGCAGCAAATTTCTTCATTCTATTTTTTTTTTTTACTTCTTCCTCTCTCTCATAATATATAATATATATTATAATATAATATACACATATTATATATAATATATATTATATAATATAATATGCTATATAAAGTTTTATATTATATACTATATATTAATATATAATATTATATCATATATTATATTATAATCTATTATATTATATGTTATATATTAATATTATAATCTATTATATTATATATTATATATTAATAAATAATCGATAATAATATTATATTATTATATAATACATAATATAATATATTATAATATATAATATATTATATATTAATATTATTTTATTTTATAATATGTATATATATATATATATATATATATATATATATATATATACTTATTTACTTATATATATTATGAAATTGTCAATATTAAAAAAAAATTATATTTTTTTATTAATATTTGAATTACTATTCAAATATATATTTAGACTGTACAAACAGGTTTTACTATTTTTTGTATTGTAAAATTATTTTTGAAATCATCTAACCAAATAAGTTTTTTATCTCAAAAAATATCAAAACCACTTTTTTTAAAAAAATTTCAAAAACTGTTTTCAGATATTAGTTTTTGAAATATAAACCAAACAAGCCCCTAGTTTTGCTAAATACATATTTTAAGGTGAAAAATATATGAATTATTGATTTCTAAACTCATATTCTTGATTAAATTGTTTCATTCAAATTACTATTCTTATTCCAACAAATTGTGATTTTTGGCAAAATCCTAGAATTTTGATATCACAATTATGAAGTTTTTCTTGATATGGTCCCTTACGTATTTTGATTCCATAATCATCATTATTATTATATATTGAAAATTGTGAAACTTGTGGCTAGTTGAATACACATTTTGATAAAATTGTGGTTTTATCTCTATATGGTTGGGTGTGACAGACTTGAGTTGCATTCGAGAGCTGTCGTAGATTGTTAGAGGTTAGTCTATCACAATCAGGGTGAGATGGTTGCCTAATTCTTGTTGTGGATTGTTGTTTGTTAAAAAAATCACTTTTGTTCATGTAAACCCTCACATTCGTATCTTTATATAACAACGTAATTATGTTTTTGAAATACTAATATATGTAATGATGTATGCATGAACTATGTAGATTATAAGAGTAGAAATAAAAAGGTTAGTTTAAGTAATAGGGTATATTGTAGAAGTTTGAAAGTACTCCGAAATGAAAACACACTTTAGAGAGAATTTGAGTAAAAAGGATTTTGGACACTTTCTAGTATTGGATCATAACTCTTTATCTTGATGCCCATTTGATTTGAAATTTTGACAGTAGTAGTAGACTTCTAGAGCTACAAAAGTGTATTTCATGCAAATTTTCCAAATCGACCTCTAAATAGGTCAAAACGTCATCGAAAGGTTCAGTAAAAACAGGAATAACGTTCAAACGACAGTGTATTTCAGTACTTTTTGTCTAATGGAAAAACCAAAGTACTGGGAGCTATGGACGTTCGAACGTCAGTTACGAATTCTGACTCTCAAAATCGCGCACAAGACACAATTTCTTCCACTATAAATACCTAAGGACACCTCCCTAAGCCCCATTTCAACACTTCTAACCCTACAAAAGCTTAGAGAGGAAGAAAGAAAGGGAAAAGCAAAGGATTAAAGGGTGATCCAAGTTTTGGAAAGATCAAATCTTCATCTTCTTCACTCAAAAACTAAGGAAGCAAGGTAAGNAGGATTAAAGGGTGATCCAAGTTTTGGAAAGATCAAATCTTCATCTTCTTCACTCAAAAACTATGGAAGCAAGGTAAGGGTTTTCTTTCATTCTTGTCCATTGATGCTAGGGCTAATATATATGTATGTTTTGACTCCTAATCTTATGTATTTGCTATGAGTTCTTTGTTTCTTGGTCTTCTTGCAATTATTATCATGTTTTAAACAAAATTAGGGTTGAATACCCATGAAATCTCTTTTTCTTGATTTAAAACCCTAGTCTCAAGAGTGATGGGTTTTTCGTTTGATTCTTCCTTGGTTCTTGATTTCAAAACCTTAGTGATTTGTGTTGAGTAATAAAATGATGTAGATGATGAACTCTTGCATTTTCTTCAATGTTTTATTGAAATGATATATGTGAAAATTTGGGGGTTGTTGAAATTACTTGTGCTCTTGGAAATACCCATGGAATTAGGGATTTTGGAAATTGTTTGTTATTGATGGAATTGTTGGTATTGTATCTCTTGTGTGGTTGCTTGGATAAACATGGGCTACGATTGATCGGGTATCATGGAGTAGGTAGATGTCTTCTTACTCCGTGCGGGTTTGGACATATCCTACCACTCGTAGTGGGGTTGGTGCCTTGTGAGGATCAAACCACTATTAGTTCACGGGTGTCATGTCAGAGGATTAGTATACTAATGTCTGGGTTGGATTCGTCACTGCCATTGTGTTGGCACATGCTCTTCCCAAAGGTTGGATATCCTTGCGAAGATTTGTATTTGTGGATATGTGGGATATGATGCTTTTGATGGTGACCATGCTAGATCTTACTTCATACCTGAGATACAAATACAGTGGTGGATTATTGTTCATTGTACCAGAAATAGTTTCTACAAGAATCTTGGGAAGTATGGGATTCCGCAAGAACTTGGGAGAAACGGTTTATAGTAGAATGGATTATTAGTCGTATATTGTAGTGGTGGGTTATTGTTCATTGTACCAGAAATGATTTCTAAAAGAATCTTGGGAAGTATGAGATTCCACAAGAACTTGGGAGAAACGATTTATGGTGGAATGAGTTACTAGTTGTATATTGGTTTCACTTATGCATTAAATTACTGATGTTGCTTAAACTTAAGATCTGTTTAAATATCCCTGTTTTATTTCAAAATTCATATATGTTATTTGTGAAAGGTGATCGACCATTTTTATATGTTTTTCTAAACCTTGTTCGAGTTTGGGAGGATTTTTCCTATAGAGCTTAGTGCTCACCCCCTACAAATAATATTTCTCAGATTATATCCGAGAGGAGGATCTTGGAGATGATGAACAAGTACCTTAGGAGACTTCGACAAAAGGGAACATGGATTCCGAGGTGGACGCCTAGAGCAACTTTACCTTTTTGTTCTAAACTCGATAATTCATTTTGAAACATTGTGAAGTCTAGCTTTCTTTTGTTATTCCGCTGCACTATAATAGTTAAATTTTTGAGATGTAAGCGCAATAGTGTGCATATTCTTTTGGGATAAGGTTGTAAATTTTATGAATGATGAATGAAATATGATTTATTTATGGATCATATTAGTTGCTCTCATAATCTAAATGGTTTCAAATTGTAATGTCTTCCAAGGTAATTTTTGGGTCGTTACAGTTCATGTAGGTCCAAGTCTGAGTGATGATATACCTTCCCTGGGAATGATTTGTCAATACCGTGGAAGACGGTATATACCCTTCCTAAAGTGGTTTCTGATGTGCCCCACATGGAATACATGAGATAGTTGTGGTTGTGGTGGGTGAACGAGGTAAAATTAATCATTGTATAGATTCTTGAGAAGCAGTGAACATACATGAGAATATGGGATGGGGCTACTAGGTTAGTATTTGATTATTTTAATTTCCTGCATATTTATCCCTATTATTGATTTATTGTATTCCATAAGCTTGAGATCATTATAATTGTCATTGCTTACTCTCAAAAATATATATACTCTTTTTTTTTTTAACTGTTTTTAAAACCTTGTTTGGATTTAAGAGGGATTTCCTAGGGATTTTTGCTCATCCCTTACAACCACACACTTATAGATTTTGGCATAGAAAAGAATATCAATGTGGATGAGCGGCTAACTATGAGGCGGTGGAGAGTCAAGATGTGGACCCTATCTTAGACGAATAAAGTTGTTTTATTTTTGGGTTTAGAGTTTGAGAGATTTCTATGAAACAATGTTGTCATTATATTTAGTTATTTTATTGCTAGTTATAGTTTGGTTTAGAATTGTAAGTTTGGAGAAGTTAAAATGTTTTATTGTCTTAGTATTTGGTATTTTATTGGACGGATGGATGGTTTATTATTTTAATGGTTATTTTAGTTGCTCTCCTGGTGGAATGGTTTGTAGATAGTAATGTCTTTTAGGGTAGAATTTGGGGTGTTACAAGCGGTGCTCATGGTAGCTTGAGGGGTGCATGCCTTAGTTAGGATTGAAATGTGATTTTCATTCTAGCGACAATTGCCTTATGACCGCCCTCCCACAAATCAGGCAGTCATTCGTGAATCTGAATTTTCTGATTTATTAAGACTATCCTTATTCCGGACCTATAAATAGGGTGAACCTTTCCCATATTTATAGGTTAAGCCTCTTGTGAGATTTCTAAGAAAGAAAATCATATTTCTACCATGAGAGCTTCCACCATAACCTAGAACCCTCAACCTAAAGGTTACCACTATATATTCTACCCAACCTCACAACTTGGAGAAGAACATATTGTTGGTTTGATAAACCCATTGGTGTGTGCATAGGGGCCATCGTTGGTGTGCCCATGATTTCTCGAGGCCTAGACAATCCGCACGATAGGAAGTCCAAGTGAAGGTACACTAGACATCGAATGATCGCCTTTGGCAGAGAGACAATAAGAAAAAATAGCATATAACTATGGTATTGGTTGAGGTATAAGACTCGAGTACTTGTATGTTCACTTAGCGAAAATTGGATTAGGCTTTAGTGAATCGAAAAGGTCCCCGCAGTTTTTCCCGATGAGGGTTTCCGCGTCAACAAATCTCTTGTGTTCTTTATTGTTTATTGTACACACTTGTGATTATTAGCACACACACTCGCACTATGTATTTGATGCTTTGATTGATTCATAACCATTCATCCATAGTGTGCAATTGGGTTTGGGATTTTGGGATTGACGTGAGATTGATTATGAGCGCATTAATTTAATATTAATTTAATCAATTGTCATGTACAAAGTGGGTAGTGGTGACTAAAGGGTTTCTCACATTCATTGTGAAATCTATGTAGGAAAAGGTAATTGTGGTGGTTTAGGTTTTAACTGGTAATCAATTGGGGCTAAAATTGAAAAACTTAGTTAGCCCCCTCCTAGGTAAAGTATCTATTACTCCACGTGTATAATCTTGAGGGAAGATCCATATCGGGTTTTTCCTCCCAAAACAACAATTGGTATCAAAGTGTGGTTGTCCTAAGTATATAGCCATGAGTAGGTATTTCTTGTTTATGCTTACTTACCTAGTTTGCCTTCTAGAGATCTAAAGGGTCTCTTTTCCAACTGATAATTTCTTTTAATTTTTCTGCACTTGTTCTTACAAAAAATTCCAACTCTATAGTAATTTTTACATATTCTTTCTTTACTTACTTCCTAAATTTCCTTTGATCTCTGTGGCACAACCTTGGACTTCACTGAGCATATTTACTACGTCTTGATCACCTATACTTGGGGCACCTATTTGGAATAAAGTAGTCGTCAATGAACACAATAACGAATTGGACAATGTATTTTTGAAACACATGTTGCATCGGATCCATAAAAAGTCACAGGTGCATTCGTAAGCCTAAACGGCATAACCACAAACTCAAAGTGCCCATTCCTTATCGAAAAAGCAGACTTGGGAATATCCTCCTCTCTAATTCTCAATTGATGGTAGCCCATGTGGAGATCAATCTTTGTATAGTAGTGAGAACCCTTCAATTGATCAAAGAGGTTGTCGGTGCAGATTATAGGATACTTGTTCTTTACAGTCACCCAATTTGTGTAAACCCTCACACTCTTATCTTTATATAGCAAGTAATCATTTCTTTTGAAATGTTAATATGGAAAAATTCGAGTAAATACTAGTTAAAACTTAGTTTTAGCTTGTAAATATATGAAATCATTATAATAGAACTTGTACTAACTAGGTTTGACGTACAAATGTATGTGGTATAAGTTTGGGATGGTTTTGGATGGTTGTGGAACGGATTGGAATGGGTTGGAAATGAAAAAGAAAGGATTTGTAGAAAAACAGGCAAAACCTTCTGAAAGGTCGATGAAAAACCTTCTGGAGGTTAAGGTAAATGTTAATCCCACGGGCAAAACCTTCTGGAAGGTCGATGAAAACCTTCAGGAAGGTTAAAGTAATGTTCTTCCGAAAGGATAATGGAAAAGTTTGTCCAGTAGGCAAACCTTCTGGAAGGTCGATGAAAAACCTTCCAGAAGGTTAATGGAAATGTTTGTCCAGTAGACAACCCTTCCAAAAGGTCGATGAAAAACCTTCCGAAAGGTTTTTCAAAAATCTAAATTTTTAAGTCGCGAAACAACCAATTTTCCTTCCACTATAAATACCTAAGGACGTCCCATTAGCCCCATTTCAACACTTCTAACCCTAGGAAACCTTAGAGAGGGAGAAAAAGAGGGAAAAACACAAGATCAAAGGGGATTTTCACTTTAAAAGGATCAAAATCCTAGTTTTTCTAGAACACCAAGGTAGGGGTTCCTTCCATTCTTGTCCATTGAGGCTAGGGCATGTAGGTATATGTATGTTTCCACTCTTAATCATATGTATATGCTATGAAATCATGATTCCCTGAGATTTTTGTAATTATTACCATGTTTTAAACAAAGTTATGGTTATATAACCATGAGATTTTCTTTTCTTGTCATAAAACCCTAATTTTCAAAAGAGATGGATTTTCCTCTTGATTCTTTCTTTATTCTTGATTTCGAAACCCTAGTGTTTTGTGTTGATTAATAAAATGGTGTTTATGATGATCTCTTGCTTAATTTCTTAAATTGTTCTATTGGAAAACTGCCAATGAAATTTGGGGATTTATGATTTACTTATGATTTGAGAATTTGGTTGGAATTGAATCTCTTGTATGGTTGTTGTGATGGACTTGAATTACATTCGAGAACTGTCGTAGAGTATTAGAGGTTAGTCTATCCCACTGGGGGTGAGATGATTTCCTAACACTTGTAGTGGTTTGTTGTTTGTGAAAATAACCATTATTGTTCACGTAAGTTCGAGGTTTAGGGATGGTATACATTTCCTGGGAAGGATTCGTCAATGCCATGGGAAACGGTATACGCCCTTCCAAAAGTAGTTTGTGTGGTTATGATTGGATGAACGAGGTAGAGTCGTTGTGTAGATTCATGAGAAAAAACCAACATATATATGAATCTGGGATGACACTATTGAACGATTATTGCTATTGTGTGGAATTGGTTTCCTACAAAAGCTTGTAGAGGTATGAGACTCTACAAGAACTTGTGGAAAATGATTTATGGTTGGAAATGGTTTGTTGTACCAGAAACGATTTTCTACAGGAGCTTGTGGAAGTATGAGATTCTACAAAAACTTGTGGAAAATGGTTTATGGTTGGAAATGATTTGTTATTGTAATTTGGCGTTATTACTTCACTTAATTTATTGTTATTATGTAAACTTGAGATCTATTGAAATGTTCCTGTTTTCTTTCAAAAATTAATATATATGATATTTACGAAATGAAACCGACTTGTTTTACATGTNACTCTTATCTTTATATAGCAAGTAATCATTTCTTTTGAAATGTTAATATGGAAAAATTCGAGTAAATACTAGTTAAAACTTAGTTTTAGCTTGTAAATATATGAAATCATTATNTTTCTTTCAAAAATTAATATATATGATATTTACGAAATGAAACCGACTTGTTTTACATGTGTTTCTAAACCTTGTTCGAGTTTGGGAGGAATGTTGCTACAGAGCTTAGTGCTCACCCCCTACAAACAATATATTTACAAATAATGTGTTAGATAAGGAGCTCAGAGTCGACGAACAGGTGCATTGGAAAGCTCTGCTAGACGAGCACGTGGAACCGGAGGTGTATGCTTAGGGTTATACTCTTCNAAGTTTGGGATGGTTTTGGATGGTTGTGGAACGGATTGGAATGGGTTGGAAATGAAAAAGAAAGGATTTGTAGAAAAACAGGCAAAACCTTCTGAAAGGTCGATGAAAAACCTTCTGGAGGTTAAGGTAAATGTTAATCCCACGGGCAAAACCTTCTGGAAGGTCGATGAAAACCTTTTNTGGAACCGGAGGTGTATGCTTAGGGTTATACTCTTCTAGGTGCTAGACTAGAAAATTCCTTTTGAGACTCGGTGGAGTCTAATATTTTTGTTATTCCGCTGCAAGTTAAATTTGATTCTTTTGGATATAATTGTCATGGTTGAGNTAAAGTAATGTTCTTCCGAAAGGATAATGGAAAAGTTTGTCCAGTAGGCAAACCTTCTGGAAGGTCGATGAAAAACCTTCCAGAAGGTTAATGGAAATGTTTGTCCAGTAGACAACCCTTCCAAAAGGTCGATGAAAAACCTTCCGAAAGGTTTTTCAAAAATCTAAATTTTTAAGTAGCGAAACAACCAATTTTCCTTCCACTATAAATACCTAAGGACGTCCCATTAGCCCCATTTCAACACTTCTAACCCTAGGAAACCTTAGAGAGGGAGAAAAAGAGGGAAAAACACAAGATCAAAGGGGATTTTCACTTTAAAAGGATCAAAATCCTAGTTTTTCTAGAACACCAAGGTAGGGGTTCCTTCCATTCTTGTCCATTGAGGCTAGGGCATGTAGGTATATGTATGTTTCCACTCTTAATCATATGTATATGCTATGAAATCATGATTCCCTGAGATTTTTGTAATTANAAATATTAGATATGATGAATGGATTTTTATTTATTGATGGATTATATTAGTTACTCACATTATGTGAATGATTTTAAATTGTAATGTCGTCCAATGTGGTTTTTGGGACGTTACAAACAATCGATTTTCCTTCCACTATAAATACCTAAGGACGTCCAATTTAGCCCCATTTCAACACTTCTAACCCTATAAAACCTTAGAGAGGAAGAAAGAGAGGGAAAAACATAAGATCAAAGGGGATTTTCACTTCAAGAAGATCAAAAACCTAGTTTTTCAAGAACACCAAGGTAGGGGTTCCTTCCATTCTTGTCCTTGAGATTTTTGCAATCATTACCATGTTTTAAACAAAGCTATGGTTATATAATCATGAGATTNCCACTCTTAATCATATGTATATGCTATGAAATCATGATTCCCTGAGATTTTTGTAATTATTACCATGTTTTAAACAAAGTTATGGTTATATAACCATGAGATTTTCTTTTCTTGTCATAAAACCCTAATTTTCAAAAGAGATGGATTTTCCTCTTGATTCTTTCTTTATTCTTGATTTCGAAACCCTAGTGTTTTGTGTTGATTAATAAAATGGTGTTTATGATGATCTCTTGCTTAATTTCTTAAATTGTTCTATTGGAAAACTGCCAATGAAATTTGGGGATTTATGATTTACTTATGATTTGAGAATTTGGTTGGAATTGAATCTCTTGTATGGTTGTTGTGATGGACTTGAATTACATTCGAGAACTGTCGTAGAGTATTAGAGGTTAGTCTATCCCACTGGGGGTGAGATGATTTCCTAACACTTGTAGTGGTTTGTTGTTTGTGAAAATAACCATTATTGTTCACGTAAGTTCGAGGTTTAGGGATGGTATACATTTCCTGGGAAGGATTCGTCAATGCCATGGGAAACGGTATACGCCCTTCCAAAAGTAGTTTGTGTGGTTATGATTGGATGAACGAGGTAGAGTCGTTGTGTAGATTCATGAGAAAAAACCAACATATATATGAATCTGGGATGACACTATTGAACGATTATTGCTATTGTGTGGAATTGGTTTCCTACAAAAGCTTGTAGAGGTATGAGACTCTACAAGAACTTGTGGAAAATGATTTATGGTTGGAAATGGTTTGTTGTACCAGAAACGATTTTCTACAGGAGCTTGTGGAAGTATGAGATTCTACAAAAACTTGTGGAAAATGGTTTATGGTTGGAAATGATTTGTTATTGTAATTTGGCGTTATTACTTCACTTAATTTATTGTTATTATGTAAACTTGAGATCTATTGAAATGTTCCTGTTTTCTTTCAAAAATTAATATATATGATATTTACGAAATGAAACCGACTTGTTTTACATGTGTTTCTAAACCTTGTTCGAGTTTGGGAGGAATGTTGCTACAGAGCTTAGTGCTCACCCCCTACAAACAATATATTTACAAATAATGTGTTAGATAAGGAGCTCAGAGTCGACGAACAGGTGCATTGGAAAGCTCTGCTAGACGAGCACGTGGAACCGGAGGTGTATGCTTAGGGTTATACTCTTCTAGGTGCTAGACTAGAAAATTCCTTTTGAGACTCGGTGGAGTCTAATATTTTTGTTATTCCGCTGCAAGTTAAATTTGATTCTTTTGGATATAATTGTCATGGTTGAGCATATTCTTTTGGGATGATGTTGTAAATATTAGATATGATGAATGGATTTTTATTTATTGATGGATTATATTAGTTACTCACATTATGTGAATGATTTTAAATTGTAATGTCGTCCAATGTGGTTTTTGGGACGTTACAAACAATCGATTTTCCTTCCACTATAAATACCTAAGGACGTCCAATTTAGCCCCATTTCAACACTTCTAACCCTATAAAACCTTAGAGAGGAAGAAAGAGAGGGAAAAACATAAGATCAAAGGGGATTTTCACTTCAAGAAGATCAAAAACCTAGTTTTTCAAGAACACCAAGGTAGGGGTTCCTTCCATTCTTGTCCTTGAGATTTTTGCAATCATTACCATGTTTTAAACAAAGCTATGGTTATATAATCATGAGATTTTCTTTTCTTGTCATAAAACTCTAGTTTTCAAAAGAGATGAATTTTTCTCTTGATTCTTCCTTTATTCTTGATTTCGAAACCCTAGTGCTTTGTGTTGAGTAATAAAATGGTGTTTATTATGATCTCTTGCTTAATTTCTTAAATTGTTCTATTGAAAAAATGCTGATTTAATTTGGGAATTTATGATTTACTTATGATTTGAGAATTTGGTTGGAATTACATCTCTTGTATAGTTGTTGTGATGGACTTGAATTACATTCGAGCACTGCCGTAGAGTGTTAGAGGTTAGTCTATCCCACTGGGGGTGAGATGGTTTCCTAACACTTGTAGTGGTTTATTATTTGTGAAAGAAACCACTATTGTTCACATAAGTTCGAGGTTTAGGGATGGTATACCTTTCGTAGGAAGGATTTGTCAATGCCGTAGGAGACGGTATACGCCCTTCCTAAAGTGGTTTGTGTGGTTATGATTGGGTGAACGAGATAGAGTCGTTGTGTAGATTCATGAGAAGCAACCAACATACATCTGGGATGACACTATGGAACGATTATTGTCATTGTGTGGAATTGGTTCCCTACAAGAGCTTGTGGAGGTATGAGACTCTACAAGAACTTGTGGGAAATGGTTTATGGTTGGAAATGACTTGTTATTTGTAATTTGGCATTATTACTTCACTTAATTTATTGTTATTGTGTAAACTTGAGATCTATTGAAATGTTCTTGTTTTCTTTCAAAAATTAATGTATGATATTTGCGAAATGAGACCGACTTGTTTTACATGTTTTCTAAACTTTGTTCAAGTTTGGGAGGAATGTTGCTACAAAGCTTAGTGCTCACCCCCTACAAATAATATATTTACAGATTACATGTTAGATGAGGAGCTCAAAGTCGATGAACAGGTGCATTGGGAAGCTCCGCTAGACGGGCACGTGGAACCCGAGGTGGATGCTTAGGGCTATACTCTCCTAGGCACTAGACTAGGAAATTCCTTTTAAGACTCGGTAGAGTCTAATATTTTTGTTATTCCGCTGCAAGTTAAATTTGATTCTTTTGGATGTAATTGTCATGGTTGGGCATATTCTTTTGGGATGATGTTGTAAATATTAGATATGATGAATAAATTTTTATTTATTGATGGATTATATTAGTTACTTTCATGATGTGAATGGTTTTAAATTGTAATGCCATCCAAGGTGGTTTTTGGGGCGTTACAATTTGACTTTGTGTAGTCTACATACATTCTAGGGGCTTCATCCTTTTCTTCACAAAGAGGACAGGAGCACCCCAAGGTGAAGTACTCAATCGTATAAACCCAATGACAAGAACCTCATCTAATTGCTTCCTCAACTCCTTTAACTCCAATGGATGTGCTAGGATAAATCTCAATAGAAAACTCCACTTTCCTCCATGGAGGTAGTTTGGGAAACTTGTCAAGAAAATGGTCAGGAAAGTCAGATACTAAATGAACAAAAGTGGACTCCACGTCGTCCCATTCCTGTCCCAAAATGTGGGCTAAGAAACTTATGTTATTCCCAATTTCAACCTTCAAAATGTGTTTCTCTTTTGCGGGGAAATGTTGAGGATACTACGTTTGCTCATTCAAAAACTATATCCCCCAGTGCACTAAAAGTCACGTTCTTCTAGTAGAAATCCATAGTAGCATGGTATGAAGTGAGTAAATCCATCCTTAAAATAACATCATGCCCCATCAAGCTAAACTAAAGCAAAAATTCTAGTTGGGGCATTAATGCCCTGAGTCTTAGTCCCCTATTTTTTATGCTGAGCTTGTTGTTGTTATTGAGATCGAAACTGAATGGTCTGGGGTTACTGTGGTGTTGTCAGTCCAAGAGCATAAAAAGTCTTTTGAAGAAGAAGTTGTTGAAGGGTAGTGACTTTTGAGATGACCCAAGCCACCAAATCTAAAACACCACATTAAGTGTGTCGGCACTTTCTCAAAGTGGCTTCCTGGTCTTGAACTCTGTGCATTGCTCGATTCACTCCCTTGATGCACATTGTGTTTGTAATGCTGGTATGGAATCTTCCTATGTCCACCACTACCGCTGTTACTCTTGGATTGACTCTTCCTATGTTGGCGACGCTCTCGAATGATTTGAGTTTTATCCTAATCTCTCTCCACTAAGATAGTCTGCTCAACTAATTCTCCATAGTCACAAATGTGAAAAGCTACCAACATTTCCCAAATAGAAGACTTCAAACCTTCTCTCAAACCATTTGGCCTTGTTGGCCTCAAACGATACATACTATGTAGCACAATGAGAGAGCTCTGCAAACTTGGCCTCATATTGAACAACATTGAAAACCCATAAAGTTGGATGTCATCATGTCCCTCGCCGATTCGAGAAAGTACTTCCCATTGAAAACCTATTCGAAATTTGCTCAAGTTAGCTATTCCACAATTTTTCTTCTTTTTATCAAATTACACCAATAGTCGGCTTCCCCTTTTGTAAGATATGTAGCTAGACCAACCTTTAAGTCATTAGCAATATCCATGTTATCCATCACTTTCTTCACCTTCAGAAAGCCATTTCTCCACCTCAAGTGGGTCCGGACCTCCTAGGAAGCTAGACCATTATCCTTCTACCTTCACCTCCAATTTTTTTCCCTAGAACTTCGGGTTGGCTGGCAATAGTATGGTTTTTGCTATTTTCATCTGGATGTACCAATGTAGTGAACTCCCTCTAGCATTGGTAGATACCACTCATAGTGTCTTGAAGTGACAACTCGTGGTTTCCCCTTTGTTGTGGGAGGGGGTTCTCCCACGTCCTCTCCTTCTTTCCATCCTATAATTGTATATTCAACTTTACTTTAGATCATCTGTTATAAATATATATATATTCTAGTTAAGTAGTTGAGTTCATGAGATATGTCAGTTCCTACAATCAACCATATAATTCTAATGACTATAAAACTTTGCGTGCTAGGACCATATATGGCTAATCCAATTACCTATAACTCCTACATAAGACTTAATACCTAAGCTCTTATCAATTTGTCACACTTCATTTTTCATTAAAGCGTGATTTAATAAAACATAGTTTTGCCAGTTTATAATAAAAATTGAATGAAATTAACATTTGATTTAATCAAAATATATCCTTTTGTAAATTTTGGCAGAGTTTCATTTTTCAGCCAATACATCTATAACGTTAATACCAAAAGGCTGACCATGCCCCCACCCTCACCATGATAGGATACATATGGAATTGTCGAGGGCTGGGCCATGCCTCGACAATTTGCCATTTGAAGGCTCAAATAAGGGAGTATCACCCAGACTTCATCTTCCTTTTAGAAACTAAAATTTCTTCAGAAAAAACCAACAAAAATTTGTTTACCCTTGGATTCCACAACTTTGAGATACAAAGTGCTAAAGGACTATCTAGTGGAATATGTTTGTGTTGGAGGAAAGGCGTTGAGATCGAAGTATTGCTTGCAAACCAAAGCATCATATCATCTATGATTACTTTGGACCCTCCAGACTCAAGCTGGTTGCTTAATTGCATATATGCTCCAGCAAACAAAAGACTTCAGCCTGCTCTCTAGGACTCAATGAATCAAATACTCATGAATAGCCCATGGTTAAGTATGTTTATAGATGACTTCAACAATGTGATATCTCAGGAGGAGAAAAAAGGGGGTTAATCATTTGCATCCCCATCAAATGGTGGCTTTGGTTCTTTCATTAATGACCAAGGACTTGTTGACATGAGCTATCATGACAACCCTTTCACCTGGTCCAATAAACGTCAAGGTCTTGCAAACATCAAGGAAAGATTGGACAGAGAGCTAGTCATACTTGACTGGAGAATGTTATTTCCACATTCGGCCATTAGACATCTACCAGCTATTTCTTCTGACCATTCCCCCCTCCTCTTGAACACATCTAGAATCCCTAAAACCTTTCACAAATCTTTTAAATTTGAGAAGATGTGGATAAGGGACCCTAGTAGTCACCCATGTGGTCAAAGGATCATGGAAGACTAATCGAAGAGGATCAGTAGCATACAAGTTTTGTAGGAAGCTACAAGCATTAAAGCATTGGAATAGGGAAGTATTTGGAAACTATATCCATAAGGCAAAGGCACTAAGGAGCAGAATTGATTAACTACAACAAGCTGAACCAACTGAAGACAATATAATGGAGGAGAAAATCTTACAGCATAATCTTAATAAACAGCTAAGAAGGGAGGAGGAGATGTGGAAGCAAAAATAAAGAATTCAATGGATGAAAGAAGGAGATGCCCATACCAAATTCTTTCACACCACCACAATCATCAGAGGCAGACGGAATTCAATCGATTGCTTGAATCTTCCAGATGGAACATGGATAACAGAGAGGGAGTTTATTGGTAACCAATTCCTGCAGTACTTTCAAACACTTTTCACAACATCTAATCCTCACTTTTCCCCAGCACTTAGATGACCTCATAGCACCCATAATCACTCCTGAACAACATCCAGATCTTTGTGCCATACCCTCACCAGAAGAAATTAAAGCAACTCTCTTTGCAATACCTCCAACCAAAGCCCCTGGTCCTGATGGGATGTCTTCTATATTTTACCAGACATATTGGCATACCATAGGAGGGGATTTATCTAATATGGTCAGGTCCTTCTTTGCTGGAGGACACATGCTGTCAGAAATTAATAGAACCAATATTTGTCACATTCCCTAATCCACAAAGGTTAGCACAATTAATCAGTATAGGCCAATTAGTTTGTGTAATGTTGCTTATAAGATCATTTCTAAAATCCTTGCCAATAGGGTCAGACCTCTGTTAGACCAAATCGTCTCTCCAAACCAAATTGCATTTATCCAAGGTAGAGGTATTGCAGAGAACACCATTTTTGCTCAAGAAATAGTTCATCAATTCAAAAAGAAAAAAGGGAAAGGTGCTCTAATGATGTTAAAGATTGATATTGTCAAAGCCTTTGATAAAGTTGAATGGTCTTTCCTTCTGCAATTTCTTAAGCTTCTTGGTTTTCTTGACCAATTTATCAATTTGATTGAACAATGTATCTCCACGGCTTCATTCTCAGTCCTGATCAAGAGGGACCCCTTGGAAACTTCCATGCCCAATGAGGTCTTAGACAGGGAGATCCTCTTTCACCCTCACTGTTTGTCATTTGCACTGAAATTCTTTCTAGATTAATTCACAAGGAAGCATTATTGGGAAATTTCAAAGGCATCAAAATCTCAAGAAGCTGCGAACCTATCAGTCATCTAACGTTTGCGGAAGACCTCCTCATTTTTGCAAGAGCCACCAAGAAAGATGCTGCAGCTATCAAAAATTGTCTCTACATATGCTCAATGGTCTGGGCAGCAGATAAACTATGAAAAATCTAGAGTGCACTACAACCCAAATGCCCAGTATTCCTTGATCAGGCCCATCAAACAGATTTTAAGGATTAAAAAAGGACCTTTGGAAGCTACTTACCTAGGATTGCCTCTTTTCATAAAGAGGTCCAGAATAAGATCATTCCAACCAATCTTACAGAAGCTTGAGATGAAGCTGCAGGGTTGGAAAGCCAAATTACTCTCCTATGCAGGGAGAGCAACTCTAATAAAGTCAACAGCTTTGGCAATGCCAATCTATGCCATGCAATCCTTCCTATTGCCACAACACCTCTGCAGCAAGATGGATAGAACAATCAAGAACTTTTGGTGGGGTTATATTGAAGACAAACATACACTGACATTAAAATCTTGGAACTCATTATGCACACCTAAGGAATTTGGAGGCTTAGGTTTCAGAAGAACTTCTGATATGAATAAAGCTTTAATGTCCAAGTTGGGATGACAATTGATTTCCAACCCAAACAAGCTATGGACTAGTCAGTTGAGTAGGAAATACTGCTCTAGAAGCTCTTTCTTTTACACCAGTAAACAACCACAAGATTCTCAAATCTGGAAACAAATTTTGGAGTGTAGACCAATCATCGAGCAAGGTGCCTGCTACATGCTGGGGAATGGTCAATCAATAAATATTTGGATAGAACCTTGGGTTCCTAATCTGCCAACATTCAAAGTCCATCTTCAGCAAGAATCAAAGAATCTTCCCAGCCTTGTATCTGAACTAATTGACCAGGACACCAACAGCTGGAACATAACTCTCTTATCCTCATTGTTCAATCAAGAAACCATTCATGCTATACTAAGAATTCATATCCCAACCTTTCAGAGGGAAGACAAGCTATTGTGGATGCCGAACAGGAATGTGAATTTTGACTACAAGTCTGCCTACAAATCTTATAAAGCTATGCAAGATTCACAAAGTCACAACCTAGCAAAAAGCGACTGGAAGAGATTATGGCAGGCTTCTATTCATGAAAGACACAAAATGTTCATTTGGACATTAACTTCAGAGTGTCTCCCAACTAGAAATTTACTAGCAAACAGATTTTCTATACCAGATATCCTTTGGCCCATATGCCACCAATATCTAGAAACAGCCACACATTTATTCTTCCTTTGCCATTTGCCTAGGATGGTCTGGTTCACAAGATGGGGGCTTCGCATAGATTCCTTTTCTCACCTCAGTCTATTGGAATGGATTCAGAACATCTTCCATCCCACTATCCTTTTTGGACCCAATAACCCTCCTTAATCTGAATTGTTGCTATTCACAGCTATCTTGACTTATAGTACCTAGACTTGGAGGAATAAGACTCTTCATAATAGTCAACTAGTCATTCCACATCAATTCCTCCAGCAAGTTTTGAAGACCTTTGTTGAGTTTAGAGAAGTTAAAATCCATCCAAAGGCCCCACTAATCCAAAAACCACCAGAATTTTGGAGATCCCCTTATGAAGGAATTACAAAAGTTAACTATGATGCAGCAGTGGGGAATAAGAATTCATCTATTGCAGCAATTTGCCAGACTTCATGATGGATCAATTATAGAAAGTGAACTCTAGATCGTAACAGAAACATTCCCACTCATAACTGAAGCTCTAGCTGCAAGGCAAGCTGTGGAATGGGCACATGCCAAGCGATGGTCTTATGTGCTCATAGAAGGAAACTCACAGATTGTAGTTCATTCCATCATGCTTCCTCATGTCAAACCTCATTGGACTGTGCTCTCAATTGTACAACACATAAAAGTCATTCTTCAGCATCATCCGGAATGGGAATTTGTACACACACGTAGGGATGCAAATGGTGCTGCTCATGAATTAGCAAAATGGGGGCTCGCTATGGGTTATACAGGTCCACTCCAGCCAGACTANGTTCATCAATTCAAAAAGAAAAAAGGGAAAGGTGCTCTAATGATGTTAAAGATTGATATTGTCAAAGCCTTTGATAAAGTTGAATGGTCTTTCCTTCTGCAATTTCTTAAGCTTCTTGGTTTTCTTGACCAATTTATCAATTTGATTGAACAATGTATCTCCACGGCTTCATTCTCAGTCCTGATCAAGAGGGACCCCTTGGAAACTTCCATGCCCAATGAGGTCTTAGACAGGGAGATCCTCTTTCACCCTCACTGTTTGTCATTTGCACTGAAATTCTTTCTAGATTAATTCACAAGGAAGCATTATTGGGAAATTTCAAAGGCATCAAAATCTCAAGAAGCTGCGAACCTATCAGTCATCTAACGTTTGCGGAAGACCTCCTCATTTTTGCAAGAGCCACCAAGAAAGATGCTGCAGCTATCAAAAATTGTCTCTACATATGCTCAATGGTCTGGGCAGCAGATAAACTATGAAAAATCTAGAGTGCACTACAACCCAAATGCCCAGTATTCCTTGATCAGGCCCATCAAACAGATTTTAAGGATTAAAAAAGGACCTTTGGAAGCTACTTACCTAGGATTGCCTCTTTTCATAAAGAGGTCCAGAATAAGATCATTCCAACCAATCTTACAGAAGCTTGAGATGAAGCTGCAGGGTTGGAAAGCCAAATTACTCTCCTATGCAGGGAGAGCAACTCTAATAAAGTCAACAGCTTTGGCAATGCCAATCTATGCCATGCAATCCTTCCTATTGCCACAACACCTCTGCAGCAAGATGGATAGAACAATCAAGAACTTTTGGTGGGGTTATATTGAAGACAAACATACACTGACATTAAAATCTTGGAACTCATTATGCACACCTAAGGAATTTGGAGGCTTAGGTTTCAGAAGAACTTCTGATATGAATAAAGCTTTAATGTCCAAGTTGGGATGACAATTGATTTCCAACCCAAACAAGCTATGGACTAGTCAGTTGAGTAGGAAATACTGCTCTAGAAGCTCTTTCTTTTACACCAGTAAACAACCACAAGATTCTCAAATCTGGAAACAAATTTTGGAGTGTAGACCAATCATCGAGCAAGGTGCCTGCTACATGCTGGGGAATGGTCAATCAATAAATATTTGGATAGAACCTTGGGTTCCTAATCTGCCAACATTCAAAGTCCATCTTCAGCAAGAATCAAAGAATCTTCCCAGCCTTGTATCTGAACTAATTGACCAGGACACCAACAGCTGGAACATAACTCTCTTATCCTCATTGTTCAATCAAGAAACCATTCATGCTATACTAAGAATTCATATCCCAACCTTTCAGAGGGAAGACAAGCTATTGTGGATACCGAACAGGAATGTGAATTTTGACTGCAAGTCTGCCTACAAATCTTATAAAGCTATGCAAAANTTCAATCAAGAAACCATTCATGCTATACTAAGAATTCATATCCCAACCTTTCAGAGGGAAGACAAGCTATTGTGGATGCCGAACAGGAATGTGAATTTTGACTACAAGTCTGCCTACAAATCTTATAAAGCTATGCAAGATTCACAAAGTCACAACCTAGCAAAAAGCGACTGGAAGAGATTATGGCAGGCTTCTATTCATGAAAGACACAAAATGTTCATTTGGACATTAACTACAGAGTGTCTCCCAACTAGAAATTTACTAGCAAACAGATTTTCTATACCAGATATCCTTTGGCCCATATGCCACCAATATCTAGAAACAGCCACACATTTATTCTTCCTTTGCCATTTGCCTAGGATGGTCTGGTTCACAAGATGGGGGCTTCGCATAGATTCCTTTTCTCACCTCAGTCTATTGGAATGGATTCAGAACATCTTCCATCCCACTATCCTTTTTGGACCCAATAACCCTCCTTAATCTGAATTGTTGCTATTCACAGCTATCTTGACTTATAGTACCTAGACTTGGAGGAATAAGACTCTTCATAATAGTCAACTAGTCATTCCACATCAATTCCTCCAGCAAGTTTTGAAGACCTTTGTTGAGTTTAGAGAAGTTAAAATCCATCCAAAGGCCCCACTAATCCAAAAACCACCAGAATTTTGGAGATCCCCTTATGAAGGAATTACAAAAGTTAACTATGATGCAGCAGTGGGGAATAAGAATTCATCTATTGCAGCAATTTGCCAGACTTCATGATGGATCAATTATAGAAAGTGAACTCTAGATCGTAACAGAAACATTCCCACTCATAACTGAAGCTCTAGCTGCAAGGCAAGCTGTGGAATGGGCACATGCCAAGCGATGGTCTTATGTGCTCATAGAAGGAAACTCACAGATTGTAGTTCATTCCATCATGCTTCCTCATGTCAAACCTCATTGGACTGTGCTCTCAATTGTACAACACATAAAAGTCATTCTTCAGCATCATCCGGAATGGGAATTTGTACACACACGTAGGGATGCAAATGGTGCTGCTCATGAATTAGCAAAATGGGGGCTCGCTATGGGTTATACAGGTCCACTCCAGCCAGACTAACTGCCAAATTCAACAAAGGCTCAAGTGGATTTGGATGCACATCCCCTCCATGCTACATTAGGATGCTTTTAATTACTATCTTTTGTTATTGTACTTACTCTTAAATCTTATTCTCATTTATCAAAAAAATAATAATAATAATAATACCAAAAGTCATAACTTTATATTACAATACCTAAAAAAATTATCCCTCTATGGGATGATCAAGTGTCTCAAAACAATCATTTCAAACACAATGATTGTGTACTAACATCAATCTACAAGTTTTAAGAGTAAATACAAAAAGATTCTAAAATAAATTATTTCTAGTGCAAGCTCCCACTAGCATTTCATCATCTACATCCCAGGATCCATGGTAGTCTCTAAGAGTATTAGTAAGGAATTAGTAACCAAGCCCCATAAGATAATCTTTTTCTCAAGCATGTACAAAGTTTTAAATATCAATATTTTACAAAACCATGCAAATAAATAGCGAAACCTTTCTATGATCAAGTATAGATACAAGGTAATAAGTAGAGCATTTATAAAAGTCTTCTAGTATGTCACTATTTAAAACATACAAGTTATAAATCTAAGATTTATATACATTTGAAGGCAAACCATCATATCATATATAATCAATCAAATATCAGTTCATGCATGAACCATCCCTAGGGAACCTTTTGGGTCACCCTAGGGTCTTATTGCTCTTCTTGCTTTTTCAGAGGGTGTGTAGGGCACAATTTATAATAACACATAAGTTATCACTAAAAATCACTACCATCACCAATTCCTTTTAGGACTAGTAGTCGCCTTGGTAACCCGTTAATAAGCCTCAATCGTCTACTAACCCTCTATTTATCAGTATTGAGTGTACTTTTTTAAAAAATCATCATTTGTCATATTTATAAACCCTTTTGAAAAGCTATACCACAACCTTGGGATTTTATCAAAAGGCGCATGATATCAAGATTTGAATTTTCAAAATAACACAACAATTTTTAAGAGAATAAGTCATATACATTATGTACAAGGTCATAGCATACTTCAAAAACCCAAATCATATGTTTAATCGAATATCCATAACAAAAATAAAGCTAGGGTTTCAAAACCACTACACCAAAATCATCTTTATGATTGCACACCTGACATTAAATCAAGATTTATAATAAGTATTTAGCCATTCAACAGACATTAAGCTTTGACATTAAGTTTTAGATAAAGAAAACACATAAGATGCACAATGTAAATATAAGAAAAAGAAAAAACTACCTAGGAACCAAGAATTCCAAGCCAAGTCCCTATATTTTCCGAACAAAGCCCAAGCCCTGGTGACTTTTTTCTTCCTATTCTCTCTCCCTCTCTCTAGTTCTTGGCCTCTAAGAGTGGTATTGGGTAAAAGGTGTGAGAAAAATGACAGAAATGAGGGTTTAAAACTAATAATCCCTTCTCAAGGTACTATTCATTGTGACCAAAAATTCATTTTTGTTCGAAATTACAATTTTACTCCTAAACATCTTGAATTTTATCCGCATGACTAACCCTAAGGTTTTTTGGCATTCCAAATCTATTCTTAATGTTATTTAACATAAAAACATTTAATTTTATAAGTTATCTCAAAACTAAAGTCAATTTATACTCAAAAAGCTGAAATTATCATTTTACTCATATGGACCGCTATATGAAATGAATGTTTATTCCAAAGTTTCTCGATCTCTCGGATTCAATGGTAATGTTAGAGTTAAAAAACTTCAAAAATTTTGCCAAGTTACCCTTTTCAAGTTTAAACGGCTCCAAAATTAATTTGACCAAAATAATTAATATGCGCCAAACTTAAATTTTACGAATTTTGTTTTAAAAAACGATTTGAAGCTATTATCATCATTTTAATCATTTAAGAAAATACTAGTAAGGTAACATAATTTATAATTAAAAGAAATACGAGAGCTTACATTTATAGCAAAGTCCGCATACCTTTTTCCAAAACAAAAGGGCAAGAAGATCAAAATGAGGGCGTGTTTGGTTATATTTTGTAAAACGGTTTTTTGTTTTCAAAATTTCAAAAACACCCAAAATCTGTTTGCTTAGTATATTTGTTCTCAAATTTTTGGGAAAAAAATGAGATTTGGAGCAAAGAAATAGTAAACAAGGCTAGCTTGTTTTTTGAGTTTGGGGCTGAAAATTGTGAAAACATGAAGGTCACAAAACCCTTTNGCAGCAATTTGCCAGACTTCATGATGGATCAATTATAGAAAGTGAACTCTAGATCGTAACAGAAACATTCCCACTCATAACTGAAGCTCTAGCTGCAAGGCAAGCTGTGGAATGGGCACATGCCAAGCGATGGTCTTATGTGCTCATAGAAGGAAACTCACAGATTGTAGTTCATTCCATCATGCTTCCTCATGTCAAACCTCATTGGACTGTGCTCTCAATTGTACAACACATAAAAGTCATTCTTCAGCATCATCCGGAATGGGAATTTGTACACACACGTAGGGATGCAAATGGTGCTGCTCATGAATTAGCAAAATGGGGGCTCGCTATGGGTTATACAGGTCCACTCCAGCCAGACTAACTGCCAAATTCAACAAAGGCTCAAGTGGATTTGGATGCACATCCCCTCCATGCTACATTAGGATGCTTTTAATTACTATCTTTTGTTATTGTACTTACTCTTAAATCTTATTCTCATTTATCAAAAAAATAATAATAATAATAATACCAAAAGTCATAACTTTATATTACAATACCTAAAAAAATTATCCCTCTATGGGATGATCAAGTGTCTCAAAACAATCATTTCAAACACAATGATTGTGTACTAACATCAATCTACAAGTTTTAAGAGTAAATACAAAAAGATTCTAAAATAAATTATTTCTAGTGCAAGCTCCCACTAGCATTTCATCATCTACATCCCAGGATCCATGGTAGTCTCTAAGAGTATTAGTAAGGAATTAGTAACCAAGCCCCATAAGATAATCTTTTTCTCAAGCATGTACAAAGTTTTAAATATCAATATTTTACAAAACCATGCAAATAAATAGCGAAACCTTTCTATGATCAAGTATAGATACAAGGTAATAAGTAGAGCATTTATAAAAGTCTTCTAGTATGTCACTATTTAAAACATACAAGTTATAAATCTAAGATTTATATACATTTGAAGGCAAACCATCATATCATATATAATCAATCAAATATCAGTTCATGCATGAACCATCCCTAGGGAACCTTTTGGGTCACCCTAGGGTCTTATTGCTCTTCTTGCTTTTTCAGAGGGTGTGTAGGGCACAATTTATAATAACACATAAGTTATCACTAAAAATCACTACCATCACCAATTCCTTTTAGGACTAGTAGTCGCCTTGGTAACCCCTTAATAAGCCTCAATCGTCTACTAACCCTCTATTTATCAGTATTGAGTGTACTTTTTTAAAAAATCATCATTTGTCATATTTATAAACCCTTTTGAAAAGCTATACCACAACCTTGGGATTTTATCAAAAGGCGCATGATATCAAGATTTGAATTTTCAAAATAACACAACAATTTTTAAGAGAATAAGTCATATACATTATGTACAAGGTCATAGCATACTTCAAAAACCCAAATCATATGTTTAATCGAATATCCATAACAAAAATAAAGCTAGGGTTTCAAAACCACTACACCAAAATCATCTTTATGATTGCACACCTAACATTAAATCAAGATTTATAATAAGTATTTAGCCATTCAACAGACATTAAGCTTTGACATTAAGTTTTAGATAAAGAAAACACATAAGATGCACAATGTAAATATAAGAAAAAGAAAAAACTACCTAGGAACCAAGAATTCCAAGCCAAGTCCCTATATTTTCCGAACAAAGCCCAAGCCCTGGTGACTTTTTTCTTCCTATTCTCTCTCCCTCTCTCTAGTTCTTGGCCTCTAAGAGTGGTATTGGGTAAAAGGTGTGAGAAAAATGACAGAAATGAGGGTTTAAAACTAATAATCCCTTCTCAAGGTACTATTCATTGTGACCAAAAATTCATTTTTGTTCGAAATTACAATTTTACTCCTAAACATCTTGAATTTTATCCGCATGACTAACCCTAAGGTTTTTTGGCATTCCAAATCTATTCTTAATGTTATTTAACATAAAAACATTTAATTTTATAAGTTATCTCAAAACTAAAGTCAATTTATACTCAAAAAGCTGAAATTATCATTTTACTCATATGGACCGCTATATGAAATGAATGTTTATTCCAAAGTTTCTCGATCTCTCGGATTCAATGGTAATGTTAGAGTTAAAAAACTTCAAAAATTTTGCCAAGTTACCCTTTTCAAGTTTAAACGGCTCCAAAATTAATTTGACCAAAATAATTAATATGCGCCAAACTTAAATTTTGCGAATTTTGTTTTAAAAAACGATTTGAAGCTATTATCATCATTTTAATCATTTAAGAAAATACTAGTAAGGTAACATAATTTATAATTAAAAGAAATACGAGAGCTTACATTTATAGCAAAGTCCGCATACCTTTTTCTAAAACAAAAGGGCAAGAAGATCAAAATGAGGGCGTGTTTGGTTATATTTTGTAAAACGGTTTTTTGTTTTCAAAATTTCAAAAACACCCAAAATCTGTTTGCTTAGTATATTTGTTCTCAAATTTTTGGGAAAAAAATGAGATTTGGAGCAAAGAAATAGTAAACAAGGCTAGCTTGTTTTTTGAGTTTGGGGCTGAAAATTGTGAAAACATGAAGGTCACAAAACCCTTTAATGAGGTCTGCCCTTCGAGTTCCCTTAGCAGCAATAGGCTTCCTTTTTTTTTTCTCTTCCTCTTTCCTTGACTCTCCAGCTCGTCTTCTCCACTCGTCGTCTGAATAGAATGAACACGCACACATCGTCGTCGTCTTCTCCAGCTCTAGCTCGTCTGCACAGAAGCTTCAGATCTACAGCTCCAGCTCTTCTCCAGCTCCAGCTTGTCTCCATCTCGTCGTCTGCACAGAAGCTTTAGATCTACACAGATTTGAGCACAGATCTGTGTGTGTATGCATCTCTGTGTTTGTGTGTGTATATGCCTCTGTGTGTGTGTGTGTGTGTTTTGTGGAGACAAAGAGAGGGGAAAGAAAGAGAGAATGAGAATTGTGAAATATTGTCCAAACAGATTTTATAATTTTTTTCTTTAAAAGTATTTTTAAAAATATATAACCAAATAGGTTTTGTAATCTAAAAAATTTTAAAAACACTTTCTTAAAACTTTTCCCAAAATGATTTTTAGATATTATTTTTTGAGACGCAAATTAAACAGGCCTTGAGCTTCCCACCAATTTCTTAAAACCATTGGCCTTTTGTTATGGAATCTAAATATACCTCCTAAAATTATATTCCATCCGTTTCTAAATATCTGACATTTAAAATTTTTACACAGCGATTAAAGAAGCTATTAAATAATTCTAATATGAGTAAAAAATAATTACACAAGACTAGAANTTTTGTTATGGAATCTAAATATACCTCCTAAAATTATATTCCATCCGTTTCTAAATATCTGACATTTAAAATTTTTACACAGCGATTAAAAGAAGCTATTAAATAATTCTAATATGAGTAAAAAATAATTACACAAGACTAGAAATACCCTTATTCAATACGTATTGGAAATGAAAGGAATATGAAAAGTACTTAGCTTCCACTTAATCTAATGCATAGAAAAGTTAAAGGTAAATTTGAAAGAAAAAATATTAATTATGTTTTGGTTTCATTAAACAACAGATATTATGAAACAAAAAAAATTGTGTAAAACGATAGATATTTAGGAACGGAGCAAGTATTTTTCTTGTTTTGAAAAAATAATAATTCATATTCGCAAAACAAGTATGCATTAACTAGTTAATGCAAAGTAAGTACTACCAGTCTATAGTGCCAAAATCTACACATTTTTGTTTCCATTCAATCTAAAAACGCATACAGAGTTGAGGAAAATTGGCAATATTTTGAAAGTGAAAGAAATTTTTTTTTTTGTCAATTGACTCTTTCTTTTTATTCCCTTTACTCTTTTAAAAATATTCCCTCGTGGATCACGCCAATGATACCATTAATTTTATTCGTAATAGTGTATAAGAAATCTCCAAGTGTAATATTAATTTTAGGCGTGCAAATCCGAGACGAGAACGAGCCAGGGGGATTTCAGCGGATATAGACATTTTGTGTGTGTGTGTGTGAGAGAGAGAGAGAGAGAGAGGGCAATGGCTTGCAGTTCACTGAACTTCCCAGTGTCACTGCTATCAAAGCCAAAATCTCCAACCTCAGCTTCTGCTGCTGCTGCTGCTACTATTTCTCCCTCTTCAATGTCCGTCAAGCTCCAAGACACATCTCAATTCTCTATCTCAAGAGGTCAGATCAGTCTTTGGCCCTCTGTACACTGCGATGAATCCCTAATCCGACGCCGTTCCCACAAAAGCCCGTCGCCAAATGCTCTCAGTCTCCTGGTTAGCAACTCTAACTCCGGCTCTCAGCTTCTATTTTATTGAATTTTAGAAAAAATTATCTATGGCTGTTCCGTTTGGCAGCTGATAATTGAAGAAATATTTTCTTGGTAACCAAACGGAGGCTTCGAAATTTGTGATGGATTATATATATATAAACATGTACATCTAGTTCTTTTGGGTAGGTTGTGGCGTCAACGGCAAATAAGGGAGAGCCGTTGAAGATTATGATATCTGGGGCTCCTGCTTCTGGTAAAGGAACACAATGCGAGCTCATCACTAAGAAAGTAAGTTGTGTATTTCTTACAACCCCTACATTCTAATTGGACTTGGGAATGAAATTCAATACCATAGTAGTTTGGAATTGCGTTTGTTTTGTGGTGCTGTTAGTGCAAAAGGGAGGAATCGACTTTTAATTCTATTGCTTTATCAAATTTTCCAATTGGTGAGGGCGTTGACTGGTGCAGTGTCAGGAGTACGAACAAACAATTGTCAGGTTGTATGCAGCCGCTTTCTATTAAAAGTGGTAAAGGATGGGTTTTTGCCCAGTTCGCTCCTCCCATCACCCTCCACTGATGGCTTACCTTCAAGTTTTTATAAGTAATTTATTAAAACCAAAAGAGCAAAACTACGAAAAAGAATGGGTGATCCTCCCACTCCCCAAAGAAAATATGAATGGCCCTACAGGCAAAAAAGAAACACACAGAGAGCATCCCCTAAGGGGTATTAGCACACCCTCAGCTGAGTCATCAGCTGCCTCAACTCAGCAGCAGCAGCACTGCATCACAACAGCCGCAGCAGTACCTTAGCAGCAGCAGCAGGGCATTACTCTGCATCACAGTGGATCGGTTCACTGATGCTGAGTCAGCAGAGTTTGTTAGAGTTAGTTAGAGTTGGTTCAGTCAGTTGTAATTAGTTAGGATTAATTGATTTATTAAACTATCTTGAGTGTGTAGCAGAGATTCTATAAATATAAATAAACAGAAATCTGATGAGAAATAATATATTTTCTAATTCTCTGTTTTGTTCAAGAGCATCATCTTCTTCAGTCTTCACATGGTATCAGGGCACTAAAGAGAGACCTTCATCTGCATCAATGGCAGCTTCTCAGTCTTCATCCTCCCATTCTTCTTCTTCTTCCTCTTCTACTTTGTGTCAAAATCAGGATCCTTCTCCAATATATCTTCTGTCAAACATCTGTAGTTTGATTTCTCTTTGTTTGGACTGAACTATGTTTCATGGAGATTTCAGATCTCTTCTCTGCCAAGAGCACACTCACTCATAGTTTTTCTTGATGGAATATACTTATGTCTAGACAATTTTCTTAGAAATGTAGCTAGAGAACACACATCTGAAGTGAATCCACTTGTTCAACAGTGTATTATTCAAGATCAGGCTCTAATGACTCTTATCAATGCAACTTTGTCACAGTCTATATTGTCTCAAGTAGTTGGATACACAACCTCTCATCAAGTATGAAATGCACTTGAGAGAAGGTTTTCATCTCAATCTAGATCTAACATACTGCAGTTGAAGACAAATCTTCAAACAATCATGAAAGGTAAAGATTCTGTTGATACTTATGTTCAGAAGATAAAAGTGGCTAGAGATAAGCTAGCTGCTGTTTCTGTATTTGTTGAAGATGAGGACATCCTCATATATACACTAAATGGACTTCCAACTGAATTTGGGGCTTTTCGCACAACCATAAGAACCAGAACTTAGTCAATTTCACTAGAAGGCTTGCATGTTCTTCTTAGGGCTGAAGAACTTTCAATAGAGAAAGATTCAAAGTCTACACAAGCTCAATTTCTTCCTACTGCAATGAATGATTCACAGAATAAGTCTTCAAATCAGTCTGGAAGAGGTAGAAATTCGGGCTGCCCAGGAAACAACAGAGGACGTGGATACAACAATCGAGGAGGACAATCCAATCAATATGTCAGAAACAACTCTCAGAACTATTATAACCAGCAGTATTCTCAGCAGAATTATTCTTCACAACCTTGTTGTGGTCAAACATCAAACAACTCTTCTATACGTCATTCTTACTCTCAGACACCATTGTTCTTTCAGATCTGCAACAAAAGAGGTCACATGGCTATAGAATGTTATCATCGCTTGGATTATGCATATCAAGGCCGTAATCCTTCTCCTCAACTTTCTGGAATGACTGCTTCAGCAGGATCTCCAATTCCAAATCAGTGGCTTACTGATACTGGAGCATCTCATCACATCACTTCTGACTTAGCAAATCTGCAGATTCACAGTCCATACTGTGGCGAGGATAAGATTTCAGTAGGCAATGGACAGGAACTTAAAATTATTCATTCAGGTCAATCTATTCTAAATACTACTTCTCCTTTTAAACTTACCAATATTCTTTGAGTTCCATCCATTTCTACCAATCTCTTATCTGTTGAGCAGTTTTGTGCAGATAACAACTGTGTTTTTCTTTTTGATACTGATTCCTTTGTGATTCATGACAAGGCTACGAAGACGGTCCTTTACCAAGGCAAGAGTAGCAATGGTCTCTATCCAAATCATTTCAACCCTGTTTCACCTTCTTCTCCAACTCAAATTATCAAACATCCTTCTCCTATGGCCTATCTTGGAACCAGAGTTTATGATCAACTCTGGCATGACAGACTTTGTGATCCATCTCATTCAATTTTAAATAAAATGCTCTCATTTTCTAAGCATGCTAGGCAGTTGCAATCACACAAGGATTGTATTTGTCAACATTGTTTGTATGGTAAAATTACAAAACTACCCGTTTTCTCCTTCTAGGTATGTTTCTTTGTTTCCCTTATAAACTGTGCATAGTGATGTATGGGGCCCAACTCCTCACTGGTTTCAGGAATTATGTTTCTTTCATTGATGAATATACTCGTTTTTCTTGGATCTTTCTGATGACTACCAAATCAGAAGTTTGTTCTATCTTCTGTAAATTCAAGAAATATGTTGAAACTTTGTTATCTCATCATCTAAAGGTTTTTCAGTCTGATGGAGGAGGAGAGTATCAGAGTACTCTTCTCAAGCCATTTCTTTCCAGTTCTTTTATTATTCATCAGAAATCCTGCCCCTACACATCTCAGCAGAATGGACTTGCTGAAAGAAAACACTGGTACATAGTTGAGATAGCATTAACCTTTCTTGCATTTATTTTTACATTGCCCTATTGCTATGTCCTTGTGGAATAAGTTGTTTGGCTTGGCAGGTATGAGTTGGGTGATTCCTAAATTATTCGTATCTATGTTTATTGAAGATTTGAAAGGTTTTGGGAGGTTTGATAAAGGAGTGACTCTCTGGTATTGTGTTACGGTATTGTGCTATGTGCTATGAAATGCAAGAATATTTGAAGATCATATTGAGTGGTTGGAAGGATTATGGGATCAGACTTATTTCTTAGCGTCTTTTTGGTATCGGTGACTAAGGACTTTATAGGAATATCGTTTTTTGCTATTCTAGCGGATTGGAGAGCTTCATGTGATTTATAGGCTTTTATGTATTTCTCTTTTTTTTTTTGTTATATTTTTTCTAATTCATGGTTGGTTTTATTATCCAACTTTTTTGATGCACTTTACATTTTATTAATACGAAGTTTACGTTTCATGTCCAAAAAAAAAAAAAAAAAAAATTACGAATGTGTAGAGGCTTTATTGAGATAGGAGGTTTTGCGTGATCTTAGTGAAAGCCAGTTGGACACTTGTAGTAGTTAGTTGTAGGTAAGCCTTATCTAAAACCTACAACAAGTTTGGATTCATAGGCTGGGTAGGTTGTTAAAGGCTAGGAAGATTAGTTGGAAATCCGAGATAAAATAATATATAGGTTGGGTAGTGGTTTCCCCCATTTCCTAAACCGTAAGGTTGTTGGAATTTTCTTGAATCACTTGGAATGGATTGAGGTTCAACTGTGGAGGTTGGAAGTGTGAATGTAGGCTGAGGTATTAGCTAAACCATTGTACACCTTTGTGTTCATGTGATTGCATAGTATAGTTCCATGCATGAAAATGTATGCTTTGCCACACTCAAGCATATGTTGATAGCATGAAAGCTAGCACTTTGAGTGGGAAGTGAATTTACTGTTTTGAATGGAATTTAGCATTTGAGACTTATAAGTACACCTTGAGAACCTAAAAAAAAATTGAACATAATTAATCCGTCCGACCATAGAAGTCTATCTTTGTAAGTTGTACCGAGGAATTCATTAAAGTAGACTTAAAATAGAAAATAGGGGCTTATGCAAGTGAAGCTAGTCAACTAGGCTTGCATCTATTTAACTAGGCTTCCATCTGCGTGACCAAGATCTCTGTAGATAAGAATTTTGCAAGTAGGGCTTAACGGATCAAGCTGGGGATTAATTAAATATTACTCTCACTTTTAGCTAGGTGAAACTTGATTGATAATGGAATATTTAAGCACCAATTAAAATAGTCACCCTAGTTTGGACAAATTGGTCTAGAAATTGATAAATATGACTAACACATTGGAAAATATTTCATAGTTCTATTCCCGGGGCTTTTTTATACTTTTCATTTTATCCCTATCCACCAATATTATGCAGCTCTATATACTAAAGGCTTCACTAGTGCGATTGTATTCACATATATTATACTCAACTTTCAAACAAAGTTTCCACATTGAAGTAGAGAAAGATTTTCTTTAGGAGAGAAACATTCTTGCAATTTTTCGTCATTGTGAAGTCTTTGATATCTAGAATAATAAGCTTACTTGTGATTGTATATGCTTTTCGGTTATTTTTGAATGTTTTGTAGTGGCGTCATGCGAGGAAGCACGAATACGACAAGGTTCAAAAATATAGGACACAACAACTAATTAAAAAAAATAATTATATATTTTTTACGTAATAATAGAATTATAATATATTAAAAACAAAACATATTTTATAACTATATTAANGGTTCAAAAATATAGGACACAACAACTAATTAAAAAAAATAATTATATATTTTTTATGTAATAATAGAATTATAATATATTAAAAACAAAACATATTTTATAACTATATTAATAATAAAGCCTATATTATTTTTTTGATTAGAATTGAAGTAGATCAAAATAAACATATACTATTTTTATCAAACATCATTACATCTATTAACATTCATAGATTATAAGTTATATAAAAAAAAAAACTTCAAAAAGGAGAAAGAAATCACACCTCTATTAATAGTTAACAACCTTTTTTTTTTCAAAAAAAATCCAGACCATATATTTTCCATGTTTGGTCGTATTTAGACAGTATCCTAGCCGTGATCGATTGAGTTTACTATTCAGAACACTTCTAGCCATGTTCGACGTGTGTCCGATCGTGCTTGACGCGTGTTGACATTGCCACGGCATCCCTCTGGGAGCTATGCGTGCTTCCTAGGCATCATGTCATTGTCCTCACGAGTCACTATCTTTATTGCATGATTTTTTAAGTATGACTTCCTCGGCAAATGTAAAATAGATTGAATGAAATTATCCTTGTCTATGTAGTATGAATTGGTGCATATTGCACCCGGAGATTTACTGAGGGCAGAAGTTGCGGCAGGAACTGAAAATGGGAGATGTGCAAAGGAATACATGGAGAATGGGCAGTTGGTCCCTGATGAAATAGTTGTCATGGTATGTTTTGTCTACTATAGTTTATGACATTGTAGCACCCTCTGATTGGTGACTCATTGATTTCCAATGGGTGTAGATGGTGAAGGATCGTCTGTTACAATCAGATGCTCAAGAAAAGGGTTGGCTTTTGGATGGATATCCTAGGAGCTCATCTCAAGCAACTGTTCTTAAAGAATTCGGGTTCCAGCCAGACCTTTTCATTCTTCTTGAAGTGAGGTTTTGTTGTTAGTTATATATGTTTAGTTAAAAACGTTGGAATAAAATGATGAAATGCATGCAAAGAACCACATGCAAACATATATCCATATGTAGCTAATTGTTGACTTCAAAATATCTGAGTTTTGAAGACTTTACATTGCTTGCACTAGTTTGGTTTAGATTTCTAGAAAGTTGTTCAGGTTTCGGAAGAGATTCTTGTTGAGAGGGTGGTGGGCCGTAGGCTAGATCCTGTTACTGGCAGGATATACCATTTGAAGTACTCTCCCCCTGAGACCGAAGAGATAGCTGCGAGACTTACCCAACGCTTTGATGATACGGAAGAAAAGGCATGTTTTTTGATTGTTTTATCCATGCTCTAAATGGGTTCACCTTTGTATCTCTATCGTATTTTGTGCTTGTGCCCTGACATTTAACCAACCATGCTTATATAATGGCAATCTAATTTACTTTACCATATTGTCTTTATTCAGGTAAAACTCCGTTTGTGCACTCATCATCAAAACGTGGAGGCAGTGCTTTCTCTGTATGAGGATATAACAGTCAAGGTATGCCATGTGCTCTTTTTCGCTATCTCTACATTTGCAAATTCATTTGAGCGCAAGCATGTTTGACTTGTGACTGCACATAGGCATGGGAAAGTAACATTGGCCAACTATGAAGCATGAATACTACCTTAAGATTTACGTATCCGTCTCAGATACGTATTAGATGCACACTCTGCATATCCAATAATAGTAAAATTTATGGTTACGTTGACAAATATACTTCGGATATGAAAATGGATACATGGAACATTATGTGTAATTATTTATTTTAATCTTTATATTTCCCTCTTGAATTCACATACAACGCAACACGTGCAGAAAAATTCATATGATTTTGAAGACACTTGAATGTTTCTCAAGTGTTATTGGCTATCACGTGTAAAAAGAACATAAAACAAGTTAATTACACCATATTTCTTGGCAAATAAGTATTTGTAGGCAAACCAACAAATGTTGGTATGATTCCTTTAATTAATTACGTTGTTTTCGTGGATATACCTTAATGCATGGTTCAAAGTCGCGGCATCGGTCATCAACGCGGAGGGCATTGATAGACGTTGGTCGTGGCGTCGCGGTGCGGTATTGGCTGATACGCTCAAAATGCTAGATAGAAGCTCTAAAAAAATTTAAAAATATTATGATAAATTCTAAAAATATAAACATCATTATTCATCATATGTCTATAATATATCCAAAAACACATTAAAAATAATTAAAATGAAACATAAGGACTCTACCGAAAAAAATTATCATTATGAATGTTTAAGGTAAGCACTTCAGAAATATCATCATTATTATTGTCTCTAGGATAATACAAATTGGGATAATTTTCACCATAAGGTTAATAATTTAGCGTTTGATTTAAAATAAAATACTTCAAATATTTATTTAAAAAATAAATAATCTAAATATCTAACTATTATATTAAATATTTTAATGATTTATTAAATAATAAATTTAATCTAAGTAAACTTGGACAAAAAGTGAACCCAAATACCAATTAACCACAAATAAAATAAATTAACCACACTATATTAATAAATTAACCACTCTAAGTAAAATAAATTAACCACACTTTAATAAATTACTCGCAATAAGTAAATTAAATTAACCATATTTAAGTTAATAAATTAACCACAATCAAATAGTCTTTAATGAACTGAGTCACTGGGTTTGCCATTGTAAGTTTGATACTCTCAGACGAGAGAGAGAGAAGTGAGACTAAGGCGAGAGAGGAGAGACTCTCCGGCGAGAGACGAGAGGCGAGCAACTGCGATCGAGACTTTAATTGCAGAGATGAAAAGAGAGGAACAGAGGGAGTTAGGGGCTGTTTGAGACTTCGACTGCGATCGATGATGCTGGTCGAGCAACCTGGGATTTCTTCAATTGATCTGTGATCGTGATGCTGGGTCTTTGTTGCGAAGAAGAAGAAGAAGAAGAAAAGGAAGAACAAAGCCAGCTAATTGTTGTGCAAGTGGAAAAATTAGAAGAAAAACAGTTATGCCTTCAATTTTAAGGTATGTCTTTTGTAAATCTGAGTTTCATTTTTTGCTTGATTTCTTATCCCTCTTTCTTCTCTATTTTGGTCTTTTTTTGCATTTTTGTCTTTCAATTTTGGAAAAATTTTATCATCTGTCCGAGTCTGGAATGACTCGTCTAAGTTACACTGGTATTACTTCGAGTCAAGCCGATTCCACTGAGTTGTAACCGAGTCACGACCGATTCAGGTGAGACTCGTGATTTTTGTGTAACGTGTACGGTTATCGTATTAGAGGGGGTTGAGTCGGATATAACTCGGTCGAGTCGTATTAGACTCGGCCGATACCTTGAACCATGCCTTAATAAGACGATATATAAATATTTGAAAGGGAAAATTATGAATTTTGTAATTGTTAAATAATTTATTGGAAATTCTAGTTGTCAAGTCACTAAATAATTGTGAAAATATAAAACATTTACTTTTACCAATGTATCCCAACCATAACCACATTTTTTTTTTATGTTATGCCGTATTTTGGTAGCAGTATCATATTTTACTCTTATCACATTCGTATTTGTGCTTCTTAGTTGGTCAACATAGAAAAAGGTTACTTTTAGAGTCATGCATATGAACGTTGGGAGGGTTAAGCTGTTAAGGGACACCATAACTATGCATCCTCCGACTGGTACATGTTGGTGAGACCTACATTTTCGGCATCTGGAGTATTGACTGCCTTGAAGTTGTGGTCCATATCTCACAAGAATTTTTCAAGCTCTTTGGCGTTATGACTGTCAGTGAAGGGCTTAGGGCAAGATACTTTGGCTTTCTACATGCTTTCATGCTAGAACGTGAAGGGCCTTTTTGCAAGCAATGCTACATTTTTCTCGAGGGCTTTCAATTTCTCCCCCAAACCATCGGTCTATGTAGAAACCGTGGCAAAAACGTCAACAACTTCTTTCTTTGTCTGGCTAAAGTGATCTACTTCAGGCTTTTGAAGTTGTTCTTGGGATGCTCGCATTTCTTCAAACCATTGGTAAAACAATTCAAGCTGCACAGAAAGGGCCGCAACATCACCAGACTGTGGGGGACCAACCAATTCCTCCGAATGTGCTACCCTTTCCCTCAAATTAGCATTTCTTTTGCCCGCAATGGATCAATCTTCTGCCAAGGCCAATGCTCTAGTACCAAACTATCACAGGGTAACAACTTGTTTTTCGTTTTTTCTCGAAATTGAGGTTATCAGTGAAGGCGTTGCTTCTACAACCAACCACACAAACATGAATATAGGGACACACTCACACAAAGGCCACACGAATTTACGAAAAAAACACTCCCAAACTTTATATTGATGCTCACAACAATTACAAGGAAACTCAAATCCGGCCATGGACTTTCTTTCCCTACAGAATGTCCTGACACCTCTATTTATACAGATGTATGACAAATGACACCCCCATCTACCTAGGGTTAGGTACACAATCATACCTGATTTTTAGCAAAGACTGTTCAACCAGGCTATTTCTCTGCTGGATAGCTGGCAGGGAATTTCCCAATTCCAACACCTGATGTGGTAACCGCCTATATCTGCTTGCCCATGATCAAGTTATGGCTTATCTGCCAACAACACAACTGCATGGCTTTGACTAGGTCTTTTGCAGCAACTCCCCCTCAATTGACTAGTTACATGCATGTGCTTGCCTAGAATTCAATAGTCAAGCCTTGTCCACGAGCCATCAAGCATGCTGGATTGAGTCAATGGCATTGTCCACGAGCCATCAAGCATGCTGGATTGAGTCAATGGCATGCAATTCGAAGCCAAGCACTAACATTACCTCAATTGAGCTCCACCACGCGTTGCCATGTTCAACCGGATGGTATCACGCTGTTATGGTTTCCACAATCTGTCAAACTCCTTAGCTGCATCACCTTGCTTCCTACTTATGGCGTGCTTTGGTTGAAGGTGCCACCAAGACCTGACATTCCACACCCAAGCCCATTAGGGTGTGACACTAGGTTATTACCTTGTCCTAAGTAAAAAGGTGCATATAGAGTGTTTTTGATGTAGGTTTCACACTTGATTTTCTTCCTCTACTTAATGCTTTTAGATCTTCATCGTTATAGCATCATGACTATGAAATAGGTTGAGATTTACAAAGGGTTCTATGAAATTTGCCAATTATAAAACATAATTTAACACAACTTTTTAAGAAGTTGCACATTAAAATACTATAGGCAAGCATAACTAGTTCAAATGTGTTAAAAATCAGCTTCATGTATAGTACCCATTGCTTCTTTCAGATCTAGATTATGATGTGAAGTTTGGATATTTAATGGGATGGGGTCACTCTTAGATAGTTTTTTTGTGATACGAGGGCGTGATCTATTCTTTCTTCTGGGGATTCTTTATAATTCATTCTTTGATGATCTCATTGGTAATTGTAACATTCCACTATTTGCCCCTTTAAAGATAATTTAGAAAGCAAAAGTGTCTCTTAATGTTCAAGTTTTCTCGGATAGTTGTTGTAATGCCTCAGTTTTTTCGGAACATTAATTAATTGATACTGACCACTATTAACAATTCATATGATTTCTAAATACAAGACTAGAGCTCTAACTACCTCGAAAATAAATAAAAATAATCTCCAATCTGTACAAATGGATTTTTTCAAATAATATATTACCACAATAAAATTAAATGTTATAAATTTGCAATTTTTTGATATCTCAATTTTGGCTTTTTTCTTTGAGATTATCTTGAAAAATATTAAAAAAAGAGAAGTGTATAATATGACAAAAACCAATATGCTTAACAATAAAAATATTGTGGGAAAAATACAACACTTCGCGTGTAAGATTTTTCTACTCGATTATACATGAGGAATCACACGCTAGACCTAGAGGGGGTGAATATGTTAATTTAAAATTAAGTTCGGATGACCTCTAATTTTAACCTATATCTACAACAATTACATTTTTTCGATCAAATATAGCAGTTAACGATGAGAATCCCTTTTCACTTGAGCAACCCAAAACACCTATGTAGATTAGTGTATTGATTCTATCAATTAGTTGATTAATACTCAATCTCACATGGCGATCCCAACTAAAGTGACCCAAACCAAATCAATCAATTATACTCGGTTAACCAAAGCTTAATTTACTAAATCCAAAGTCAATCTACAAGTGCTTGAGTCTTATATTTGAATCAATCTACATGGCTAGATGCTCATTTCCTTCGTAGGTATCTCTGCCAAAGGCCCTCCTTCGACGTTATGGATAGCTTCACTTGAATTCCTCATCACATGGTTCGTTTAGACCTTGAACAATCTTCAAGTCTTCACACCCAATACCTCGGTGTGCACACTTTCCCAAGTTAGCTTTGGTTGACACCAAGAAAGATCTTACTCTTCAATGTGTGAGGTTGAAGGGAAGAATCAAGATAGTTGACCTTTGGTCTTAGGGATCTAAAGTTGTTCTTGAAGGACTCTAAAAGGATTTTTGGTCTATTCTAGATCATAGAGGCTTCCTCTAGGTTTAAGATATAGCCCCATATATATAGGACACAAAATAAGGTTTGTCTTGGGGACCAAGAAAACAAAGATTTGTGTTGACTGCTAGAGCACTGAGAGGGCGGTCATAGGGCGACGGTTGCTGGAGTACAAGATCATTGTAGACCTCTAGGTGTCAGGCTGATCTACTACTGCTCGATCATTCTAGACCTCTAGGTGGAAAACCGATTTACGACTGCTCTAGTGGCCTCTAGACCGCTCGAGCGGTGGAGGGCTGTCTTAGAGCGGCCATCAATCAGTCTCCACTGGTTTCTCCAGTGTTGTCTCCCTATGTGTTTCAGAAATTACTCTAACGAAGGCTTGCAAATATAGAGTGATTCCTACTAATTTTTAAGTAAGAAACCAAGTAAAACTTGATCTATTGAGTACTAAAGGATGGTGTTCAAATCGAGTCCGATAAATGACCCAAGTATCTTTTCAAAACACATTTAAGGTTTAGAAAACATTTTCAATGAAAAACTCTCGTAGTCATTTTTCGGATATTCCAAATTTCATTTTGTTCACCTTAATCATCCTAAGTCTAAAATTAGACCAATGGATCTAGGTCTCTAAGGTCATTACTTTTGTCCTAAGTTTGAAGGTGCATTGGAGTAGACTTGATGTAGCTTGATCTCCTTTCCTTCCTTTGTTGCTTACGGATCTTGATCTTTAAAGCTTGATGACCATGAAATTTGGTTAAGATTTACATAGACTTCACGAAATTAGCCAATTATAAATACATGATCTAACAAATATGAATGATCAAATACCAAAAACCTCAATTGATAAGCAATCATGGACAACAGAATCAAGAATTAACTTCGACATGTCACGTAATTCAACTGCTATCAATCCGTACTCATATTGTACAATTACATCCCGTAAGGCCATAATCACAATTCATAAATTATGCCCCATGTACACTTTGAACATGTAACATTCAATCACAAAGTATTTAACCTAAAATACAAGTCTGATCAATAAAACTTGTAGAATTTCTTATATCAATAGAAAATAATCAATAGGAATATAAATATCAGATCATCAAAAGAGTACTCTTTGCAAAGAGATTTGAATTGCAGAAATATATTGTATACTACCCCGCACATCAAATTACCAAGGATTCTGATAAATTTGATCATCATTGTATTAAGAACAACATATCTCAATTTCACAAAATTTGAGACTAAAATTACCATTTAATTTTGAACCCAAATCCTTGCTATTTTTTTTCCTTTCTTTCTGTCTCTTTTCTTCTTTTCCTACTTCCCTGTTTGCATACTTGTATTGAAGGCTTATTTGTAGCCAAGGATTACTTGGCCACTGAGCACAATATGTCAACATGCACATTATGGACATTTGTCCACTTTTTCTTGGTTGTCATTTTTTTTAACCATTACACTTGTCACCATTTTTTCTACCCCCTCCTTTTTTTGACATTTGTAGATATGTACATATATAGCTGTATATTAAGTGTAACACATATTACATATCTATTATACCATTCAGATACTTTAAATATTTAATATGACATTTTTATTTCAATATGAAATATGATCAATACTATAGTCATTCGACTCGTTTTTACGTAAGGAATTAATATTTGAGACTCATTTATTTATTTCAATTTTTTTTAAATAAACCTCAATAATATATAATCATAATTAGCACTCTAATTATTGTATTAGCGACTAATTTTTATACGAGTCGTTACAGTTGCTCATAAGAGACTCGATAACAACAATTTGTTTAGAGGAGGTGACTTTGTTACTCATATTTGCCCCAATTGTTCAGTGACTCCTTCACGTTAGGGAATACTATTTTTTTTGGTGGAAATGTGTTGGGTCTTGAAATTCTCATGTGACCCTATGTTTCTTATCGATTTTTTGGATCTTGGGAAAAGTAAGAAAGCTTGTTTATTTGTGGTGTCAACAATCTTTTGTATTATGAGGTTGTAGAGAAATCTATAAAATTTTAAGATAAATTGAAAAGGAGGTTCATTTGTGTGAAAGAGTTCAATTCTTGCTTTTGTTTTTGGTTTTGGTCTCTTGATTTTGTCAGAATCCTTTTTTTTTTTTTTAATTGAAAATCTGTATGTGAGATCTAATCTTTTTGAAAAAAAGGAAGAAAAAAGAAAAAAAAAACAAATCTAATCTGTTTTATGTTTTTAATGTTTCTTTCATGTAACCTTTTTGAAGGGGAGCTTGCCGTTCATATAGTCTTCCTTATTTTTAGTACAATTTATCGTCTTGATTGTTGGAAAGCAAAGAAGTCATATGCCGGAGTTTAGAACTTGCTAATCAAATGGTCTCAAGTGTTCAAAACATAGAAAATGTTGGCTTTCATTTCCACTATTATTTTGGGGGCCTCCCCAGTTGAATTGCATGTCAGTCTATAGGCCCAAAGCATCCCTTGACATCGTAATAGGGACCTCTTTATGAGTGTAAGAATTCCATTCAGGTGACGGTGTAAGAGGAAATTGTCATTTCTAGTGGAACAGTGCATGTAGAAACAAGTCATATGCCTTTTAATTGATTCCAAATGGATGTTGATCCACTTGCATCTCTAGTAACCACTGGCAGATCCAGTAAAGGGGGCACACGTCCACCCTCACACTTTTCCCTATAAAATTTTTGAACTATACATTTCGTACATTTGTAAGTAATATTAGGTATGCCTTCCCTATTTGTACTGATTATTACATTCATATGTAAATAGCTACTAATTTTTGGACAAGTTTCCAATTCGTTCGAATGAGTTTTTGACATATTGAGGTCATCTTCTAAATTAAAAAGAAAATTATTAGACAACTTTGGTACTATATAAATATTAGGGTCATCATATAATAGCTATGTCCACAGACAAATGTATTTTCAATGACTTTAATAATAAAATTATGATGTAACAATTTTAAAAATGAAAACTAATTGGATCAATTGCAGATGGATACAATGACTTTGGAATACATTGTTTGATTTTGTTGGCATCTCTTGGGTTGCTCCGAGGACAATATCATCTATGTTTTGTGTGAATTTTAGGGGATTGGGTGGAAGTAGAAGAGGAAAAACTCTTTGGCATCATGCAGTTTTTGCTCTCATTTGGGTTTTATGGATGAAAAAGAATGCAAGAATTTTTTATGATAAACAAGAGGATGTTGAATATTTATGAATTCGAATGGATTTTTTGGCATCTTTTTGGGCTTTCTTTAAAAAGGATTTCTAGAATATTCCTCTCTTTTGCATTATTTCGAGTTGGACAACATCTATTGGATTGTAATTTCTATCTTTATGGTCTTGTTTTTGTTTTTTTAGTCTTTGTATCCTTTTTTTTGGGTTGGACAACTTGTCCACCTTTGTTTTTGGTTCTTTTAATATCTCTTTTATTTTTATTAACAAAATTGTTGTTTCTTATTGAAAAAGAATTGTAGATGGACATGATTAATCCAATTTTTGGTAATTAGTCTTTTTCATTATTTTTTCTTCACATATGCTATATACATAGATCTTTTGTCTTTTGTGTTTAACAAATTTTTAAGTATCAAATAGGATGTAAATAAATATAAATATATCATCTGTGTTTTGTCAATTTAGAGAAGAAAATTAACTTTTAAATTTGGAACGTGTAAAAGAGGACAATAACCAATATTGTATTTGAATTTTGGTCGGCTGTTGATGTGAAAGCTTCTCATTTCAAAAGGCAGTTGGTTGAAAACTCCATGATATTTTTTATTCTCTATTTTCAGTACTCTCTCGTTAATGAATCCTCCCCCCCCCTCTCTCGTCTCTCTCTCTCTCTCCATCTCTCTGAGTGTAGGGTGGTCAATCTTTATGAGCTTTGTTTGGGCCATAGTTTCTTGAAAAACAGAAATACGTAACTGAACAGAAAGCTTTGTAGCAAGTTATATATATATATTCTACGCGCGTTTCTGTGCTTTCATGTTCTGTGGAGGCTAATATGTGTTTTGTGTTTCCCAAAATCTATGATGTAGGACTATCTACTTACTATGTTGCAGGTGAATGGAAGTGCTTCCAAGCACGTTGTATTTGCACAGATTGACAGTACAATGACTAAACTTCTGAAGCAAAAGGAGGATGCACTAGGATCTGTGGCAGCATAAAGCAGGAGAAAAATAAAGCTAAATAAATTGATGCAAAAGAACGAGGATGTTTGTTAGGATGTGATTTGTTGTCACGATTCCTTGTACCTAAGTGTCGCAATGAGTTCATGTATAGACAGATAAGGTCAGTGTATCAGTGTGATAAGGGTAATTTTTTTTTTGTTGTTGCTGTCTTGTCTATTGTGTTTTGTTTTACAATTTTCAACTCCTGTATTTCCACTTGTGACCGTTGGAATTTTTATGATGTTAATTTCCTGTATTGAAGTTGTGACATTGATTACTACTGTCCACTTCGTCGCTAATGTGGGTGCTGGGCTTAATTTTTTTAGGTTTATGTTTCGGTTTTTAGGATTGACAATCTCGTTACTTGTGTCTGGACTTGGATGTATTGAAGATGAGAGCTAACAAGTTAAAAGAATGTGGATGTTAGCCTCAACGTGAAGATTCCAAGTGATCTATTCAAGATGTTTGCTCAGCATACTTTGGAAACCTTCATAAGATTTCAAGACCAAGGGAGAAGGCAAGAATCCAAGGTACTTAATATTTGAGGTTAGGCATTGCGAAGTGTAATTCGATTATCTGACACGATTATACCTACGGAATTACACAATAATGCATTCAAGATATAGCAACATTTCAATAAATCAATCAAAAACGTGATATGTGTGTGCGCTAAATAAAATGATAAACAATCAACTAAAACACAAGACAATTTTTAAGGTGGAAACTCTCTTGGAAAAAGATCATAGGAGTATTCTCGGACTACTTAACTTAATTCACTATAGTCAAAGTAGATGACGCTTTCATCATTGTCAATCTTCTTTTCTGATTCTGCCACAAAGGTCTTGAGTACTAGCTTCAAAGTGCAAATGAAGCTTAACGATTTGAATTTTCCCCTCTTTATCTTCAAGGACTCCATCCCAAGATCTACTTGATCCTCAATACACACCAATACAAGTTTGGTGGGTTTCTACCATACCTCTCTTTTTTTATTTGGATTTGAAGTATTAGATTATTAAAGTAGATTGACCTTTGATTTTTTAGGGATTTAGTGTTTATTCTGGGCTCTCTAGCATAGATTTGAGACAGTTTTAGGCTTAAAGAGAGTTACCTTACTCTAAAACGGCTTGCCCTTATATTTAGGCCTCCTAATTGAAGTCAACTTGGTAGGCAAGAAAATTGAAATTTACGAGAGACCGCTTGAGTCGTTAAAGGGCGATTATGACTAGAATGAAAAACTGAATCTATTAGGATCATATTTGTAATTGATTAATTTCATGAATTGTTTTTGTAAATCTCAACTTATTGCATAGTCATGATGCTACAATGTTGACGATCCGAGAGTGTCAATGGAAGAGAGGAGGTTTTGCTTGAAGCAACATCAAGAGCTTTTATGAATGCACCTTCTTTACTTAGGACAAAGGTGATTACATAGAGACCTTAGCATTCTTGGTTTAATTTATTAGACTTAGGTTGACTAGATAAAATGGAATCAATGGTTGATCTGTTAATGACTCCTAGGCTTTCAAAGTATCATTTTTCTAAACCTTAATTGTATTTTGAAAAGATAGACTTGAGTCATTAATAGGACCTCACTTGAGTACCACCCTTTAGTGCTCAAATTGATAAGTTTTTGTTTGATTTCTAGCTTAAAAACTAGGAGGGACTGCCCTATGTTTATTATCCTTCGCTAGAGCGGTTTCTGAATATTTAGAAATAAAATTGGGAAAGACTGAAGGAATGTGCAGTGGAGACCACCCTTTGAGTCGCACTCAAGCCACTTAAGCGGTCTTGAGACGGCTCAAGCAATCATAAGGTTGCTCGAGCGGTCCCTGCTTTAATGCCTTAGTTTAAATTCTTTTTTCATTCTAGTAGCCAACACCCTCCCACTGCTCTCCTACTGCTTGAGTAGTTGTTCATGAATTTGTACTTTTATGGTCCCCAAGAAAAACGCTATTATGAGCCTATAAATAGAGGGTGTCTTTCCTATGCTAGAGTAAGCCTCTGTGAGCTAGAAAAGACCCAAGCTTTTCTAGAGTGCTTCAAGAACATCTCTAGATCCCTAGGTCCAAAAAAGCGAACTATGTTGATTCTTCCATCCAACCTCACACATTGAAGAAGGTATTGCTTGGTTCAACCAAAACTTACTTGGAGAAGTGTGCATTTTGAGAGTTTTAGGTGTGAAGCCTTGAAGATTTGCTCGAAACTTAAACGAACCGTGTGACGGGGAGTTCAAGTGAAACTATCTATAACATAAGTGGGTGTATCTGATAGAGAGATCTATTAAAGGAAAGACATATACAACCATGGGAAGTGGTTAATGCGACACCTCAAAATGTAGGGGGTCCTTTCTTAACCGTTGATCACCAATCAACCTACGAAATACTCGTGAATACTGTATAACCCAATACCACATCGTTATACCCTATTTACTAAGATCATTACAAAATGGAATTCGAGTTGAGTCTCCTTTGCACGAGAGCTCTATCCAATACATAACCTGTGCATACATTATTCATACAACCATTCCAAGATCCACATCCTAAAGTCTAGGACTAAAAATTTAACCATCTATATAGTCCAAAGAAAAGAACTCAAGATATGAAGGCTCGGAAGTGTTAAAGTACTAGTTCCTATGATAAGGAGTACCAGTCCCTGAGCCCTTTGGAATTCAGGGTACTGGTAGTTGTAAGACCTAGTATCGATACCTAGGTCCACTGGCAGTGGAGTATTGGTACCTATGAGCATAAGTATCAGTACCTGAGCCCATTGGAAGCTAGGCACCAGTACTTATAAGCATGAGTACCAGTACTTGAGGCCAAGATTTATCAGATTTCAACATTTAACCTTAAAAACTCATACCACATCCATTCGTAATAAGATTAAATGTTCAATTATAAAGTACCCTTACAAGCCTTTATCAAAATACAAGTTTTGTATTACAAAATGTACAAGGCCAAAAGATGATATTTATACAAGGGTCTTCAATTCCACAATCTTAAGCCACAAACCGGCTCTTTCGTCAATACGGGTCCAAGTGAGGCCATTAGCTAGAGTATGTCCAACACCTGAAATATATTCTTATAAAGGGTGAGTCACGCTTAATAAGGTGTCTCATTAAGAGATCACCTCCCAATCCAGATGCATATGAAATTTCACATGCAAATCATCATGTCAAGCATCCATTCAAACACATATTTTTAGTAAATGAATGCTACAATTCCATGCCATGCCATGAGATGAGAACTCATGCATGCAATGCAATCGAAGCCCCACCAACTCTCAAAACACATGCTATGCCATGCGTATACATCCAGACATTCTAAGCCCCCGACATTGATGTTAGACATCTAATGCCTATTTTATAAAATCTGTGTCTTTTTGAGGTATGTATTTATGGACTTCCGATCACTTAACTAACACGATATCTATGGAGTTCCACAAATGGTTCTGCATACATCTACACACTTTATGAACTCAATACCAATGGGAGTGCATCTCCAAAATTACTGGGTCTTGCACCCGAGGGAGAATCTAGTCATTCTTGCTAACCCCGACACGTCTTTCAATGAAAACCCATGTGACTTAGTCGGACCTAGGTCCAATTTTTTTGAGCCCACGTATCAACCCACCAAGGATGATGTTTGATTAAAAACATGCACACACACTCACTCAGGTCGAATGCCCATGAATGTGATACTATCTGTGCATATGCAAATATAATGTACAATTACATTTCATATCATCATGCTCATTATATCATAAAAGCATGTGATAAACATATCCATTCTTCACAACCATTCCCAAGCATGTTGTATGTAATTTCAATCTAAAATAACATACTTGAATTTCTAAGCATTTTATCAAACACTTAGTAGGCAAAAATATGTAAACACATAGCATGCCCAAACAATCCATTTTATCAAATTCAAATCAAGCAAGAAATGGTTTTAACATATTCTCATACCCATTTTCTATATCTTAGATACACTAGGTGTGAGCTAATACATGATAATTCATCACTACAACCCTACCCATTTCATATCGCAACCCAAGATTGAACATAAATCTAGATAGGAGGGAACCCTACCTCTTGTAGTGTAAACTCGCGTAGTAGAAGTCCCAAAAATCCCAAATCAAACATTCCAAGCTTTAACCCTAAATTCCCATCTTTTAGATTTTGGAGAAAAGAGCGATCTTTGGTATGGTTCCGTAGATCTCGTTGTATAGAGCAACTTTAACTATTGGCCCAAAGTGATCAACGGTTAGATTTTTGCGGATTTAAGAAGAAAGATGGAGAAGGCTTGGAGAACTTCTCCCTTCCCTCTCTCTCTCTCTCTCTCTCTCTCTCTCTCTTGCAGAAAATGCAAGTCAAAGAATGGGGAATAATCAAATTTTTTCCCTTTAAATACTCTCTTTATGCTTGGTTCACAATACGTCACACATAACACTTTGATTGGTCCAATTTTATTCTGAATTAATTAAATCTTACTGTGTATTAAGTTAATAAATTTTTATTGAACTAACTTTAAATTATTTTTTGGGTTACGCTATGACACCCCTAAAATCGGGGGTCTTTTGTTAACTGTTGACTATCTGTCAACTCGCAAAAATACCCGTGATTGTCGCCAAATCCGACATCACGTCAATAGAATCCTTTAACCGGGATTTTAACCCACACGTGTAACTCATGTACATTTTTTCATTTGACCGAATCAAGGTCCAATATTTCACAATTCATGCTTCATTTTAATCCATTTATATCTTTGGAATCAAGGAACCTAACGTCCAAAAGTATGGCAAAACAATTTTAAAATTTCAAAATTTTGGAAGACCGACCAGTAGGTTGTGTCCACTGGAAAAGTCCTATCGATAGGTTTTGCCTGATGAACAAAATTCTGCTTGAACAAGATCCTACCGGTAGGTTGTGCCCACTGGATCGTGATCTACAGGTAGGTCTTGCTCAGTTTTGCCTGTTTCACCTATTTTTCATTTCCAATCCATCCCAATCCATTCCCCCACCATCCCATACATGTTTAGTGAAGTTTTCCACATTACACATGATCCATACAAGTTCTATTACATTGATTTACATGAATTTACATACCAAAACTAAGTTTTCATAACAATTTTACAAAAACTCAAAATAAAGCCACATCTAAGCTTTCTTCATCCTTGAAGTCCCGTGTGAGGGCCTTCCGTCGGCGTATATTCCGCACCTGAAATATTTTTTTGTATAGGGTGAGTTACGCTCAATAGAGTATCTCCTACAGAGGCTACTCCCCCCTAGATGCATATGAAATGTGCACATGCAAAAATCAACAATCATTTTTCATTCCACACAAGAATATGCCGTTCAATGTTGGAATTCTACCATGTAACGTCATGATATAAGATGATACTCACTCATGCACTTTAACTCGAGTTTTCACCGACTCCTGCAACACAATGCAATGCTAATGTGTAGCAATTCTGTCATTGATGAATTACATCCAATGATCATTTTGAAACAAAAGTCATGAGCTTATAAAATTGAATCATTGTTGGATGTTACACATCGAATGACTATTTTATAAAACAAGTACACTTTTCTGGAATTTCACCTCAAAGGAGTGTATGAACCAGGTATTTTATAAAACAAAATCATGTGTCTTTGTTGGGTAGCAGAGTTTTGGTATCGCACCGCAGGTTATGCAAACCAATACACTTTTCTAAAATTTCACCTCAGGAGAGTGTATGAACCAGGTAACCAGGTCTTGCACCTGAGGGAGAGTCTAGCCCTACTTGCTATACCCGACACAAGTTTTTCGTGCAACCATGCGACTCAGTTGGATCTTCAATCCAACTTTCCCAATCCCACCTATCAATCACCAAGTATGGCGTTTGATCAAATCATGCACAGACACTCACACTCACACTCATGTCTAATACCCATGAATGCGATGCCAACTTCATGCCCAATATGTAATGAATGCCAAATGAGCAATTAAACTGCATATCAACATATCCCATGACAATTTATATCATAAGCATATAATTACCACAATTTATCATGATGTTAACATATTAACAACACAAATCAACTCATTCATACCCAACAACAATTCATAAGCATGTCATTACATATCCTATACCCATTTCCATATCATTCCCAATGCACAATATAAACACATAGCATGCCCGAATAATATCAAATTTCAAGAATTTTCACAAGTGCCATTCCCATATCAAATTCAAGCTAGAGTTTGATTTAGGCCATTTCCATACCCATTTCCACATATCAACAACAATAGGCAAGTGACCCATGTTGTTATATACACTTACCCATCCCATATAACATCTTATGTAAGAAATAAACTCGATTAGGAGGAAACCCTACCTCTTGGAGCGTGATACGAGTGGTAGAAAGTCTCAAGAACACCTCCCAAGTCCAAAGCTCTTGACTTTCCCAAACCTCCTCTTTGGATTTTTGATGAAATCCTTTGTTTTTGGTACGTAGGCGTAGCCCTCATCGAGGTGATCAATTTTAACTCTTGGTCCAAAACATTTCGACCCACGGAACTCCGTGAATCATAGGGAGAAGGTAGAAATCTAATTTTTTCTTTTCTCTCTTTTCTCTCTTTCTCTTCTAACGTGAGCCAACCGGTAGAATGGAGAGAAGTAAGATATTTATCCCCCTATTTATATCCTTTAGTTGTGTTGTTCATGTCGTGCTGCACGTTTCTTATTTTCGGATCCATTTTTGTTCCAAAATGACTTAATTTCATCTCGGTTTAAGTTCAAATTATTTTTATTTTTATTTTCCTTCAATTATAAGAAAATTTTATAAAATTTATTTTTGGAGACGTTTGTGAGGTCACTAGACACCCAATTGTCTTGTAAAACATGAAAAATCTAACTATCTCGAAATTCGATAAAAATTGACTGGACAACTCAATTTCGTGAGACGAATCCAACGGTAAAGTCTGTTGCATCATCAAAGCTCTATAGAAATACATATTTTAATTCCACATTACAATGGCAAATTACTGTTTTAAACTTTTTCCCAAAAAAAGAGCAAAATGGTAATTTATCACTATAATGTGGAATTAGAATACGTATTTTTATAGAGCTTAGATGATACAATGGACTTCACTATTGGATTCGTCTTGCAAAATTGAATTACCCAATCAATTTTCATCGAATTCTGAGATAGTCAAATTTTTTACATTTTATGAGACAACTAGGTGTCAGGTGACCTCACAAACATCCCCAAAAATAAATTTTATAAAATTTCCTTATAATTGAAGGAAAATTCAAATAAAAATAATTTGAACTTAAACCGGAATGAAATTAGTTGTTTTGGGACAAAAAACAGACCCGAAAGTAAGAAAAACTGCGGCGCGACGTGGATCGCACAACTAAAGGGTATAAATAGAGGGGATAAATATCTGAATTCTCTCCATTACCAGTTGGCTCATGTTAGAAGAGAAAGAGAGAGAGGAGAGAAAAAAAAATAAGATTTCTATCTTCTCCCTACGATTCACTGAGTTTCGCTGGTCGGAATCATTCGGACCAAGAGTTATAGTCGATCACCTCGATGAGGGCTAAACCTACGTACCAAAAACGAAGGATTTCACTGAATATCCAAAGAGGAGATTTGAAAAAATCAAGAGTTTTGAGCTTGAGAGGTGTTCTTGAGGCTTTCTACCACTCGTATCACGCTCCAAGAGGTAGGGTTTCCTCATACTCAGGTTTATTTCTTACCTAGGATGTTATATGGGATGGGTAAGTGTATATAACAACATAGGTCAATTGTCTATTGTTGATATGTGGAAATGGGCATGAAAATGACCTAAATCAAATTCTAGCTTGAATTTGATATGGGAATGGCNCCAAGAGGTAGGGTTTCCTCATACTCAGGTTTATTTCTTACCTAGGATGTTATATGGGATGGGTAAGTGTATATAACAACATAGGTCAATTGTCTATTGTTGATATGTGGAAATGGGCATGAAAATGGCCTAAATCAAATTGTAGCTTGAATTTGATATGGGAATGGCATTTGTGAAAATTCTTGGAATTTGATATTATTTGGGCATGCTATGTGTTTATATTGTGCCTTGGGAATGATATGAAAATGGGTATAGGATATGTAATGACATGCTTATGAATTGTTGTTGGGTATGAGTGAGTTGATTTGTGTTGTTAATATGTTAACATCATGATAAATTGTGGTAATTATATGCTTATGATATAAATTGCCATGGGATATGTTGATATGCGATTTAATTGCTGATATGCGGTTTAATTGCTCATTTGGCATTCATTGCATATTGGGCATGAAGTTGACATCGCATTCATGGGCATTAGACATTAGTGTGAGTGTGTGTGGATGATTTGATCAAACACCATACTTGGTGATTGATGGATGGGGTCGGGAAAGTTGGATTGAAGATCCGACTGAGTTGCATGGTTGTATGAAAAACTTGTGTTGGGTATAGCAAGTAGGGCTAGACTCTCCCTCGAGTGCAAGACCCGACTACCTGGTTCATACACTCCCCTTAGGTAAAATTCTAGAAAAGTGTATTGGTTTGTAGAATCTATGGTGTGATACCAAAACTCCGCTACCCAATAAAGAAATATGATTTTGTTTTATAAAATACCTAGTTCGTACATTCCCTTGAGGTTAAATTCTAAAAAAATGTACTTGTTTTATAAAATAGTCATTCGATGTGTAACATCTAACAATGATTTGGTTTTATAAGCTCATGACTTTTGTTTCAAAATGATCATTGGATGTAATTCATCAATTAAAGAATTGCTACACATTAGCATTGCGTTGTGTTGCGGGAGTCGGTGAGGACTCAGGTTAAAGTGCATGAGTGAGTATCATTTCATATCATGACATGACATGGTAGAATTCCAACATTGAATGACATATTCTTGTTTGGAATGGAAAATGAGTGTTGATTGTTGCATGTGCACATTTCATATGCATCTAGGGGGGAAGAAGCCTCTGTAGGAGATACTCTATTGAGCGTAGCTTACCCTATACATGAAAACATTTTAGGTGTGGGTTATATGCCGACGGAAGGCCCTCACACGGGACTTCAAGGATGAACAAAGCTGAGATGTGGCTTTATTTTGAGTTTTTGTAAAATTGTTATGAAAACTTAGTTTTGGTATGTAAATTCATGTAATAGAACTTGTATAGATCATGTGTAATGTGAAAAACTGCACTAAACGTGTATAGGATGGTGGTGGAATGAATTGGAAATGAAAAACAGGTGAAATAGGCAAAATTGGGCAAGACCTACCGATAGATCGCAGTCTAGTGGGCACAACCTACCGGTAGGATCTTGTACAGGCAGAATTTTGTTTATCAGGTAAAACCTATTGGTAGGAATTTTCCAGTGGACACAACCTATCGATAGGACCTACCGATAGGTCTTCCAAAATTTTAAAATTTTAAAATTGCTTTGCCATACTTTTGGACATTGGGTTCCTTCATTCCAAGGATATAAATAGATTAAAATGAAGTATGAATTGTGAAGTATTGGACCTTGATTGGGTCAAATGAAAAAATGTACATGGGTTACACGTGTGAGTTAAAATCCCGATTAAGGGATTCTATTGACGTGATGTCGAATTTGACGACAATCACGGGTATTTTCGTGGGTTGATGGATGGTCTACGATTAACAAAGGACCCCCGATTTTAGGGGCGTCACAGTTTGGTATCAGAGCCTAGATATATGATTTACCTAGGGCTGTTGGGCATGAGTTTAGACCATTGCATTCATTTTGCATTTCATGCTATGTGCTTAAATTGCTACATGTTTTGTGCTACGTGTTATGTGGATTATATGCATGGTAAAATGTATATGGAAAGGAGAAACAATAGGGTTAGAAACAAGGNGTGGATTATATGCATGGTAAAATGTATATGGAAAGGAGAAACAATAGGGTTAGAAAACATAACCTTGGGGTTTGGAAAAAGAGATGAACGGGATAGTTCAAGGTGTAAATGTCTATTAGTGGTGGCATACACTCTACTAAAGAGACAAGGAGAGAAATCCCAAAGTTTATACTTGATTTCTATTTAGGGATACTCTATGAGGCTCTATTGCTATCTTATATGTATGTAGATGGCAAATCGAGGAAGGGGACGCTAAGGCGATGGGTGGAACAACAATCAACCACCATCGGCTTTTGACCATGAAGCCTTTGTGGAGGCTATTGGTGTTGCGGCTACTACCATTGCATAGACTAGTGCAAATATGGGCCAAGGAGGCTCAAGTAACCTCTAGAAGTTTAAGACACACAAGCCTTTGACTTTTGTGGGAGGGGCAGATCTGATGGTGGCTGACCGTTGGTTCCAACAAGTCGACAAGATCTTAGGGGCTATGGAGATCACATCTGATGCCACTAAGATAACGCTAGCTACATTCTAGCTAGAGGGAGAATCCCAATTGTGGTGGGATTGCGTAAAGAACTCCAGGAACTTGGGGGAAATGACATGGGGAGAGTTCTGAGAGCTCTTCATGGGCAGATATTTTCCAGCATTTGTCTGGCAAGCTAAGGCCTGGGAGTAACTGAATTTGAGATAAGGGACTATGACGGTATTGGAATACGTGGCTAAGTTCACAAAATTAGCCCATATTGTCGACGATTATGTGGCCACAGACATGGCCAAGGTGAGAAAGTTTGAGGATGGTCTGAAATTGTTCATCTAGGGCAAAATTGTGGGCCTCTGCCTGTAAGACTTGGACTCGATGATCGAGGCATCTATGGCTATTGAGAGAGGTAGATGACGCATGGAACATCCGGGAAGCGGGTGTTAAAGATAAGAAGAAGGAGGACCAATCTTCTTCAAGTTTAGGGAAGAGGCAAAGGACTTCGACTCCACAAGGCCGTAGTTATCAAGGCCAAGGCTAAGGTCAATCCTCCCAAGGCGAAAGAAATCAGAGGCCTTCATACCAAGTAGGTCAGAGGACTTGCTATCATTGCAATCAACTAGGTCATATGAAGCGGGATTGTTCTCAGAGACAGGGATCCCAGAGTTATGGGGCATCTCAATCCTAGTTATCGGTGGGGCAGCCACAGACATACCTTGTCCCTCCCTACCCCACCATGGGCCAGAGAAGTCAGTACCAGTTCTAGGGTACTGCACAGACCCCTACTACTTCACGAGCGGGGACTCCGCAATCAAGCCAGATAGGCTAGAGCATGGGTTGAGGTCGAGGATAGGGCATACAAGCCGGGACTTCAGGGACCTAGGGGTGTGTCTACGCCATTATGCCTCAGACTGAGCCAACATATCAGTCAGTTATTTAGGGTATATTTCTACTTTTTCGCTTATGGGAAAGGGTATTATTTGACTCTAGTGCATCTCATTCTTTTATTGCTGTATCATGTGTGAAAGATTTGGGCTTATAGGTTGAGACCTTAGAAGAGCATTTGCATGTGAGTTATCCCCTAGGAACTAGGGTGAGTGTTGATCAGATATGTCAGGGTTGTGAGTTAGAGATCTCGGGGATTCTACTCACCGTAGACCTTATGGTTATGGACATGTCGGAGTTTGATGTCATCCTTGGAATGAACTGGTTGGCAACACACCGAGTCGTCATTGATTGTGATCAAAAGAGGGTTACTACCTACACCCCGGAGGGTGTTTGTTTCAAGTTTCAGGGGAAAAACATAACGTTTTACCCCAAGTAGTGTATGACTCCCGTAGGCACGGACAATTGATGGGTTGGCTAGAAAGCCTTACCCTGGAGAACGAGGCGAAACAGGAGTTGGGTCTACCTCGGGTGGTTTGTGAGTATGAGGATGTTTTTTCAGATCAACTACCGGGGTTACCTCCACATAGGGATGTAGACTTTACCATTGAGTTGCACCCTGGTACATCACCCATTTCTATGACTGCACATAGGATGCTGCCTGTTGAGTTGCAAGAACTCAAGGTCCAATTACAGAAATTGTTGGACAGGGGCTTTATTAGACCAAGTACTTCACCTTGGGGTACTCTGGTGTTATTTTCCAAGAAGAAGGACAAGACCCTTCGACTATGCAAAGACTACCGGCAGTTAAATAGGGTTACTATCAAGATTAGGTACCCTTTGCCGATGATTGATGATTTATTTGATCAGCTAAGAGGGGCGCAGATCTACTCTAAAATAGATCTCCGCACCGGTTACCATCAGTTGAGGGTTAGGGAGACGGATATCCCTAAGATGGCGTTTAGGATGCGATATGGACATTTTGAGATCACAGTGATGCCATTTGGGTTTACGAATGCCCTGGAGGCATTCATGGATCTCATGCATAGGGTGTTCTAACCCTATTTGGATCAGTTCATTGTGGTGTTTGTTGATGACATCCTGATCTACTCCAAGTCTGAGGAGGAACATGAGGGTGGTTCTCCAGACCTTGAGAGACCATCAATTGTGCGCCAAGTTCAGCAAGGGTGAATTTTGGCTTATAGAGGTAAAATTTTTGGGATACGTGATGTCGGCTTCGGGTGTATCCATGGACCTGGAGAGGTTAAGGCAGTCATGAATTGGGAGAGGCCGAAGTCAGTCTTTAAGGTACGTAGTTTCTTAGGATTGGTAGGGTACTACCGGAGATTCATTGAAGACTTCTCTTGATTAGAGGACATGCTATGGGCCTCCATCCTAGATCTTAAGGGAAGCTGGAAAGAGCACCTGCCCTTAGTGGAGTTCGCTTATAACAACAGTTATCAGGCAAGCATATAGATGGCACCCTATGAGGCACTTTATGAGAGGCCTTGTCGTTCTTCGGTTTGTTGGATGGAGGTAGGAGAGAGACCATCTACAGGTCTGAAATTGGTTAGAGAACCTCGGAGAAGGTGGACTTGATACATAAGCGTCTTCTCACAGCTCAAAGCTGACAAAAGAGTTACACCAACAGACGGCGGCAACCTCTAGAGTTTGAAGTGGGAGATCATGTCTTCTTGAAGGTGATGCCTAAGAGTGGAGTGGTCAGGTTTGGCAAGCGGGAAAAACTGTCGCCAAGATATATCGGACCCTTCGAAGTACTTGAGAGGGTTGGTACAGTTGCTTACTGGGCGGTGTTATTGCCAAATCTATCGGGTGTTCACTTAGTATTCCATGTCTCCATGCTTTAGAAATACACCCCAGACCCGACTCATGTGGTGGATTGGGGCGAGCTTGTTGTTGATGCAGATGGGACCTTCAAGGAGGGACTGGTGCGCATCATAGATAGTCGGGATCAGATTTTGCGAGGCAAGACCATGAGGCTAGTGATGGTGCTATGGCAGCACCAAGGAATGGAGGAGGCGACATGAGAGTGCGAGGACACTATCTGTACCAGTTATCCTTTCTTATTCGATGGAGGTACATTTTTGTAGTTATGAGTATGATATACTTGTCGCATATGCATGTGGTTGAATGTGCATGTGTGTGCGAATTTCGAGGATGAAATTCTTTTAAGGGGAGAAGAATGTTCAAGTGAATTTTCCTTCAATTATAAGGAAATTTTATAAAATTTATTTTTGGGGACATTTATGAGGTCACCCGACACCCAGTTGTCTCGTAAAATGTAAAAAATCAGACTATCTCAAAATTCGATGAAAATTGACTGGGCAACTTGATTGCATGAGACGAATTCAACAGTGAAGTCCATTGCATCATCCGAGCTCTATAGAAATACGTATTTTAATTTTGCATTATAGTGGTAAATTACCATTTTACCCTTTTTTTCAGAAAAGTTTAAATTTACCCGAATTTTATACGCGAATAAAATCTGAGTGCATTTATTTTAGTCGCACGACACCTAATTGCATCGTAAAATATAAAAAATTTGACTGTCTTGGAATTAAACAAAAATTGATTGGGTAACTAGATTTTGCGATATGAATCCAACGATGAGGTCAGTTTCGCCATTCGAGTTCCAAAAATTTTGAGTTTTCAACATGTATTATAACAATTAATTACTATTTTACCCTTTTTAATTAAGTTTTAATTTTTTTTGGTTTTACATTCTCCCCACTTAAGGGAATTTTTTCCCTAAAATTACACACACGTACACTAAAAAAAATGTAAATGTAACAAGTCATATACTACTTTATGACTACAAGAAATGTACCTCCATCCTTAAACATGAATGAATAAATAGTACGTATAGTGTCCTCACGATCCCATGTCGCATCCTCCATACCACGGTGTTACTACAACACATTCACCAGCCTCACAGTTTTGCCACATAAAATCTGATCTCAACTGTCCATGATGCGCACCGATTCCTCCTCGAATGTCACATTTGTATCCACAACTAGCTCACCCCAATCCACCACATGTGTACGATCTGGAGTGTATTTTTGGAGCATAGAAACATGGAACACCATGTGAAAACCTGATAAATTTGGAGGTAACGTTAATTGGTAAGCAACTACACCAACCCTCGCAAGTACCTCAAAGAGCTCGATATACCTTGATGACAGCTTTTCCCACTTCCCGAACTTGACNTATCCACAACTAGCTCACCCCAATCCACCACATGTGTACGATCTGGAGTGTATTTTTGGAGCATAGAAACATGGAACACCATGTGAAAACCTGATAAATTTGGAGGTAACGTTAATTGGTAAGCAACTACACCAACCCTCGCAAGTACCTCAAAGAGCTCGATATACCTTGATGACAGCTTTTCCCACTGCCCTATTAGGCATGACCTTCAAGACGACGTGATATCCAACTTTGAATTCCAGAGGTCTATACTACTTGTTGGCAAAGCCTTTCTATTGGCTTTATGCCGTAAGAAGATGCTTCGGTATCAAGTCCACCTTCTTTAAGGTGTCCCTGATTAAGTTCGGATCTGTGGAAGGTTCCTCTCCAACCTTCGTCCAACATACCGAAGAATGACACATCCTCCTATAAAGTGCCTTATAGGGTACCATCTGTATGCTCACCTAGTAACCATTATTGTAGGCAAATTTCATTGAGGGTAAGTGTTCATCCCAACCACCCTTTAGGTCAAGGACGCATACCTGAAGCATGTATTCTAAAATCTGGATGGTGCACTCCGATTGACCGTCTATCTGGGGATGAAAAGTTGTACTCATCATCAACTGTCCCCATAGCTTACTAAAAAATCTCCCAAAAGTGAGCCATGAACTTGTGATCCCAATCCAATACTATAGATACAGGTACCTCGTGTGACATGATTATCTCTGGTATATACAATCTATAGAACTCCTCCATTGTGAAGGTCATCTACATAGCCAAAAAGTGGTTTGACTTTGTAAGCCAATCCACTATCACCTAGACTGCATCATGCCAATGCGAAGTTCATAGTAAATGGGTTACAAAATCCATAGTAATGTGTTCCTACTTTCACTTAGCCACCTCGAAAGACTAGAGCAGCCCTGCTAATCTTTGGTGCTCAGCCTTGACCTATTGACACATGAGACACCTACTAATAAAGTCTTTGACATGTCTCTTCATCCCACTCCAGTAATATTAGCAGGAAAGATCATGGTATATCTTCGTACCACTAGGATGCACAACAAAATGGGAGCAATGAAACTTTATGAGGATCTCCTTTCTTAGATTCAAAGACTGGAGAACCACAACCCTTCCCTTGAATCGAAGACTTCCATAGGCATTAATGGCCCAAACCTTGTCAGGAAAAATCTTTTCCATGCCATACAATTGACAAAGCCATTGCAAAATGATAAAAATTTAGTACACCTTGGTTGTTCTAAGATCGATCATGAGAGATCATAAGGAGAAGGATTAGTGGTAGAAAAACTCAGCAAAAAGGGATGAACGATGCCAAATTCATATGTTGAATGGAAAAGAATGGAAAATACAAGAAAAAGGAGAAAAAGGGGTGAAAGAAAAAAAGAATGAGAAAAGAAAAATGAAAATGTTAAGAAAAAGAAAGAAAAAGAAACAAAGAGAGTGAAGTGATGATGTTAGACTAAAAATCCCATAAAAAGGGAGAACTTTTTGAAATAAAGGTCATTCACTTAGAACAACCCTATTTGTTATCCTCTATTCTTCGTTTCACTTGCCAAAGTCCTAAATGATCTAGAGAAAGCATGGGAAAAGCATATCTTTAAAGAAAAGAGAAGTTGTTTTTGCTGTGTAGTGCACTAACATTCTTTTCATGAGATTATGCCAAGGTTGTTTTATTTGTATGCATGTACCTCATTTTTGGATTATATGTGAGCATACTTCGTTTTGTGCACAAGATTCTATCTCACATATACACATGGAGCGTATGCCAGGATAATCATAGTGTTATTAATTTTTGAGAGAAACCCTTGATGAGGTTGCGTCAAAGCTAAATTTGGGTAGCTAAGTGAATGTGAATTCCGTCGGTTAAATGTTTAAATTACATGTTCATTCCACACACACACGAGTTTGAAAATGAATATGTGGGTGCATACACTAGAATAGCATTTGAAGCCATGGTGATGCTTATGTGTGCTTAGTTTGGGTATTTAAACAATGTCGTCATGTAGCCCTATGCTTGTGAAGTGGGGGAATATTGCTCAAATTTTTGATATTTGATCTGAAATAGGAATGCCTTTACTTTATGAATATGTGCTTTACATTTTGGGAATTCATTTTGGTAGTTAAATGTAGAAATCCATGCCTTGGGTGTTGAAAGCTTCGAAATTTTAAATAATATTGCAATTTAGGAAATAACTTGGGGCATGGTCACTCAATTGTGGTTCACAAGCGTAACTCATGTTTTTGGTAGAGTAAAGGGCATAAATAGGGTGTTAGAATGTGTAGGGGTTGATATATATTGGAGTGGATGAGAGAATGGGAGCACATGGGTTTTTTTGCAAACAAGTTAAAACTTACTGGTAGTTTTGGGCCAAAACATTCTGGTAGGTATTTTTTCTAGTGCACAAAACCTATTGGTAGGTTTTGATCAACCTACCAATAGGTTTTTCCCAGAAAGTTAAAAATGAGGGTTTTAAGTTCATTTCTTTCGATGAGACTGTTCATTCTCTCCATTGTTATTAGCCTCCCAAGCATTTCTCTCTCTTTCTCTAAAAACTTCCCCAAGCTTCAAAAATCCTCACCCAATCCAACAATGCTTCCATTTCTCCTAACTAGGGTTGTTTATTACTTGGATTTGACTAAAATTTACTAGATTTTCTCACAAAACCCTAAGGTTCTTATTTTTCCCCAAAAATCCATTTCACTTGAACTTCTCCAAAAGTTTTGATTCCGTTGCAATGGCTCGCATAAGTAATTCATCTCTCAAGATTGTGGGGGTGGTTGTTGGCTTTTGTGGCATTTGGGGCACTGTTGATCCTCATGGCCCACACAAAATGACCTGGGCTGGGTCCTACACCACTTGTAGGCACTAGTTCCCACAAGAGGACAAAAGAGGGTCCCAGTAGGGATAGGGGGAGAGGAGAAAGAAGGCATAGAACGATGCTCATAGTGAGAGAATTGAGGAGAAAAATGTCACCTGTGAGCATCATGTGGAAATGCTCACTCTCGGGCCAAATCACGAGGTGGTGAAAGTGATTGAGGGGTACGAGATTGAGATTTGGTTCAAGCCAGTTAGTGGGCATCATCTAGCAATGTGTAGGGAATTTTATAAGAGATTGAATGTGGTGGATGAGGATAGTTATATTCTCAGGATGAAAGTGAGGGGGAAGGTTTTTGATGTGACCCTGGATTTGATTACGAGCTGGATGAAGTACCAAAGGCCTCCCCCTAATACCTCGGTATATCCACACAACATTCAAGGAGTAAAATCAATCCCTGAGTATATGGAGCTGACCTATGAGGACCCGACCCAATTCAAAGGGACAATTCAACTTAGGGGCCTCAAGTACTCATACAAGATCATGAACAAGGTCCTGCATTTCAATTTGATCCCTGAGGGTGCATAGAAGAACCTGAATGTGGAGAATCTCACCCTTCTCCAAGCATTTATGAATGGGAAGAGGATGGGCGTGGATTTATTGACCTGGGAGTTCATGAAGGAGTTCGTTTAGGCTAGAAAACCAAAGGTGAATCTCCCATTCGTCAATCAAGTCACGAGGATGTGCTATTACAGTAAGGTGAAGACCTATGTCTCGGATGTGCTAGTACCCCCTAAATTTGGCGCTATCGGGAAAACGAGTAGAAGTAAGAGGAAAACAAGGAGTAAGGGGGAGAGAGCTAGAGCCCCAAGACCTGAGCCATCCTCTACTGGGCCATCTACTTCTGGGCCTTCCATCTCTGTCCCGGTTCGTATAGTTTCACAGCGTTTAGATGCTTTGGAGGGGACAATGCATGGGCTGACCTTGATGATGACTAGGATCTTCGAGCACACTTTTTCAGATAAGCTGATTCCCAATGTACCTCTGCCTCCTCTGGCCAGACCTTCTACCTCTGCCCCTATGGCTTCTACTGTTATGACTTCGGTGACAAGGAGGAGAGCGAGTATGATAGTGATGATGATGAGGCTATAGATGATGACGAGGAGTAGGATGTTTTTGTTTTAGTTTGTACAAAGATAGGATTAGAATTTTTGGCCTAGTAGAAGAGTCTTTAGGATTTGTTGGGTCGTTTTGTTTTGGAATTCTAAATTCTTGTATTGAACTTTTGGAAATGATTAATGAAAAGAACTACAGTTGTTTCGTTTTATCTTGCCAAGTCCATTTCTTTTAATTGCATTGTGATTTTCACATTTTGATTGTTTGGTGATTTACGTGCATAAATTGATTGTTGTAGTTTTATATACTTTGTGGTTTGAAAATAAAGTTGCTAGGGATTAGCAAAACTCAAGTTGGGGGGTGTGTTTAGCACAAAATATTGCACATCATGTATATATTTGCATCCATTTTATACTTGCTTTTGTGGTGAAAATGGGAGTAAATGTACTTAATCGAATATTTAATGAATTTTTTGTGTGATTTTAGGTAAAGAGTAGGAAATGGCTTGAGTTAAGCCCCCATCATAGTGCTTAAAGACAACGTAGATGAAGGGGAGGATTAACAGGTGGTTTGGAAGGTGAAAAAGTCAAGAAAAGAGCAAATCAAGTGAAAACTTACCGGTAGGTTTGGTTATAAACCTACTGGAAGGCTTTGCACACTGGAATTAACCTACTGGATCATCTGCCAAACCTACTGGAAGGTGTTGCTCATTGGAAGAAAACCTACCGATAGGTTGTGTCATCGATCTATCAGTAAGTTTTGCTGACACACGCCAGAACCTACGACTCAGAATTTACCTACTTAAGGGGCCCACCTCTACTTCTCCTACACATCCCCTGACATATTCTACATACAAGCATGCCTCCCTACACCTAGGATTGTACTTTGGAAGAAAAAACATGGAAGAGGAAGAGAGAGGCATGGTGGGGTGCAGGTTAGGCTTGTCCTAGCATGTGCAAGTGTCAATTCATTTCCTATGGATGGGAAGTCTGTTCCCACATACCATAGGGGAGATGATGGACGAAAATGGGAGATATTTACACCATTATTTAGCTAGAAAAGCATTTAGAGAGAGAGGCTACGAGGACGAAGACATAGTTTTAGAGAGAGAAGTTTGATTTTTTCATTTTCTCACCCATTTCACATGTAGTAAGCTATAATACTCTTGTAATCTTCATTTCTTCCACTTTAATCACATTTATTTCAAGTGTATTTAAATTTTAGTTATGTATTCTTGAATCTACTGTGTTTACATTTGAGTTTTGCATTTCAAGCTTTTTAGTTGGGTATGAAATGAACTTATCTTTTTAGTTTAACTTTTCTTTGCATTAATACAAGTATTAATCTTCATTTCTTTACCATGCCTCTTAACATTATGAATGTTTTTTCTTTAACTATGGATAGCCAAGCTTTTAGTTGGCTAATCCAAGGGAGATTTCCTTTTGGGTATGCTAAATCAACTCTCCTTTATTCCTCCTCATAGTGTAAGGTGTTTGGTTTGACTAGGTTGAGTGTGAACATGGTTGTGAGCTCTTGATACACTGTAAACTTGTCATGGGATATGCTTGAGCCTACACCTCCATATTAGTCCCTCACTTCCTACAAATCAATCAAGTACCGAGACATAATTGGAAGAATGTTTTGTGTTGATTTGACATCCCCATTGGAATGACCCATTTGGATTAGCCAACCTTGTTTTCATTAAATGTTTATCAAAAACTCCACTCACTAAAACACAAAATTACAAGATTTTTCAATTTTATTTTTTCACAAAATCACCTTTACCACAATTCAACATTCTTTCCCCAAGGAGACGACCTTGGAATACCCCTTCCAAGTAAAACACAACCCTTGAAAGTCTCTCTTCGCTTATACACACATTTTTCCCATTTTTAGTATTGAACCCAAGGGAGAGTGACACTCACCTATGCACAAAATCCATATACACATTCGAGGGTTCATGTTCGGAGATTAGGGTGAACGCAATCAAGCATTTTGGTACCGGTACCTGGGTCATCCGATAGCATGGTACCAGTACTTAATTGCTTAGGTACAGAAATACAATAAATCAATGAAAGTAATAAAAATGTTATAATTAAAGTAATCAATAATTAACTCAGTAGTATCATCCCATATTCTCATGTATGTTGGTTGCTTCTTAGGAATCTACACAACGATTCTACCTTGTTCATGATTAGCACAAAATATTGCATATTTCAAGCGTATTTGCATCCCCTTTATGATCATTTTTGTGGTTAATATCAGTGGATATGCATCGTTTGTGCTATTTATGGAATTTTGGTATGTTTGAAGATAAAAGGTGATAAATGATGCTTGTTAAGCCTTCTCATAGTGTTCAAGATGAAGGAAAATGAAGGTATGGCTTGACGATAGCTTAGGAGGTGAAGAAACCAAGAAATCAGTAAAACAAGGGAAAACCTACTGGTAGGTTTTAGCTACTGGACCTGCACCTACCACCAAACTTACCTATAGGTTGATCCCATTGGAGTGAAACCGACTGGTAGGTTTCCATCGACCTATCGGTAGGTTTTACCGAAAAGTCCCAGACAACCTGCAACTCATCTCTACAACTTTGGGGGTCCCACCAAAAATTCTCTTACCTGCCCTTGACACTCCTTACATACTGGATATCCCTTCCTCAACCTAAATTGGACTTTTGGAGCATTGGGCATTAATGTGGAGAAAATATGGAGAAAAGAGAGATAATGCTGGGTGTGGAGACAAGGCCTGCACCAGCATGCACCATCCCATCCCTTGTAGCCCCCTATGATTGGAATCACATTACTTAGGCTTGGAGGAGACCCCATGGATGTTTTAGAAGCCTGAATACACCATTATGCAATATACATTAGAATATAGAGAGAGAGTCCAAGGAAGAAGATGAATAGTGTTAGAGAGAGAAGTTAAGATTTTTACATTTTCTTCCATACATTGTCTTGTAATTTCATGTAAGGATCTTCTAAGCTTTGTTTGAAGTCTTTAATACCATTTATTGCAAGTTGTTTTCAATTTTAGTCTTTAATTCAAGCTCTTCATTTCCTAGTGTTAAAATGGGTATTTAATGCACTCTCTTTTAGTTTATGTTTTCTCGCTTTAATTTAGCTAAAATCTTCATTGCTCTATAATGTCTTTCCATTACATTGTTGTCTTTCCTTTAAGCATGAGTAGCTAATTATTTAAGTTGGCTAATCTAAGGGAGAACTCCTCTTGGGTATGCCATTTCAACTCACCTTCCGTCCTCCCTTCTGTTTACGATGGTTCGGTTTGACTGGGTTGAGTGCGGACATGGTTGTGAGTCTTTGATATCCCATAGACTTATCACGGGTTATGCTTGAATCGTCACTTTCATCTCGTCCCTCACGTCTCACGAATCAATCGTTCATCTATGCACCATTGGAGGAAGGCTTCGAGTTGGCTTGGCATTCCTATTGGAGTGAACCCGTCGGATTAGCCAACACTTGTTCTATTTCATTTTCATCACACTCACAAATCATCCTTCAACCAACAAAAGATTTTACACTTTATTTATTTATTTATTTATTTTTATTGCAAACAAATCACTTTCATGACGATTCACCTCCTTCCCTAAGGAGACGACCTTGGAATACGATTCCAAGTAAAACATGACAAGCTAAAGTGTCTCTGCACTTGGGGAGCATTTTTGTTCACACATACATAAAGACAATTCATTCATCCACCATTCCATTGTCCTTTCTTTTGACATCATTCCAAGGGAAAGAGACACTCCCCTTCACACACACACACCACACATACATAGAGGGATGATGTTTGTAGGTTAGGGAATACAATGGAAATCATCAATCATTATTTGCCACGTTACGGGGGAAAGGCAAAGTGTTGAACCAAGAAGGTGATTTCTAGACAACAGAGGTAAGTCTTATGATGTTCATCATGGGCTAAGGTAAGTTGATCCTTGTACATACTTTTGTTTGTTATATCTTCATTTTTAGTTAGTTATGTTTTATGTAGGGAAGGGACGACCAAAACCGACTAGTTAAACAACCCTTGGGCCCCAATATGACCATTGACCATGACCCACATGAGGATGCGGGTGTTAATTTTGAGAATGTAGGTGGTAATCCAAAAATGCAAAGGGGTGGGGGAGGTCAAGAGCCTAGAATGCCCAATCCGAGAATGAAAATTTCCCCTCCTATGAATGAAGGGAACAACATCCACATTGAGCCTCCGGTGAGGTCAATGGGGGATTTCCTTTAACCCAAACAAAGTACCACACCCTCATGCATCCTTCTTTCGGTCCAAGCTCATCTCTTCCTAGTTAAGCTGGGAATGTTGCAACTACTTCCCACGTTCCATGGAATTGAGAAGGAAAACCCCTATTTGCACATAAAGGATTTTGAGGAAATAGTTGCACCATTCCTCACCACTCATGGTATGGAAGACATAGCTAGGCTAAAATTGTTCCCTTTTTCCCTAANTTTATTTATTTATTTTTATTGCAAACAAATCACTTTCATGACGATTCACCTCCTTCCCTAAGGAGACGACCTTGGAATACGATTCCAAGTAAAACATGACAAGCTAAAGTGTCTCTGCACTTGGGGAGCATTTTTGTTCACACATACATAAAGACAATTCATTCATCCACCATTCCATTGTCCTTTCTTTTGACATCATTCCAAGGGAAAGAGACACTCCCCTTCACACACACACACCACACATACATAGAGGGATGATGTTTGTAGGTTAGGGAATACAATGGAAATCATCAATCATTATTTGCCACGTTACGGGGGAAAGGCAAAGTGTTGAACCAAGAAGGTGATTTCTAGACAACAGAGGTAAGTCTTATGATGTTCATCATGGGCTAAGGTAAGTTGATCCTTGTACATACTTTTGTTTGTTATATCTTCATTTTTAGTTAGTTATGTTTTATGTAGGGAAGGGACGACCAAAACCGACTAGTTAAACAACCCTTGGGCCCCAATATGACCATTGACCATGACCCACATGAGGATGCGGGTGTTAATTTTGAGAATGTAGGTGGTAATCCAAAAATGCAAAGGGGTGGGGGAGGTCAAGAGCCTAGAATGCCCAATCCGAGAATGAAAATTTCCCCTCCTATGAATGAAGGGAACAACATCCACATTGAGCCTCCGGTGAGGTCAATGGGGGATTTCCTTTAACCCAAACAAAGTACCACACCCTCATGCATCCTTATTTCGGTCCAAGCTCATCTCTTCCTAGTTAAGCTGGGAATGTTGCAACTACTTCCCACGTTCCATGGAATTGAGAAGGAAAACCCCTATTTGCACATAAAGGATTTTGAGGAAATAGTTGCACCATTCCTCACCACTCATGGTATGGAAGACATAGCTAGGCTAAAATTGTTCCCTTTTTCCCTAAGAGATAAGGCAAAAATGTGGCTTAATTCCTTGAGGTCACGATCCATAATATCTTAGAACCAAATGCTCTCCGAGTTTTTTAAAAAAAAAATTTCGGTGCATAAAACCACCACTTTAAAAAAATAAATTCAAAAATTTTTGTAGAAGCCCAATGAGTAATTCTACTAATGTTGGGATCGGTACAAGGAGTTGCTATAATCCATTCCACACCATGGCTTTGAACCGTGGCAGTTGGTGCGTTTCTTCTACGAGGGAATCACACCGGGCCATCGACAGTTCATAGATAGGATGTGTAATGGGGAGTTTTTGAGCAAGGACCCCGATGAGGCCTTAGACTACTTTGATACATTGGCACAGAATGCACACTCATGGGACATTACGGATCCTACCAATGTACCAAGGTCTTCTCGTCAAGGGAGTGGGCAAGCTCATAGGGGAGGGATTTATGACTTGAGAGATCGGGAGGACTTGTTTTCAAAAATTGCCAAGTTATCAAGGAAGGTAGAGAGTGTTGAAGTCAATAGGAGACACAAGGTGTCTAATGTTACAAAAATCGAGGAGGCTTGCTTAATTTGTGAAAGTGTGGAGCATTCAATATCGGAGTGCCCTAACATTTCGACACTTAAGGAAGTGTATCACGAGCAAGTCCATGCATTCAATCAGACGAGACAATCATTCTCCCCTCACTCAAATATGTACAATTCGGGTTGAAGTAATTACCTGAACTTTAGTTAGAGAAATGATAACCCCACCCCTCATAATTCAAATTCATACACACCTCCCATACCTCCTAGGCAAAATCAATTTCAATCGCAAGGGAAAACGTCTAGCTCCCAATACCCCCGGACTAATCCGAAAGGGTATTCATTAACCCAACCCCCACAAAATTTCTCCCAAAAATACACCTCCACAAAAATTTTCCCAAGGACCATCCAACCCATCCACATACCAACCTCCTCATAAAAGAAATTTAGGGGATATGGTTCATGCTTTCATTCAAAGTCAGACTACCTTCAATCAAAACCAAACTGCCATCAACAATCAAAATACCATAACTTTTAATGACATTAGGACCCAACTTACAAAATTTGCAAACTCCATGGGGGCATCACAACAAGAGAAGGGGAAATTTCCCACTCAACCCTAAGAGAATCCTAGAGGTCAACATGTCGTTGAGTCATCAGAGCCCTTAAGAGAGAGTTATGAGCAACTCAAGGCGGTTACCATCCTTTGTAGTGGCAAACAAATTGATAAAACCATTGTGCCAAAGCTCTCACGCAAGGCCACATTGCCAAAAGAGAAAGACACCATGGGTGACACCGATGAGGGTGAAGTGTGTGAGAAGAAAGAAAGTGAGGTGGTTGAGAAGAAAAAGAGGGTTGATGAAAGTGTTCTTGTTTCCCCCATGCCTACTCCTTTTCCTAATCGTTTGAAGCCACCCGTGAAGGTGGCTAATTATGCTGATATACTTGAAATTTTTAAGTAGGTAAAGATCAAAATTCCACTCTTTGATGCCATAAAGCAAATTCCATCATGTGCAAAGATCTTGAAATACTTATGCATGGCAAAGAGGAGGCTCAATGTCCACAAGAAAATATTTCTCACCAAGCAAATGAGCTCGATTTTTAGGACAAACACCCCTCCAAAGTTTAAAGACCCTGGCTATCCTACCAATGCAATAACAATCGGAAATTACTGGGGTGAAGCAAGCGCTCATTGATTTGGGGGCTAGTGTGAACCTCCTTTCATACTTGGTGTACCAACAACTTCAGCTTGAGGAATTAAAGCCTATTCCAATCATGCTTCAACTGGTGGACCGTAGTTTTTGGACACCGAGGGGAGTAGTTTAGGATATTTTAGTACAAGTTGATAAATTTTACTTTCCTATTGATTTTATTGTGCTCAACACTCACCTAGTTGCAAATATTAGCTCCCAAATCCCTGTAATACTTGGAAGACCTTTTCTTGCCACATCTAATGTTGTGATTAATTGCAGGAATGTTCTTATGAAGCTAGCATTTGGGAACATGACTATGGACCTCAGCGTATTCAACTTGTCCAAGCAACTAGGGGATGATGTGGAGGTGTGTCAGATTGACACCTTGACGGAAGTGCACTTGGAACTTTTGGGCATGTTAAAGTTGAAAGAAGAGGAGAATGTTGATCTAGAGGAAGTTGATGAGCAAGAGGAATTAGAGAGTTTGAAAGGGGTAGAAAAGTGGATCCCTACATTTGAGAAGCTCCCACACCAAGACAAGTAGATTTTCCTATCAAATGAGCAAAATTTGGAATTGAAGCCATTACCTTCCCATTTGAAGTATGCATTATCTTGGGGAAGATGAGACATTTTAGGTGGTAATTAGCTCAACATTGGATGCAAAGCAAGAAGAAGAGCTCTTGGAAGTGTTGAGGAGGCATAAAGGGGCGATTGGTTGGACAATTGCTGACATCAAGGGGATAAGCCCCCTCATCTGCACATATCATATTTATCTTGAGGAGGATGCCAAACCATCTTGACAACCACAAATAAGGTTGAATCCAATCATGAAGGAGGTGGTGAGGGACAAGATATTGAAACTACTTGATGTGGGCATCATTTTTTCGATTGCTGATAGTAAGTGGGTTAGCCCTATGCAAGTAGTACCCAAGAAGTCGGGAGTCACGGTTGAGGAGAATGAAGAGATTGAGCTTATTCCAACAAGGGTAATCACAGGTTGGAGAGTTTGTATTGATTACTGGAATCTCAATCTGTGCACAACAAAAGACCACTTCCCAATGCCATTCCTCGACCAAGTGTTGTAACAGGTAGCAGAGCATCTATTCTATTGCTTCTTAGATGGATACTCCGGCTACAATCAAATCAAGATTACATTGGAAGACCAAGAGAAGACCACCATCACTTGTCCCTACGGTACCTTTGGTTACTGTAGCATGCCTTTTGGGCTATGTAATGCCCCTGGAACCTTTCAACATTGCATGATGGGAATCTTTAGTGATATGGTTGAAAATATTGTTGATGTGTTTATAGATGACTTCTCGGTCTTTGGGGATTCTTTCAGTGGGTGCTTGGAAAATTTGGAGAAAGTTCTAGAGAGATGTGAAGAGAAAAGCTTAGTCTTGAATTTGGAGAAGTGTCACTTCATGGTGACACAAGGAATTGTTCTCAGGCACATCATCTTGGTGAAAGGAATTGAAGTTGACAAATCAAAAGTGGAGGTCATCTCCAACCTCCCTACGCCGAGAGTTGTCAAGGATATCAGGTTGTTTCTAGGCCATGCTGGGTTTTACTATTGCGTCATTAAAATTTTAGTGCATTGGCCTAACTTTTGACCAATTTATTATCTAAGGATGTCCCATTTGAGTGGTTGGATAGTTGTGAGGCATCTTTTACAAAACTTAAAAGCATGCTTACCACACCTCCAATTATGCTACCACCCTAGTGGGATTTACTTTTTGAGCTTATGTGCGACGTGAGTGATTGCACAGTTGGCACATTGCTCGGTCAAAGAGAGGAGAATAGAACTTATGTAATATACTATGCTAGCAAAACACTCAATGAAGCTCAAATGAATTATACTACCATAGAAAAGTAGTTGCTAGCGGTAATATTTGCACTGGATAAATTTTGGTCTCACATCATCGGTTCACCGATAGTAGTCTATACTGATCATTGATTAACCTTAAGTAGTATATAAATACAAGTAGTTAATAAAGTCAAATTAGTGTGATAAAATAACTAAAACTAGTACTTAAAGATAAGTATGGTTTGTGCGTAATTAGGGTTTGATGCGGGTTATGTTTAAAAAGTTTTAGGTTTAATGTAGAATTTCTACACAATGTAAGGAGCAATGTATAAAAGCATAAAAGAACAAAGGCAAAAGTGTAATTTCAACACAAGAGGAGTCAACATACAAAGCAAGTGGGAAAATCCAGAAAAGCTCCATCGTCCGGACGGTGGCGGTGGTATCCGGACGGTCACTCTTGACGGCTATCTTCATTTTGCCAGCTCCTACTTCCTCTCCTCTATATAAAGCCATGCCTTCTTCAATCTTCAAGGGGCCAGAACCAAGAGAGCGCCAGAGAGAAAACCAAGAGAGATAAGAGAAAAGAGAAAAGAGAAAAGAGAAAAGAAAAAGAGAAAAAAGAAAGAGAAAAAGAGAAGTTGCAAAAACGATCTGGTCCGTGATGCACTTCAGTCCAAATTTTCTATTTTTACAGTTCTGTTGTATCTTTCTATTCAGATAGTTGAACTATCGTCACCTTTTTGTCATAAGTGATAATAAAGGTGATTGTGTTTCAGTTGTTACTTATGAAAGACATTTTAGATTGTGTATTTTAATTCTAGTTATAATGAAAACTGCCTACACTCCTTGCTTGTCTGTAGCAATGGGGCGTGAGTAGTTTCGTATATGCTCTAGTGAGAGGTAAATTTATGTATAATACTAGTTAAATTCTAAAAATGCTGATATTTTATATATTTATGTATTATATGCTTTATGCATGATACAGTGATGTACGTACTTTTGATGTTGTGCCTAGAAGTATGTTATCAGTGCATCATCAACTTGCCGATAAAACAACCACGACATTCCTATCGGTATGGCTTGTCCTCCACCGGAACACTGAGGATGTTAACTGATGCAAGGTACAAAATCTAAATGATCTTCATGAATGACTTGTCCTTTTGGGTTATTAGGGTTTAACTTATATATATATATAAACTATCAGATGAATGACCTTAGTGATCATCATGAATAGTTTGTCCTTCTGGATTACTCAGATCGTTTAACTGTTATAAATGATAATATTATCAGTCTAACAACCATGGCATTCCTATCGGTATGGTTTATCCTCCACTAGAACGCTGAGGATGCTTAACTAATATATATATATATATATATATATCACAGATAGAGTTAAATGAATAATTCAAGTATTCCTCATGAATGACTTGTCCTTCTAGTTTGCTTGGATTAGTCAATTGACACATCTATAACTAGTTAACCTAAGAAGTTACTGTGTTATAACTAATACCACCAGTTGACCTAAGAAGTTGTTGTGTTATGGGTTATTATGTATACACCTACTATTATGAAGACAAATGAATAATTCAAGTATTCCTCAAGAATGGCTTGTCCTTCTGGTTTGCTTGGATTAATCAATTGTAATGGATATCACCAGCTAACCTAAGAAGTTGCTGTGTGATGGTTTATATAAATCAGACCTACCAGTTGACTTGCTAGTAACATGAAAGTTGATTACTGTAAGGTAGCATTTCTAGTATTTAACCAATATAACGCGTATGGGATCCTTGAACTGAATGATACTTTTTATTATTGTCTTACTCTATATGCACATAAATGTTTACTTAGACTAGTTATCAATCTAAGCTCACATCACAAGCTATCACATGCTGTCCTATTCAAATTAGCAACTTAACTATTTTATTTCATTTCCAAATTATTAAAACTATTCATGGGATCGATACTTGGACTTAAAATTGAGAAATCTACAATTCGACCACTTATACTTGGGTGTATAATATTAATCTGATCACTAAAAAGTGTGAATCAATCACTCTGCTTTGAATTATTTGTTGTCTAAGCAGGATGCCAAACCAAGACTTATCAGGTGGATCCTCCTACTCCAAGAGTTCAATCTGACAATCAAAGACAAAAAAGGAGTGGAGAACGTGGTGGCGGACCATTTTTCCTGATTGGTGGTGCAAAAGGCAGATGAGAGCATTCTTATCCATGATTTCATCCCTGATGAACATTTGTTTTCAATTCATTCTGTGTTTCCTTGGTATGTTGATATATGTAATTATCTTGCAACAAAACAAATACCACCGCATTGGAGCCCGGAGGATCAAAGAAGATTTATGGCAGATGTGAAGTACTTTTACTTCGATAACCCGTACCTGTTCAAGTACTGCCCTGAACAAGTCATGCGGAGATGCATACCGGAAAATGAACAACAGGAAGCCCTTTCATTCTGCCATTCATAGGCATGCGGCGACCATTTCTCTACAAAGAAGACTTCGGCAAAAATTCTTCAGTCAGGTTTTTATTGGCCCTTCCTTATAAAGGATTGTATTTTATTTTGTAAAGAATGTGATAGATGACAACGTTTGGGTAGTGTGACCCGAAGAAACATGATGCCGCTCTCCCCTTTACTGGTTATAGAAATATTTGATTGTTGGGGCATTGACTTTATGGGTCACTTCCCTATGTCGTTCGGCTATCTATACATTTTATTGGCAGTGGACTATGTGTCCAAGTGGGTGGAGGCTATCCTAACCAAGACCAATGACCACCACTTCATGGTTAAGTTTCTCAAGGAGAACATTTTCTCGAGGTTTGGGATGCCACGTGCAATGATAAGTGATGGTGGATCATATTTCTGCAACAGACCATTTTCATCTTTGATGCATAAATATGGTGTCACACATAAGGCATCCACCGCATACCACCCATAGACCAATGGCCAAGCCGAGTTGGCCAATAGGGAGATCAAAAATATCTTAGAAAAGACGGTGAATCCAAATAGGAAAGATTGGTCAAATAGACTGATCGATGCCCTATGGGCTTACCACACTGCCTATAAGACTGTCTTAGGTATGTCTCCCTATTGGCTCATCTTTGGAAAGGCTTTTCATTTGCCAGTTGAGATGGAACACAAGGCCTATTGGGCCATAAAGACTTGGAACAACAATTTGAGAATGGCCGGAGAGCATAGGAAGTTATAATTGAATGAATTGGAAGAGATGCAAAGAGACGCATATGAGAGCTCTAAAATTTTAAAAGAACGGGCTAAGATCTTTAATGACAAATCCATTGTATAGAAGTCATTCGAGCCTAAGCAAAAAGTGCTATTGTGCAATACTCGTCTCTTAATTTTCCAAGGCAAACTCCGATCCCCTTGGGATGACCCTTATCTTGTCAAGGTGGCCTACCCCAATGGAGCTGTGGAAGTCATAAACCCCGAGAATGGCCAGACATTCAAGGTCAATGTCCAAAGACTTAAGCCATTTTTTGAGGGTTTTGAAGGACAAGGAGTGGAGGTGGACTTGACGGATCCAGTGTATCTAGAATTAGTGGAGGAGTAACCAGTTTTTTATGCCTTTTAGTGTACAGTAGTTTTATTTACTTATGTTATTTTTATTTTCATATTACTTACTTAACTTGGCTGTAGAGCATTGTTTTTCTTAGTTTCAAATATTGGTGCTTTTGTCAAAGCTCAAGTGCGAGGTGTTCTCTAACTCTACTCATCTTTTACTGTCCTTCATTGCATGTCATATCTNATTTCAGTATGTTTGCTGATAAAGGTGATAAATGATGTTTGTTAAGCCTTCTCATAGTGTTCAAGATGAAGGAAGATGAAGGGATGCCTTGATGATGGCTCAGGTGGTGAAGAAACCAAGAAATCAGCAAAACAAGGGAAAACCTACTAGTAGGGCATATTGGTAGGTTTTAGCTACTGGACCTACACCAACTGCCANAAAGAGACGCATATGAGAGCTCTAAAATTTTAAAAGAACGGGCTAAGATCTTTAATGACAAATCCATTGTATAGAAGTCATTCGAGCCTAAGCAAAAAGTGCTATTGTGCAATACTCGTCTCTTAATTTTCCAAGGCAAACTCCGATCCCCTTGGGATGACCCTTATCTTGTCAAGGTGGTCTACCCCAATGGAGCTGTGGAAGTCATAAACCCCGAGAATGGCCAGACATTCAAGGTCAATGTCCAAAGACTTAAGCCATTTTTTGAGGGTTTTGAAGGACAAGGAGTGGAGGTGGACTTGACGGATCCAGTGTATCTAGAATTAGTGGAGGAGTAACCAGTTTTTTATGCCTTTTAGTGTACAGTAGTTTTATTTACTTATGTTATTTTTATTTTCATATTACTTACTTAACTTGGCTGTAGAGCATTGTTTTTCTTAGTTTCAAATATTGGTGCTTTTGTCAAAGCTCAAGTGCGAGGTGTTCTCTAACTCTACTCATCTTTTACTGTCCTTCATTGCATGTCATATCTTTTTGTTGCATTGAGGACAATGCATGAATCAAGTTGGGGGTGAGGTGCACCATTTGCATGTTACACCAATGTGTGTGAAAATTTTGTGGATAATACCAATTTTTGGGGTGAAAATTCACCTTTCACATATCATACATATTTTTGTTTATATTAGTGCAAATTATGTGAAAAATTTGAAAATTTTTGTGAAAAAATATCTGAATGTTGATCTGTATTCCCTTATTAAGAGTGCTTGGGTTAGATGAGGGGTGAGAATAAGAAAAGAATGTGCAAAAGAAAAGATAATCAAAATTTTTAATCAAAATTTTTTAATCAAAATTTTTTCGGTGAACCCTTTCATTTCCCTCCTAAATTACAGACTTTCTTGCCCTTCTCTCTCATTTAATCCACTCCCAAGCTTCCCAAATCACTCCCCTACTCCATAAATCTGTCAATTCCCAGCCCTAGGATGGATAATTTGGTGATTTTATTGAAGATTTGAAGCTTGCCCTCTTTAGAAACCCTAGAATTGCTGAAACTCTCTCAAGCCCTAATCTCCCTTCATTTTTTCAAATTCTCCAAAATTTCTCAAATGACTTGTCAAGTAATGGTTCTCCGGGAGACTATGGACCCAGTTGAGGGTCTCTTCTTGATCCTTTTCACACTCTTGACTCTGGGGGCACTGTTACTTTGTATGGTCTAAACCAAGCGAACCTGACCTGACTCTTCTCAACCCGAGGATCCTAGTGGTCGCAAGAGGAGCGCAGTGAGGTCAAGCGGGGACCGGAATGAACAAAGGAAAAAGGCTAGAAATGAGGCGAGGAACCAGTTGAGCTAAGAAAAAAATGTCACATGCGAGCGGCACCTCGACCACATTTCACTTGGCTCATAGAACGAGGTTGTTGGGCTTATTATCACCCATGGGATGGCATTCTTGTTCGAGCCTATGGATGGGTACATCTTGTCTCTATGCAGGGAATTCTATCAAAAGCTTAAGGTGGTAGAGGTAAATGAGGTTGAGATTTTGAGGGCAAATGCCAGGGGAAAGATGTTTGATGTGACCCTCGTTATCATTGCCACTTTCCTACACTATGAGCGACTGCCTTCTTCCATGCCAGTTTATCCTCATGGCATCACTAGAGTGAAAACCATTGTTGAGTTTGTAGCTTTGATGTATGATGACCCTAGTCAAATCAAGGGGACAGTTCAAGTTGGGGGATTAAAACACTCTTATGCACTTTTAAATAAACTTCTTCATTGCAATGTACTTCTGAGGGGTGCAGAAAAGACACCGAACATTGAAAAGTTGGCTCTTTTGGATGCAATCATGTCAGGGAAGACAGTTGACTTTGCACTTTTCTTGTGGGAGGTGATGAAAGATTTTATTGAGACACAGAAACCCAAGGCTAATTTACCTTTCAAGAGTTTGGTGACCTGGATGTGCTAGAACTTTAAGTGTAAGGCCTATACGTTCGACAAGCTCACTCCCCCCAAGACCGGGGCTATTGGCAAAGCCAGTAGTATGAAGAGGATGACAATGAGTCGGGGGGAGTGAGCTAGGGCTTCGAGACCAGATCCTAAGGCTGCTGGGCCTTCATCTTCTGCACCGTCCACTAAGCCTATTTCCCCTTCTGTGCCACCTCCTATGCCATCTTCTGGACTGTCTACTGGACTGTCTGTGGTTGCCCCATCCTCTTTTGCATCAGAGCGCTCAATACCTTAGCACCTTGATGCATTAGAGGTGATGGTGCATGGTATTTCAACGATGATGACGGAGTTGTTCATGCATACATTCCCAGGAAGACCTATCCCAGGTGGACCACCATATCCACCTACTAGACCTCCACCTCATGCCTCTATCCCCTTTGCCTCCACAGTGGTTGAAGTGGGAGATGTAGATGATGAAGACTTTGAGGATGTGAAGGGAGAGAGTGACTTTGATGGGGATGATGATGATGAGGGAAATGAGAGTAAGGTGTTGTAGTTTTTTGTCTTTTCTTTTTGTTTTGGATTGCACATACTTTGGAGTGGGGTAACTAGCCTTGTAGAAGAGTCCTTAGGTCTTAGGCCATTTTGTCTCTTTTTGATGCTTGACTCCATGTACTCCAATCTTGAAACACATTAGTGAAATACCACCGTTGTGGTTCCATTTGTGCCAAGTTCATCACGTTAATTGCATTATGATTTTTATATTTTGAGTGTTTGATGGATGGTTTGTGGATATGGTTTGTTGTAGAGTTGTACTCGTTTCTCTTGTTTTGAAAATAAATTTTTCTAGGCACTATCAAAACTCAGGTTGGGGGGTGTGATTAGCACAAAGTATTGCATATTCCAAGCGCATTTGCATCCCCTTTATACTCGCTTTTGTGGGTAATATGAGTGGATATGCATCGTTTGTGCTATTTATGGAATTTCAGTATGTTTGCTGATAAAGGTGATAAATGATGTTTGTTAAGCCTTCTCATAGTGTTCAAGATGAAGGAAGATGAAGGGATGCCTTGATGATGGCTCAGGTGGTGAAGAAACCAAGAAATCAGCAAAACAAGGGAAAACCTACTAGTAGGGCATATTGGTAGGTTTTAGCTACTGGACCTACACCAACTGCCAAACCTACCAATAGGTTGAGCCCACTGGAGTGAAACCTACTGGTAGGTTTCACCGAAAAGTCCCAGACAGCCTGCAACTTATCTCTACAACTTTGGGGGTCCCACCAAACATTCTCCTACTTGCCCCTGACATTCCTTACATACTGGACATCCCTTCCTCAACCAACATTGGACTTTTGGAGCATTGGGCATTAATGTGGAGAGAAGATGCAGGGTGTGGAGACAAGGCCTGCACCAGCCTGCACCATCCCATCTCTTGCACCCCCTATGATTGGAATCACATCACTTAGGCTTGGAGGAGACCCCATGGATGTTTTAAAATCCTGAATACACCATTATGGAATATACATTAGAATATGGAGAGAGAGTACATGGAAGAAGATGAATAGTGTTAGAGAGAGAAGTTAAGATTTTTACATTTTCTTCCATACATTGTCTTGTAATTTCATGTAAGGATCTTCTAAGCTTTGTTTGAAGTCTTTAATACCATTTATTGCAATTTATTTTCAATTTTAGTCTTCAATTCAAGCTTTCACCATTAATGCATGCAAGCTCTTCATTTCCTAGTGTTAAAATGGGTATTTAATGCACTTTCTTTTAGTTTATGTTTTCTTGCTTTAATTTAGCTAAAATCTTCATTGCTCTACAATGTTTTTCCATTAAATTATTTTCTTTCTTTTAAGCATGAGTAGCTAAGTCTTTAAGTTGGCTAATCCAAGGGAGAACTCCTCTTGGGTATGCCATTTCAACTCACCTTCCGTCCTCCCTTCTGTTTACGATGGTTCGGTTTTACTGGGTTGAGTGTGGACATGGTTGTGAGTCTTTGATATCCTGTAGACTTGTCACGAGTTATGCTTGGATCCTCACTTCCATCTCGTCCCTCGCTTCTGAAGAATCAATCGTTCATCTATGTACCATTGGAGGAAGGCTTCGAGTTGGCTTGGCATTCCTATTGGAGTGAACCCTTCAGATTAGCCAACACTTGTTCTATATCATTTTCACCACAATCACAAATCAACCTTCAACCAACAAAAGATTTTACACTTTATTTTTTTTTTTAACAAAAAAATCACCTTCATGACGATTCACCTCCTTCCATAAGGAGACAACCTTGGAATATGATTCCAAGTAAAACATGACAAGCAAAATTCTTTCTGTGCTTGGGGAGCATTTTTGTTCACACATACATACACACAATTCATTCATCCACCAATCCGTTGCCCTTTCTTTTGACATCATTCCAAGGGAGTGTGACACTCCGTTTCACACATACACCATACATACATTGAGGGATGATGTCTAGAGGTTAGGGAATACAACAGAAATCATCAAGCAGTTCACCCATCATAACCACGCAAAATCAATCATTCCCCGTAGGGTCAAATCACAAACCACTTTAAGAAGAGTGTATACCGTCTCCCACAGCATTGACTAATCCTTCCCAAGAAAAGTATACCATTCCTTAGCCTTAAACCTACGTGAACAATAGAGGTTGCTCTCACAAACAACAATCCACTATAAGATTTAGACAACCATAGCACCCTCAATGGATTAGACTAAACTCTAGCACTTTATGGCAGCTCTCGACGGCAAGTCAAGTCCATTACCCTCAAAGCATACAAAAGATGAAAGCACAATTTTCTCAACAATTGTAATCTTAACCAATCACAATTTCCATTAACAATTCAAGTATCATAATTGCACAATTCTCAATATACTATAGTAATAAATGAATTAAAATATACAAGTGATCATATCAAGAAAACCTTTATAAATTCGATATCAAAATTCTAGGGTTTTGCCAAAAATCATAATTTGTTGGAACAAGAACAAGTATGAGGTGAAAACATGATTTAATAAAGAATAGGAATTTAGAAATCAAGAATCATTAGGTCATTCACAATAAAACACGTGTTTAGGAAAAACTAGGGTTTTAGAAATTTCAAGAACAATATTTCTTGGATACAAGACATGTATCTCGTTGAAAACCATATGTTACTCAAAAAAGAATCAAGAACAAACAATATATTAATCAAAAGAAACCAAGAACGGAAGATTATTTAACATATAACAATCTAGAAGATTTAAAACATACAAAATTATACCCTAAGTCTCAATGAAAGAACTTGAGAAAAATCCCCTACCTTGATTTCGTAGTTTGTGTGTAAACCTAGCGTGTTTGATCCATTCCAACTTGAGAATCCCCCTTCAATGTTGTGTTTCTCTTCCTCTATCTTGATCTCTAAGGTTCTCTAGGGTTGAAAACTGATGAAACATGGCTAAAGAGACGTCCTTATGATATTTATAAGGTGAAAATGGAGAAAATCCTAAAACTGAGCGGGGCCGTTTTTAGGGTAGTGTCTGGACGGTGCTTAGGTGTCCCAATGGTGAAAATTCACTGTTTTGGGATGAAAAATAAGATTTTAGAGTAGGGAGTACCGTTTGAATGGTGCTTGGGGCGTCCAGACGGTGCCAATTTTCTAAACTGACTTCTAGAGTAGTTTTCACCTATTTTGAAGTCGATTCATGATTTTTTTGGTGAAATAGACANAAATAAGATTTTAGAGTAGGGAGTACCGTTTGAATGGTGCTTGGGGCGTCCAGACGATGCCAATTTTCTAAACTGACTTCTAGAGTAGTTTTCACCTATTTTGAAGTCGATTCATGATTTTTTTTTGTGAAATAGACATTTTTTTGGCCCTTGAAGTTTAATTTCTACTATCCAAAAATCAGTTCAATCGGAGTTGAGAGTAAAAGGTTATGGCAGAAATACTAAGGTAGTGTCAAATTCCTTCCTACGCAAATTCTTTCTGAAATGTGTTTTTGGTCTAGAATACTTTCTAACTTATAATACACTTCATATTACATCTCCCAAGGGTTCTCGACCTTTTGGATTCAATGGAGGCATTATTTTGACCTAAAAACATCTAGAAACTTACATAATCATCCTTCTCAAGCTTACATACCTTTGAAACTAAGTTTGATGCAAAAGTTAATATGTCCGACACTCAAACTTTATGATCAATCTTTTAACAATGGTTCAAGGTTTCTAAAATCCTTTTATTTATCCTAAGAGAAATATTAATATGGTATTATTCTTATTTAATTCTAGTACGGGGTCTTATAATCCACCCCCCTAAAAGAAAGTTTCGTCCTCGAAACTTAATTGTCCTGTTAGTCTAATTCTCATTTGGCCATGATTTCTCTACTTCTATTCATCCTTTAAGCATCAAATCCAAGATTAAAATAAAACATCATATCCTAAATTTTAAATCCATCCCTTCAAATTATATCAATATTGCAGTTAGTGAAGCCCCTAATTTTACCTTTATTCACTACTTTTGATTACTATTTATACTTAATAATTTCATGTGATTGTCTAAACTAATTCCATATCATGCATAACTACTTGATCTTCAAATTATTGCACGTTCATCAGATATCACTTCTCTTTGAATTTACCAATATTTAAAAAAAAACCAAATTCAATTTCACTAATAGGATTACTCATCGTTCATATACTCAAATTATGGTATAATCCATAACTTAGTAATACCATTACGAAAAGATCTACAATGATTATTTAAATAGATGTATCCTTATTAATGACTTTATCTCTCACTAGACTAGAGAAACTCATAATATTTAAGTTCTAATAATAACTTCACATCTTATGGACACTTGTCATTTTATGTGGTTCGGTGGACACCGCAAGATTCCCAACAATTATAACCATCAAACAATACACCAATTTTTCTAGGAAATTGAATCTCATTCTTCAAGTTTATACTCTCTACATGCACTACTGTAACCGTAACTAATGGTTAATTCGACTAATATTAAAACTAATCCAATGTTTCACTGCACACTTTGTGTCCCCAAAATCCACCCTAGACGGCATTATAAACTAAAAACCATTCATCGCATGAGAACAACTAAATAATTTCATCATTTAAGATATTTCATTCATCCAATATAACATTTACAATATTATCCCAAGAGAATAGGACAACCATGGCCATTACATCCCAAAAGAATGTGATCGACTATGATAATTACATCGCAAAAGAATCACATTTAAACTTGTAGCGGAATAACAAACAGTTAGTCTTTACAAAATCTCAAAAGAAATTTTCTAGTCTAGCACCTAGGAGAGTATAACTCTAGACATCCACCTCGGGATCCGTGAGCCCGTCTAATGGAGCTCCCCAATGTGTCAGTTCCTCAACCCCGAGCTCTTCCTCTAGACCACAATCTGAAAAATATAGTTTGTAGGGGGTGAGCACGAAGCTCTGTAGCAACATTCTCCCAAACTCATACAAGGTTTAGAAAGCATGTAAAAACAAGTCGGCTTCATTTTGCAAATATCATATATTAATTTTTGAAAGAAAACAGGAACATTTCAGTAGATCTCAAGTTTACGCAATAGTAATAATTTGAATGAACAGTAAAAAGGAATTTCCAAACAATAAACCATTTCTAACCATAAGCCATTTCCCACAAGTTCTTGTAGAGTCCCATACCTCCACAAGCTCTTGTAGGAAACCAATTCCACACAATAAATATGTTCTCATGCATGTTGGTTGTTTCCCATGGATTTACACAACGACTCTACCTCGTTCACCCAACCATAACCACACAAACCACTTTAGGAAGGGCATATACCGTCTTCCACGGCATTGACGAATCCTTCCTAAGAAAGGTATACCCACCCTCAGCCTCGAACTTACGTGAACAATAGTGATTGCTCTCACAAACAACAAACCACTACAAGTGTTAGGAAACCATCTCACCCTCCACTAGGATAGACTAATGTNGTGATTGCTCTCACAAACAACAAACCACTACAAGTGTTAGGAAACCATCTCACCCTCCACTGGGATAGACTAATGTCTAACACTCTACGGCAGTGCTCGAATGCAATTCAAGTCCATCACAACAACCATACAAGAGATACAATTCCAACAATGTCCTCAAATAACAAACAATTCCATAAATCTCCAATTTCACAATTTGTAATCCAAGAGCACAATCTAGGAAAATAAGCAAGAGATCATCTCAACATCATTTCATTACTCATCACCAAGCACTAAAGTTTCAAAGTCAAGAACAAAGGAAGAATTAAGAAGAAAGTCCATCTCTTTTGAAAACTAGGGTTTTATATCAAGAAATATGAGATTTCATGGATATTCAACCCTAACTTTGTTTAGGCTAATAATTGCAAAAGATCAAGAAAATATGATTTCATAGTATATATATAAGATTTAAAGTCAAAAGAAATACATATAATTAAGCACTAGCCTCAATGGACAAGAATGGAAGAAAATCCCTACCTTGATGTTCTTGAAAAGACTAGGTTTCGATCTTCTTGAAGTTGAAATCCCCTTTGATCTTGTGTTTTTCTCTTCCTTTACTCCTCTCTAAGGTCTCCTAGGGTTTTGAGTGTTGAAATGGGGCTAAAGGGGTTATCCTTAAGTATTTATAGTGAAAGGAAAGCCGACTATTCACGACTTAAATTTTTAGATTTTTCGAAGACCTTCCGGAAGGTTGTTCGTTGACCTTCCGGAAGGTTTGCCTATTTGACAAACCATTTTCATTATCCTTCGGGAAGGTTGTTGTCGACCTTCTGGAAGGTTTTGTCTATTGGACGATCATCTTCCTTAACCTTCCGGAAGGTTTGTCTTCTGGACAAACATTTTCATCGACCTTCCAGAAGGTTTGCCTATTAGGCCAACTTTTCTAGAGACCTTCCGGAAGGTTTTGCCTACTGGTTAAATCTTTTACCTTAACCTTCCGGAAGGTTTATTATCGACCTTCCGGAAGGTTTTATCTATTTTTCTACAAAACCTCCCTTTTTCATTTTCAATCCATTCCAAACCTTTCCAATTCCAACCCAAGCTTATTCAACATGCTTTTGTACATCAAACCTAGTTGGTACAAGTGCTATTACAACGATTTCTTATTTTTGCAAGCTAAACTAAGCTTTAACTACTATTTCCTTGAATTTCCATATTAACATTTCAAAAGAAATAATAACTTGCTGTATAAACCTACATACATGTATAAAGATAAAAGTGTGGGGTTTACACTTTGATATAAAGAATAATCCAATAATCATTAAGTAGAAACTACCCTCAAGATAAGAATTCTCATTGGTTCGTAAGGTTTTATGAAGAAATGTCATGTTTCACCATATATGTTCTTTGATTATAGCTTCCAAAATGTGTTCACTAATGATCTATCTTTCTCCTCCAAAGAAAATTTTTGTAAATAAATAAATATACTACTTGAGCAATGAGTCAATTTTTAGCTCTAAAATATTGTTTTTAGTCCACAATAAGGCTTAAAATCCCATCCATAACTCACATGCATTCAAATTCTTACTATTAAAGCAGTCTTAATATCTTCACATTATTCAGTAACTCGATTAAAACTAATCATTTTCTCTATCTCCCAAACATTCCTTCTTAATCTCTACCCTTAAGCTATAATCAACAAATCATAAAGTCAATCCTTAGTGGCTTTCGTTGACCTCTCTATTGTTTTCACGATGCATATATTCTTGAATCCCTATGATACAATTTGATAAAATATATTTCTTGTAATATACTAAAAGGTAAAGATAGACTACCATGGGTTCCAGAATATCTATCAATTAACTACTACCAAATTTCTTGTAATAATTCAATTAATGTTCTTCAATTTAACTACAAAAGTTATCATAGCTTAACAATTATTGATAATCCTTGAGATAATAATGATCTGGTAATTAGTAGGATAACCATAGTCATTTATCTAACAAATTACATAAAATTTCTACATCCATGTCAAAGACAATTTGCATACGTATCATTATGGATTCCTCAAATTACATCTTTCCAATTATCACCACTAACCATAAAGTTTGAATCCTCAGTATGCATACTAGCAATCCTCAAGTATAACTAATCAAACCTATCTTAATGATGTACTAAAAGATACAAGGAAAAATAACTTCATATTCCCCCAACACAACTCCAATAACATTAAAAATCCCATATAATGATAGAAGTTAACACCAAACATTGAAATCATCCATATTTCAATAATTGTCTACTACATCTGACCTCAAGCTTTTAAATCTCTATAATCTTTAATCCTACACTATAGAGGGTCAAAGGTAACTACTACAATTTAATTAGACTTCCTAAATATCCCATTTTATATGTCTATAAATTCGTTTCCATAACTCGACCTCATATTTTTAATCAAAATTTGTAAATAAAAGTTAGCTATTTACTATACACTCAACCAAGAGATTCTCGATTATTAATACTTTAGAGAGTTTAAGTGTAGTAAACTAAGCCCACAACAAAATAAGATTACTTAAGTATAACGTCTTCAATGAGTATCCTATGTATGACCCTTCTAAACCATCAATACTTCCAACGTAAATTTAATCAACTCTCCGTAATATTTTCAAACCAGTATTGGTAACCTCAAGTTTATGGTTATGAAAACAAACTCTTATCCATTTAAGAACCATAACCACAATTCCTATTGCTATTCCAAAATTGGCTCTCATTTGATGTTACTTCACCATATTCCTTTAATTGATCATATTTGAGAATTATACTATCTTATACCATCATACTCACCCTAGAGGAAAGCATAAAACACTCTCGTGGTTCATATTGTAAAACCAAAACTACATTCATTCCTTAATTTCTATGATTTTTAAGCAACACACATAAATTTCCATAACCTTATTATTCAAAACTTATTCTAACTTAAATTTGGAACATTTTCTGTCCTTTGCTTTAATTAGTGAAATAAATACTAATCATTCGTTCCCGAGAGGAGTAACGGGCGTAGTTAAAAGCCTCATGATCTCATCAATAATAATCTATTGGATGGTCTTTAGACGCTCTCTCTTTGCCCCAACCCATTTTTGCTTATCAACAAAAAAAAAGAATTTTTGTTTGAAATGGTATATTAAGCATGGTCCTCACTGTGAAATCAATCAAACCGTTGGACTGCATGTAAGCCTGCCTTTAAAGTTTTATGGTAATTTTGAAGCCTAAATAAAATTTACACAAGACTTATAAATATAATCAAGTGACATGACATTGTATAAGGCTAATCAGAAACTCTGTGATTCGAAATCCAATTTTCAAATGTCAAAAGCAACAAACCTCACTTTATCCAAGTCCTTGCCATTGTTATCCAACACTGCATCAAAAGCTACCCCCTTCAAAACCTTATCAATTTCTACGGGATCCCCACCAACGCTTACTATTTCTTGAAAAAGTATCAAATACCCAGATAAGTATGTATGTATTTTTTTCTATAAATGTTAAGTATCTTTGTTAGATTTCAAAAGTTTCAAGATACCCACTATAGACCACAAAGAATGAAGCACAAATTGAGTATTCCTGTAAATTTAGCCGTGTGTGCCCATTTGTATGTATATAATGTTGAAATGTTCACGGAGAATCTATTGAATGAAGAATCTTCACCAACGGTCATTATGGTGACTTCATGGCCAGAACCTAGAAGGTTTTTTGCAAAGTAGAAGCCAATGACTGCATGCCCACCACTGTGGGTATTGATTGTGAGAACCTTATTTCTATCTACAGAACTGGCCTTCACAGTGAAGGAGGAGAGAGAAAGTGGTCTGGAACTTGTGGGGTGAGTGAGGAAAGGAGGAGAGATGAAGAGAGAGGAAGATAGAGAAGAAGGGTAAGCAGAGGAGGAGGGGTAGTAAAAGAGTGATAAACGTGGAATTGAAATGAGTGAAGGCGGAGAAAGATTGGAGGATAGAGAAGTGAAATGGAGAGGATGAGGGAGCAAGAGTAGCCATTGAGTGTTGCACTTTGTGCTTGATCTTCTGTCAGAACCAACCAATGCATGCGCTGTGTATCGGGCTGGGCATGTGAGGGTAGAGTAACGTTAACAGTGAGGTGATAGCTGTGATAATATTGTTTTGAGAGGAAAAATGTGTGTAGGATAAAAATTTAAACACAATTCTTTTTTATTATATAGATAACTTCAAACAAATTCAAGCCTAAAATTTCTTCAACCTAACCAAATAATCCAATTATAGTCCATAACCTACAGCTCTCGTGTAAGATCTAATTCCTAAGCTTTGATACCAAACCTGTAATGCCCAAAAATTTAACTTGGAAGGCATTACTATTTACAAATCATCCAATTATGAGAACAACTAAAAATAACCATTAGAATATAAACCATTCATCTATCTGACAAAAAATAAATACTAAAACCAACAAAATATTGAACTTCTCCAACTTACAATTCAAAACCAAAGAATATCTAACAGTAGAATTGTAAAACCTGGGTAAATTTGTCACATTGACATGGGTTGAAAATTTTGAATTTATCTAAAACTCGGATGACGAAACAGACCGCACCGTTGGATTTGTCTTACAAAATCTAGTTACTCTGACAAATTTTGTCGAATTCTGAGATAGTCAGATTTTTTGCATTTTACAAGACAAACGGGCCTCAGGGGACCCAAAAATGAAATTTTAAATAAGAATTCAAAATTTGGGAAAATAATTTAAAACAAATTGAAATAAAAAATATTTTGAACTTCAACCGGAGTGAAATTTAATCGTTTCGGGACGAAAATGGACCTAAGAAAAGAAGGCCGTGTGGCGCGTTATGGACCAAGTATTTGGAGACTATAAAAAGGGGAAGAAAATCAGATTTCTTCCCCAAAATCTCTTAGCCTTTTACCTAATAGAAAAGAGAGAGCAAGAAGAGAGGGAAAAAGCTTGGGTCCTCCACCTTCTCTCTAAGATCTATGGAGATCGAGTGCTTGAATCCTCTGGCCAAGAACAAAAGCTGTTGTCCACCTCAACGAGGGCTACACATCCATACCAAAAAAGACGGGTTTCACCAAAGTTTTCAAGACGGGATTTGGAGAAAGTGTAGATTCTAGCTTAAATCGGGTTCTTGAAGCTTATCAACGTCGTTTTACGCTTTAAAAGGTAGGATTTTCTTCCGACTTAGGTTTATTTCCAACCTAGGTTTAAAATACGGAATGGGTAGGTTGTTAGATGTATTTTTTTTTACACTTCCCTATTGTTGTTGATTGGTGAAATGAGTATTGGAAATTGGTAAAATAAATCTTATACAAAATTGGGCATGTAGAATTTACTTAATGTAATTTCTTGAGAAATGTGGAATTTGGAGCATGTTATGTGTTTACATGAGTTGTGCCTTGAATAGGTAATGATAAAATACCTTGAATGATTGAAGTTGTTGTTTTGATGAAATTGAGATAACATGCTTGGATGAAGTGGTAAATTGGAATCCTATGATTATGATGTGAACTACAATTGGAAATGTAAATGTTGATATGTGATTATGATATATTGGTGTTATGATGGTTTATGGAGATTATATGCTTGGGATGTAATTATCCATGGTATCTGTTGAAATGTGGTAGAAATAATCCATATGGCATTCATTACATATGGATATGATATTAATGTTGCAATTGTTCATTAAATTGCATATGCACGGAGGCATCACATTCAGGGGCATGAGACATAGGTGTGGGTGTGTGTGCATGGTTGATAAAACACCATTTTTGATGGTTAATAAGTGGACTCAGGAAGGTTGGATCAAAGATCTGGTTGAGTTACATGGTTGCATGAAAATTTTGTGTCGGGTATAGCAAAAAGGGCTAGATTCTACCTCGAGTGCATGACCCAGCTACTTGGTTCATACACTCCCTTGTGGCAAAATTTCAGAAAAGTGTAACGGTGTGCGGAGTCGGCAGTGAGACTCCAAAGATCCGCTACCCAACAATGACACATGATTTTGTTTTATAAAATAGTCATTCGATGTGTAACATCCAACAATGATTTTGTTTTTATAAACACATTGCTTTTATTTTAAAATGATTATTGGATGTATTTCATCAATGACGAATTTACTACACATTGGCATTGCAATGTGTTGTGGGAGCCAGTGAGGGCTCAGGTTAAAGTGCATGAGTGAGTCTCATCTCATTTCACGGCATGACATGGTAAAATTTCAACATTGAATTGCATATTCTTGTTTGAGATGGTTGTTGCGTTTTGAATGTTGCATGCAAACATTTCATATGCACTCAGGTTGGGAAGTACCCTCTATAGGAGATACTCTATTAAGCATGGCTTATCCTATATGGGAAAATATTTTAGGTGCGGGATACATGCCGGTAGATGGCTCTTATTTGGGCTCTTACGGAGGAGGAAAAGCCGAGATGTGGCTTTATTTTGAGTTTTTTGCAAATTTATTATGAAAACTTAATTTTGGTATGTAAATATATGGAATTGCTTGTAATAGAACTTGTTGTATCATGTTTCATGTGAAAAACTTCATTAAACATGTCTTGAATGGTTGTAGGATGGATTTGATGGGATTGAAAATGAAAAACAGGTAGAACAAGTGAAACTGGGCAAAACCTATCGGTTGAACATTGACCTAGTGATAGAACATTAACCTACTGGTAGAACATCAACCTACCGGTAGAACTTTGTCCAGTAGGCACATCCTACAGGTAGAACATTAACCTACCACTAGAATATCAACCTGCCGGTAGAACTTTGTCTGGTAGGCAAAACCTACGGGTAAAACATTAATCTACCGGTAGGTTTTCCAAAAATCTCAAATTTTAGGAATGTTATACCATGCTTTTGGACTTTGGGTTCTTTGGTTCAAAGGATATAAATGGACATTAAATAAGGATAAATTGTTGTTTATTAGACCTCGGTTGGGTCAAATGGTAAAATGTATACGGTTTACACATGTGGGTTATAATCCCGGTTAAGGGAATGTTATTGACGTGATGTCGGGTTGTTTGAAAATCATGGCTGCTTCCACGGGTTGATGGTTGGTTAATGGGTTGACAAATGACCCCCGGTTTTAGGGGCATCATAGCTTGGTATCAAAGCTTAGGTATACGATTTACCTAGGGCTTGAGGGCATGGGTCTAGACCATTGCATTCATTGTAAATGTCATGTTGTGTGCTTTACTTGTTACATGTCATGTGTTATATGTTATATGAATTATATGCATGGTGAAATGTATATGGAAAGAGAAATACTAGGGTTAGAAAACATAACCTTAGGGTTCAGAAAAGAATGAATAAGATAGTTCAGGTTGTAGATGTCTACTAGTGTATGGCACATAATCTACTACTAAGACAAGGAGAGAGATTTCAAAGTTTGAACTTGATATCTATCCTGGGATACTAAGAAAATGCTCTATTGCTATATGACATGTGTGTAGATGAAAAATTGAGGAAGAGGACGGGGCTGAGGAGGTGGGCGAAACAATAACCAACCACCACCGGCCTTTGACCAACAACCCTTTACAAAGACTATGGGTACGATGGCTACTAACCTAGCACAGACAAGCACCAATATGAGCCAAGGGGCTTAACCTATCCAAAAGAGTCTGAGTTTCGTGAGCTACCAACGTCCATGGAAAAAACAAAAAATATCGAGCGCACAGGGATCACTAGGACAGGGCCACGACTATCAAAGGCCAAGGTCAAGGTCAAGGTCAATCCTCCCAAGGTGGGGAAAACTTCAGGACTACTTATTAGGTGGATCAAAGGGCATGTTTCTATTGCTATCAGCTAGGTCATATGAAACGGGATTGTCCTCAAAAATAGGGATCCCAAGACTATGGGATGTCACAGTTCTAGTCATCTATGGGACATCCATGAACATGTTTCTATTGTTGACAGCTAGGCCATGTGAAGAAAAATTATCGTGTGAGGCAAAACTCATAGAGTTTCAAAAAACCTCAATCTTAGTTGTCCATAGGACTTCCATAAGCCCCTAGTAAGTCACGTGTGGGGGACTCCGCAATCAGGCTGAATGGCCCAGGATGTGGGCCAGGACACAGGATAGGACTTGCAGGCAGCAACATCGGGGACCCAAGAGACGGTCTTCGATGTTGCACTGTAAAATGAGTCGATGGATCAGTCGACAACCCACAATACATTTATTACTTCCCTGTTTATGAACACATGTGTCATTTGATTCGGCCATGTCATATACCATTATTTTCACGTTTTGTTAGTGAAATAGATTTCCCTAAAGGAGTCCTTATGGGAAAAGTCAGCTTCAGGAGCTAAGGTTTGTATTGATCAAATATGTTGGGGATGTGAGTTAGAGATCTTAGGAAATTCTACTCATTCTACTCACCATGGACCTAATGGTCACGGACATGTCGGAGTTTGATGTCATCCTTTGGATGGACTGGTTGGCAGCACACCGAGTCATCATTGATCGTAATCAAAAGAGGGTCACTGCTTACACACAGGACGGTGTTTGTTTCAAGTTTCAAGGGGAAAAGCATGATGCTTTGCCCCAAGCCGTGTGTGACTCTCGGTGGCACGAGCAGTTGATGGGTAGGCTTGCGAGCCTTACTCTGGAGGATGAGGCGAGACAGGAGTTGGGTCTACCTTGGTAGCTTGTGAGTTTGAGGATGTTCTTCCAGACGAATTACCAGGATTACCTCCACATCGGGAGGTAGACTTCACGGTTGAGTTACACCCTGGTACATCACCTATTTCTATAACTTTGCATAAAATGACACCAGCAGAGCATAGGTCATAGGTCTTATACGGGTCTTGTGGAAAATGAGTCTATCATCTTCCAATGCGAGAGTGAGAGAGGTTTAGAGTCCATGATATAGCTTAGGCTTTGATGACCATCATAGCTTGGTATCAGAGGTACATAGTGTATTATGATGCCTCCAAGGACAGACTTGGATGTGTGTAGATACTATCCATCAAGGATTGAGTATGATTGTGTACAGGTGATGAGGACTGGGCCATTCACATGGATGGTACTCTTCAGTATAAGGGAAGGGTTGTGATTCCCCAGTCAGCGGATTTGAGAGAGGAGATCCTAGGGAGTTCCATTACTCTCGTTTTGCTATGCATCCCGGTGGCATGAAGATGTACCATGATCTTCATCGTCAGTACTACTGGAGTGGGATGAAGAGGCACGTTAAAGATTTTGTTAGTTGATGTCTCACATGTTAGCAGGTCAAAGCTGAGCATTGAGATTAGCAGGGTTGCTCTAGCCTTTGGAGATGGTAGAGTGGAAGTGGGAGCATGTCACGATGGATTTGTGACCCATTGACCATGGACATTGTGAGGGCATGATGTGGTGTGGGTGATAGTGGACTGGCTTACGAATTCAACACACTTTTTAGGTTGTGCAAATGACCTTCACACTAGAGGAATTCTGCCAATTGTGCATATAGGAGATTGTCCGGTTGCATGGGGTGCCCATATCTATAGTATCAAATCGGGATCCCAAGTTTATGACTCATTTTTGGGAGAGTTTCCAGTGAGCCATGGGAACAAAGTTAATGATGAGCACTGCTTTTCATTCCCATATCGATGGTCAGTCAGAGAAGACCATTCAGATGTTAGAGGACATGCTACGAGCATGCGTCCTAGATCTCAAGGGTAGTTGAAAAAAACATTTACCCTTAGTGGAGTTCGCTTATAACAACAGTTATCAGGCGAGCATACAGATGACACCCTATGAGGCACTATATAGGAAGACCTTGTCGTTCTCTAGTTTGTTGGACAGAGGTTGAGGGGAGACTCTCTATGGGTTCAAAATTGGTTAGAAACACCTCGGAGAAGGTGGACCTAATACGAAAGCGTCTTCTTACGGCTCAGAGCTAACAAAAGAATTATGTTGATAGATAATGACAACCTCTAGAGTTTGAGGTTGGAGATCATGTCTTCTTGAAGGTGATCCCTAAAAGGGGAGTGGTTATGTTCGAAAAGCAAAAAAAGTTGTCATCGAGGTATATTGGGCCCTTCGAGGTACTCGAGAGGGTGGGTATAGTGGCTTATCTGTTGACATTACCACCAAATCTATCGGGTGTTCACGCAGTGTTCCATGTCTCCATGCTCTGAAAGTATACTCTAGATCCAACGCATGTAGTGGATTGGGGTGAGCTATTTGTTGATGTAGATGGGATCTTCGAGGAGGGACCGGTACATATCATGGATAGCAGGGAGCAGGTTTTACGAGGTAAGACCATAAGGCTGGTGAAGGTGTTGTGGCAGCACCGAGGCGTGGAAGAGGCAACTTGGGGGCGTGAGGATACCATACATACCAATTATCCGTTCTTGTTTGAGGAAGGAGGTACAATTATTCTAGTCATTTATGTTACGTGACTATAACATATGCATGTGGTTGAATGTGCATGTGTGCGTGTGAATTTTAGGGATGAAATTCTTTTAAGGGAGGAAGAATGTAAAATCGGGGTAAATTTCAACTTTTTATGAAGAAGGGCAAAATGGTAATTCATCACTTCGACGTGGGTTGAAAATTTTGAATTTTTCTAGAATTCGGATGATAAAACGGACTGCACCGTTGGATTTGTCTTGCGAAATCTAGTTACCCTGACAAATTTCGTTGAATTCCAAGATAGTAGAATTTTTCATGTTTTACGAGGCGAACAGGCCTCGGGTGACCCAAAAATGAAATTTTAAATCAGAATTCGAAAGTTGGGAAAATAATTTAAAACAAGTTGAAATAAAAATATTTTGAACTTGAACTGGTGCGAAATTTAATCGTTTCAGGGTAAAAACGGACCTAGGAAAAGAGGGTCGTGTGATGCGTTGTGGACCAAGTATTTGGAGACTATAAAAAGGGGAAGAAAATCAGATTTCTTCCCCAAATCTCTTAATCTTTTACCCGCTAGAAAAGAGAGAACAAGAAGAGAGGGAAAAAGCTTGGATGCTCTACCTTCTCTCTACGATCTACGGAGATCAAGTGCTCGAATCCAGTCGGGCCAAGAATAAAAGCTGTCCTCATCGACAAGGGCTACACATTCATATCAAAAAGGACAGATTCCACCAAAGTTTTCGAGATGAAATTTGGAGAAAGTGAAGATTCTAGCTTGAATCGGGTTCTTGAAGCTTCTCAATGTCGTTTTAAGCTTCAAGAGGTAGGGTTTTCTTCCTACTTAGGTTTATTTACAACCTAGGTTTGAAATATGGAATGGATAGGTTGTTAGATGTATTTTTTTTTTACACTTGCCTATTATTGTTGATTGGTGAAGTGGGTAAAACAAATCCTATCCTAATTGGGTATGTAAAATTTACTTAATGCAATTTCTTGAGAAATGTGGAATTTGGAGCATGTTATGTGTTTACATGAGTTGTGCCTTGCATGGGTATTTGATAAAATATCTTGAATGATTGAAGTTATTGTTTTGATGAAATTGAGATAACATGCTTGGATGAAATAGTAAATTGGAATCCTATGATTATGATGTGAACTACAATTGGAAATAAAAATGTTGATATGTGATTATGATATATTGGCATTGTGATGATTTATGGAGATTATATGCTTGGGATGTAATTATCCATATGTGTTGAAATGTGGTAGACATAATCCATATGACATTCATTATATATGGATATGATATTGATATTGCAATTGTTTATTACATTGCATATGCACGGAGGCATCACATTTAGGGGCATGAGGCATGGGTGTGGGTGTGCTTGACAAATTTTCTTGTTGTTTCCTAACCTATAAACATCACCTTTTAGCATGTATAATATATGAATAAAGGGGAGTGTCACTCTCCTAGGGATGATGTCAAAAGAAAGGGCAACGGAGTGGTGGATGAATGAGATTTCAAATGTGAGAATGTGTGAACAAATGTGCTCCCCAAGCGCAAGGAGTCTTTCGCGGATCGTGTTTTACTTGGTGATATTCCAAGGTCGTTTCCATGGGGAAGAAGTAAACCGAGGGGAAGGTGATTTTGGGAGAAAGAAAATGTAAAATCTTTGATTGTTGGAAGTTGTTTGGTGAAGTTGTTTTGATGCTAGTAAAATGAGAAACAAATGTTGGCAAATCCAAGAGGTCACTCCAATAGGAATACCATCTCAACTCGAAACCCTCCTCCAATAGAGCATGAATGAACGATTGATTCATGGGAAGCTAGGGGTAAGATTGGTGAGTATCTAAGCATAAACCGTGACTAGGCCTACGGAATATCAAAGACTCACCAAGTTATCCACCCTTAACCCAGTCAAACAGAACCATTGAACTTTGAAAGAGGGGAGGAGAATGAGTTGAAATGGTATACCCAAGTGGAGGTTCCTCTTGGTTTTGCCAACTAAGAGATTTAGCTATTCATGCTTAAAATAAAGACAATAATATGATGAGAAGACATTATGAAAAAATAAAGCTAAGCATAAACGAATTGCATAAATTTAACTTCCGGATAACCACCTCTTACTAAAGATTGGATGAGAAACTACTCACTCTTCATGGCTTTGTTAAAACTAGAAAAGTGAGTGATGCTCATCCCTCCAAGTAGAGGAGTTACAAGGTAACACATTTTACACAAGGAGCCGATCTTCAACCAAGAATGAGTGAATCACGTTCCACCCTTCACGGCTTTGGTAAAGCTCTAGAAAAGTGGAAGAGTTTCACTCCTCTAAGGGAAGAAGGAAGCTCAAGCAATGGAAGTAAAAGAGCAATAACACAATAAAAGAAAGCAATACTTAAAGTAAAAGAAAACAATAAGTTAAAAGGAAGCAATAATACAATAAAAGAAAGCAATACTTAAAGAAAGCTATAAGCAATAAGGCAAGCAATAATACTTTTGGAGGGTTTTCCACTATCAAAAGATGAATGTTTTATAAGTCTTAAGGGGTGGTATTTATAGGCAACAAGGGAGGGTGAAAGTCTTGTTAGGTGGTCTTGAATCTTGTTAGGTGGACTTGAAGAGTCTTGTTAGGTGGCTTTGAATCTTGTTAGGTGGCCTTGAATTCTTTGATCCTCCTTTGTTTTGAGCTTTGATAATTGGCACCCCAGTAGTTTGTAGCTTTAATGCAATTGGCTCTCCAGTAGTTTGTAGCTTTGACGCACAAAATCCTGAAAAGAACAACAATTAATGTATTATCCTTTATTCACACACTAATTCTAATTTGATTTATTTTGACTAGTTTAACTTTATTCAACTAACACAATTTACCTATTAAATTATGCCTTAATTAGGGTTAATCACCCCCCCAACCTAAATATTACTAGTCCCTAGTAATAAACAACATAACAAAATAAAATCACTTTCATAGATAACACGATTGCATTTAGCATATGCAATAAGCTGTTAAACCCCTAGGTGATTCCTAGTGGACGAGTTTTGTCTCGTGAAGGTTTCCAGTGAAGCTACCTACAAACTCCAATTAAAAGATGTGTATATGTAAGATTTCTTGTCAAAATGAGTTAGCAACAGAATCATTGAGGCACACATCTCTTAATTTTGAATTCTTTCCCGAACACTTCTCTGTTATTGGTACGTACTCTATACAAAAATAAACACTTGTTACATTGGTATTTGAAATTCTTTGTGTAGTAGGAATGATCATTCTAGTAGCAAGAATTGTTATATAACAAATATTTTACTTTATCACCTTCCATGGATAGCTTTGATTTATCAAATCTCTCTTGGAATGCTCTCAGCAAAAAAAATTTTCTCCGATTATAGTGACTTGTCTCTCAAAGGGCATGTGATTAGAGGATGGTCAATCGAAGAATCACATGCACAGTTAGAAAGGGAGTGAAAGTCTTAAGAAAGTAGGCTAATCATGTTCTTGGCATAATCTCATGGAAGAATATCAATGCAATTAAAGAAATACTATTTAACATACCCCAGTTTTCGGTCGACAGCCCACATGCATTAGACTTGAGATCAATTAGGACTTTCTATAGGTTGTAATGTGGCCAGAGGTTAGTGGCTAATGAAATGACGTCAATGGTATTCAAAAGCTATCCCCTTTTTTAATGTAGCACACCTCTTTCTTGCTTTTCAGTCTTTTGCCTAGAAATGGTATTTCTTTCTTTCATTTTTTTTTTCGATTCTTCGTTGAACAGTAGCCACCATCTTCTTTTCTGTTTTTTCTTGCCTTTCTATGTCATACCGATTTATAAGAGGGTGCAAGAAAAAATTGGATAGCAAGGTATGTTAAGTGTATTTTTATTTATTTATTTTTTTTTGTGTGGCTCGGTTATCATATGGGTTTTTCGAGAAAAAAAAAATCAACATTCATTGAAGGCTCAAACATGGCTTACTAGGGATATAATTTTGTAGAAGCAATGACTAATGTTCAAAATCAACTCAAAGATGGCGTAAAATCCTTTCTCAAGTATGTGCCTGTGTCGCATGCAAAGATTCCCTGTAGGATATGTCAATAGATTACTTAACTTGCATTTAATCAAAGCAAGTTTAATGAGATTATTCAACAATTGAAAGTGAAAGAGCTTACTTGAGTAAATGTTGATTGTCTCTCAGAAAGCATCATAAGGCTCAAAACTTACCATGGTATTCTTCGTTATCTCCACTGGTTATGTCAGATTTCCAAAGAATGTCAGTTATATTATAATTCTATTTTCGAGTCTGGTCATTATGTACCTTAAGATTAACAAATACCAATGTACATTTGACATTTAAGCATAGAGAAAATATCATTTTTCAAGGAAATGCAGTTTTTTTTTTCACTCGAATAAAAATCAAAACTATTTACATACACATTTATCTATGAAAATTTACAAAAAGACTAAATGCACATATTGAACTTGGAAAACTATGGTGTCTCAGGATAGGTCCCTACCCACGCTATAAGTTGGCATTTTAGGACAATCATTACTCGACCCACATTTTTATTTCAACAAAAAGACTTTGTACATAAACAGATATTTACAAAAAAAAATTTCGGACCATTAACCTTCATCCCCAAAATACATTTTTCCACAGCTTTGTCATTATTAGTTAAAATTTAATCTGAGTCGTCGCTTGTGTCTATGTCATTATTAGTGACCCTTCCCACTTCTTGTCGCACATAACATGTAAGTCCCGGACTGGTATAAGATGGCGTCTCAGGAAAATCCTTACTCTGCCCATACACTATCCAGTTTAATCGATCGGTTCCACGACCCGAAATTGGTTTAGAACACTGATTGTATTTTTTCATGTGAAAACATCTGCCACATTGTTTACAAGCACCCAGCCGTTTGGCACGATGACGTTTAGCAAAAGTACTTCTGCCACACAATGGTTTTGCTTGTGCTTCTCGGATTTCAATTTTTCTGACTACTGTTGTTTTTCTCATGATCACAGCATGCACATCAGATGGAAATGTGCGCAAGACTCCCAAACTAAACCAAAATTTTTTAACATCCATGCTTTCTATGCTTCAAGACTCACTATTTGGTTCTTTAACGTCTACCAGTCACAAAGACGATTGATGCTGCATTTGATGTGATCATGCAATATAAGCAAAAATGCTGTAAAAATATGCAATCCAGAACAATCTTTTTTTTTTTTTTAAATATGAAACTATAACAAACTGGAATCGTAGATCACACCCCCCAACCTAAACTGAACATTGTCCCCAATGTTTTGAATTTACTAGTGTGTAGAGTTTAGAGATCAAGTTGTAGGGTAGAGATCTGTTCAACTGTCGAAACCTACAAAGAAAATACACAAATTAATCTTCTCTACGCAGATCTGGGTTTTCGCTAGGACGAAAACCCTTGATTTTAAATGCAGACAGAAGAAGAAGAGCCATGTACAAATAGAGTAAACAAATGCCGAGCATGAGACAAACGACTGGGTCCTCGGGGAATATGGTCATGGGATTGTTGGGAGTTGGGTCGTGTTATAGAGAATAGCACAATAGAAATAAGAAGAAGATGAAGATGAAGAAAAAGGAAAAAGCGGTGGGTGTAAAGATCTGTTTAGCTGCCGAAACCAACAAACAAAACACAACAATTAACCCACTCGAGGGAGATTTGGGTTAGGCTGGAAACCCCTCACCCTAAGTGTGAGCAGAAAAAGAGCACCCATGAACAAATACAAACATATAAGGCAAATTATTAAACAAAGGACTGAGTTGTCGGCATATATGGTCATGGATTTGCATGGGTGGTTTGTTTTTACAGAGAATAGAGAGAACGACGAAGAAGAAGAAGAAGAAGAAGAAGAAAAGAGAAGGGAAGAAGAAGGGGAGACCAATCACCGGTGGATGGGAGAAAAAAAATTGAAAGCCTTATAAAGGCATCCTATTTTTTTATTTTTTATTTTGAGTGTCGGCAGCCGCATATCCGTGCGGAATATTCCCACCATTTTTTTTAGTGTCGGCAGACGCGAATATTCGCGCGGAATATTTCCACAAACATTGGTGTAATATGCAAATAGTGCAACCTCACCCCCCCCCCCCCAACTTGATTCATGCAGTGTTCTAAAACAAATATGATATTCAATGATGGACAGTAAAAAGATAAGAAGGGTTAGAGAACACCTCGCACTTGAGCTTTGACAAAAACACCAATATCTGCGACTAAGAAAAACAAAACTATACGACAAAAGAAAATAATTAACATGGAATAAAAAAAATAAAGTAAGTAAATAAAAACCTGTACATTAAAAAGCAGAAAAAAGAAAAACTAATTATTCCTTCACAACTTCCGGGTATACCGGATCCATCAAATTCTCCTCCACCACTTGTTCTTCAAAGCCCCCAAAAATGGCTTAAGTCTTTGGCCATTGACCTTGAATGTCTGGCCATTTTCGGGGTTTTGAACATCCACAGCTCCGTTGGGGTAGGCCACCTTGACAAGATAGGGGTCATCCCAACGGGATCGGAGTTTGCCTTGAAAAATGGAGAGGCGAGAATTGTATAAGAGTACTTTTTGCCCGGGCTCAAATGATTTCCTCACAATGGAGTTATCATGAAAGATTTTGACCCTTTCTTTTGAGATTTTGGAGCTCTCATACGCATCTCGTCGAATCTCTTCCAACTCTTTCAGCTCTAACTTCCTATGATCACCGGCCATTCTCAAATTAAAATTTAAAGTCTTAATGGCCCAATAGGCCATGTGTTCCATTTCGACTGGCAGGTGGCAAGCCTTTCCATAGACAAGCTGGTAGGGAGACATGCCCAAAATAGTTTTAAAGGCAGTGCGGTATGCCCAAAGGGCATCGGTCAATCTATCAGACCAATCCTTCCTGTTTGGGTTAACCGTTTTTTCTAGAATGTTCTTTATCTCCCTATTGGCTAGCTCGGCTTGGCCATTTGTTTGTGGGTGATACGCAGTGGATACTTTGTGAGTGACGCCACATTTGAACATTAGAGATGCAAATGGCCTATTACAGAAATGTGATCCACCATCACTTATTATTAAACGAGGCATCCCAAACCTTGAAAAGATGTTCTCCTTGAGAAACTTGACTACGACTCGATGGTCATTAGTCTTGGTCGGGATAGCTTCCACCCATTTGGACACATAGTCCACTGCCAGGAGGATGTACAAATAACCAAATGACATAGGGAAAGGACCCATGAAGTCGATGCCCCAACAGTCGAATATTTCTATGACAAGTATTGGTGAAAGGGGCATCATGTTTCTTTGGGTCACACTACCCAACCATTGGCATTTGTCGCATCCTTTACAAAATGAAACACAATCTTTGATAAGAGAGGGCTAGTAAAAACCTGATTGAAGAATTTTGGCCGAAGTCTTTTTCGCTGAGAAATGTCCACCGCAAGCTTGTGAATGGCAAAATGCAAGGACATCCCACTTTTCATTTTCAGGTACGCATCTCCTCATGATTTGGTCGGGGCAATACTTGAACAAATACGGGTTGTCGAAGTAGAAGTACTTCACATCTGCCATAAATCGTCTTCGATCTTCTGGGCTCCATTGCGGTGGTGTCTGTCCTGTTGCAAGATAGTTACATATATCAGCATACCAAGGACATACAGAGTGAATTGACAGCAAATGCTCATCAGGAAAAAAATCAGGGATAGGAATATGCTCATCGGTCTCTTGCACCACAAGCCGGAATAAATGGTCTGCCACCACGTTCTCAACTCCTTTCTTGTCCTTGATTGTCAAGTTGAATTCTTGTAGGAGGAGTATCCACCTAATGAGTCTCGGTTTTGCATCTTGCTTAGACAACAAATACTTTAAAGCAGAGTGATCAGTAAAGACAACAATAGGCGAATCAATGATGTAAGCACGGAATTTATCTAAGGCAAACACTACTGTTAGCAATTCTTTTTCGGTGGTAGTGTAATTCATCTGAGCCTCATTAAGTGTTTTGCTAGCATAGTGTATCACATATGGTCTATTTTCCTCCCTTTGACCGAGGATTGCGCTGACCGCGTAATCACTTGCGTCGCACATAAGCTCAAAAGGTAGATCCCAATTGGGTGGTCGCATGATCGGAGGTGTGACTAGCATGCTTTTAAGTTTTTTAAAGGATGCCTCACAATCATCTGACCACTCAAATGGGACCTCCTTAGACAGCAAGTTGGTCAAGGGTCGGGCTAATGCACTAAAATTCTTTATGAATCGACAATAAAAACCTGCATGGCCAAAAAATGACCGAATGCCTTTGATGGCTCTTGGCGTAGGGAGGTTGGAGATGGCCTCCACCTTGGATTTATTGACTTCAATACCCCTTGCCAAAACTATATGGCCAAGCACAATTCCTTCTGTCACCATAAAGTGACACTTTTCCCAATTCAAGACTAGATTATTCTCCTCACATCTTGTTAGAACTTTCTCCAAGTTTGCCAAACATCCCTCGAATGAATCCCCAAACACCGAAAAGTCATCCATAAAGACCTCCACTATCTTTTCCACCATGTCACTGAAAATTTCCATCATACAGCGTTGGAAAGTCCCTGGAACATTACACAGTCCAAATGGCATGCGGCGGTAGGCAAAGGTACCATAGGGGCATGTGAAAGTGGTCTTCTCTTGATCCTCCAAAGCAATCTCAATCTGATTGTAGCCAGAGTATCCATCTAAAAAATAGTAGAATAGATGCCCCGCTACTCGTTCTAAAACTTGATCGAGGAATGGCAATGGGAAGTGGTCTTTCCTTGTGCAAGCGTTCAACTTTCGGTAATCAATGCACACCCTCCATCCGGTGATTACTCTTGTAGGAATAAGCTCATTCTTATCATTCTCAACCACCGTAACTCCGGATTTCCTAGGTACTACTTGCGTGGGGCTAACCCACTTACTACCAGCAATTGGAAAAATGATCCCCACATCAAGTAGTTTCAGAACCTCATCCCTTACCACCTCATTTATGATGGGATTCAACCGCCTTTGTGGTTGTCAGGAAGGTTTGAAATCCTCCTCAAGATATATGCGGTGGGTGCAAATGAGAGGGCTTATCCCCTTGATATCCGCAGTGGTCCACCCAATTGCTCCTTTATGTTTTCTTAATACCTCCAAGAGTTCTTTTTCTTGTTCCATGTTTAATATAGACCTAATGACCACCGGAAATGTTTCACCTTCCCCAAGATAGGCGTACGTCAAATGGGTGGGCAAGGGCTTCAACTCCAAGTTGGGCTTTTGTTCATCCGACGGAAAAATTTTCTTTTCTCGATGGGGTAACTCTTCGAATGTAGGGATCCACCTTTCCATCCCTTTAAAATTTTCTACCTCCTCTTGCTCATCATAATTCTCAAGATCCACAATTCCTTCTTCCTTAAATTTCAATATCCCCTCCAGCTCCAAGTGCTCCTCAACCAAAGTGTCGATTCTATTGACCTCACTTACTTCCTCATCATCACCCCATTGCTTTACCAATTTGAATACATTGTGCTCCATTGTCATATTCCCAAATGCCAACTTCATTAGACCATTCTTGCAATTTATCACGGCATTAGATGTAGCAAGGAAGGGTCTTCCCAGTATTACGGGAATTTGAGAGCTAAGGTTTGCAACAGGATGTGTATCAAGCACAATGAAATCGACAGGGAAGTAAAATTTATCATATTGAACTAAGACATCCTCAACTACTCCCCTTAGTGTATGGATACTACGATTCGCCAATTGAAATGTGATTGAGGTGGGCTTCAACTCCTCCAGTTGCAGCTGTTGGTACACTGAGTAGGGAAGAAGATTCATACTTGCCCCCAAATCGAGGAGTGCTTGCCCCACTCGATAATTTCCAATGGTGATGGCTATGGTTGGACAACCGGGGTCTTTGAATTTGGGAGGAGTGTTAGTCCTCAAAATTGAGCTCACTTGCTTGGTGAGGAATGCTTTCTTGTGGACATTCAGTTTTCTCTTCACCGTGCATAAGTCCTTCAAAATCTTAGCACATGATGGAATTTGCTTGATGGCGTCGAGGAGTTGAATGTTAATCTTCACCTGCTTAAACATTTCCAAATTATCAGCATAATTAGCCACCTTGACAGGTGGCTTCAAACGACTTGGGAAAGGGGTAGGCAAGGGAGGAATAAACACACAATCATCAATTAATTTTTTTTTCTCAACAACCTCTCTTTCTTTCTCTTCACGCACCTCACTCTTGTCGGCGTCACCCAAGAGATCTTTTTCTTTTGGCAATGTGGTCTTGGGTGAGACCGTTGGCAAAATGGTTTTGTCAATTTCTTTGCCACTGCAGAGGGTGGTGACAACTTTGAGTTGCTCGCAACTCTCTTTCGAAGGTTCCGATGACTCAACAAGGTGTTGACCCCTATGGTTCTCTTGTGGTTGAGCGGGGAACTTCCCCTTTTCTTGTTGAGATGCCCCTATGGAGTTTGTCAACTTTGTGAGTTGGGATCTTACATCATTGATGGCTGTGGCATTTTGGTTATTGATGGCGGTTTGGCTTTGAATGAAGGAATGGACCATATCCTCCAAATTCCTTTTGTAAGGAGGTTGGTATGTGGATGGATTGGACGGTCCTTGAGAAAAACTTTGTGGAGGTGGATTTGGTGAAAAATTCTGTGGTGGTGGGTTTGACAAATACCCTGGTGGATTGGTTCGGGGGTATTGAGAGCTACATGCTTGCCCTTGGCCATGGTATTGGTTTTGCTTGGGAGGCATGGGAGATGCATATGCACTTGAACCATAAGGAATGGGGTTTTCATTTCTCCAACTAAAATTTGGGTGATTACTCCAACCCGGATTGTAAGTATTTGAATTGGGAGAAAATGATTGTCTTGTTTGGTTGAATGCATGGACTTATTCATGGTACGCTTCTTTAAGGGTCAGAATGTTTAGGCAATCCGATAAGGAATGCTCTATACATTCGCAAATTGAACAACTCTCCTCGGTTCATGACACATTAGACACCTCGTGTGTCTTATTGACTTCAAGACTCTCAACTTTCCTTGACAATTTAGCAATTTTTGAAAACAAGTCTTCCTGGTCTCTTAAATCATAAATCTCTCCCCATTGAGTTTGGCCAGTCTTTTAAGGAGAAGACCTTGGTACATCGGTGGGACCTGTAATGTCCCATGATTGTGCATTTTTTGCCAATGTATCAAAGTAATCTAAGGCCTCATCAGAGTCTTTGTTCAAAAACTCCCCATTACACATCATGTCAATGAACTGTCGATGGCCCAGTGTGGTTCCTTCATAAAAGAAACTCACCAATTGCCATGGTTCAAAGCCATGATGTGGAAGGGATTGTAGCAATTCCTTGTACATCTCCCAACATTGATAGAATTGTTCATTGGGCTTTTCTTAAAAGTTTTGAATTTGCTTTTTTAGGGCAGTCGTTTTATGCACCGGAAAGAATTTGTTCAAAAATTCAGAAATCATTTGGCTCCACGATGTGATGGTTCGAGGCCTTAAGGAAATAAGCCACGTTTTTGCCTTGTCTTTTAGGGAAAAGGGAAACAATTTCATTCTAGCTATCTCTTCCATCCCATGATTGGGGAGGAAGGTTGCAACCATTTTCTCAAAATCCCTGAAAAGAACAACAATTAATGCATTATCCTTTATTCACACACTATTTCTAATTTGATTTATTTTGACTAGTTTAACTTTATTCAACTAACACAATTTACCTATTAAATTATGCCTTAATTAGGGTTAATCAGTGTGCATGGTTGATCAAACACCATTCTTGGTGGTTGATAAGTGGACTTGGGAAGGTGGGATCGAAGATTCAGTTAAGTTGCATGGTTGCATGAAAAAAAAAAATTTGTGTCGGGTATAGCAAGAAGGGCTAGATTCTCCCTCAGGTGCAAGACCTGGCTAGTTGGTTCATATACCTCCATATGGTGAAATTCTGAAAAAGTGTAACGGTGCGGAACCGGCGGTGAGACTCCAAAGATTTGCTACCCAACAAAGACACATGACTTTGTTTTATAAAATAGTCATTCGATGTGTAACATCCAACAATGATTTTGTTTTTATAAGCACGTGGCTTTTATTTCAAAATGATCATTGGATGTATTTCATCAATGACAAATTTACTATACATTGGCATTACATTGTGTTGTGGGAGCCGGTCAGGGCTCGGGTTAAAGTGCATGAGTGAGTCTCACCTTATTCCATGGCATGACATGGTAGAATTCCAACATTGAATTTCATATTCTTGTTTGAAATGGTTGTTGCATGTTGAATGTTGTATGTGAGCATTTTATATGCACTTAGGTTGGGGAGTACCCTGATGAGCGCATAATATTGCATATTTGACGGCCTCATTACATGAATTTTAACTCAACTTTTCTATCTAAGTACTTAGAGTTAGCCGAAATTATGAATAATGTTGAATTTTCGATGTTGTAGGTAATTATAGCTTAAATGATAGATTTTAGAACCTTGTAACTAAGTGTGGAGGAGTGGTGAAGAGATGGACACATTACATGAGGATTTGGAGGCTTAAAAGTGAAAGAAATCAAGGAGGTATTGCTGTTTGGTAACATAGGCATCAACAGCCACACCATTTTGCAGAAATACCTCAATTTTCCTCATTTTTCATCATTATCTAGTTCCAATCTGAAGAAGTGCAAAACATACAAGTTGTAGAGCTGGATGTCTTCTGTATTGTGTCAAAATTTAAGCTCAATCGGATGGTTGGATCAAAAGGTATGACAATTCTACAAAAACTAGTCCGGAGCAGGCAACATACCGAAAAGACATACCGGTAGTTTTTACTCCAGTGGCCAAAACCTACGGTAGATCGCTAAAAACCTACTGGTAGGTTTGCGCAGAATGCCCAGAACGATTGTTTTCATGCTCCACTTGCTTGGGGGTCCCACTTACACTTCTCCCACTTGCCCCCTAACATTTTCTGCACATCTTTATGCCTCCTACACCCTTGATGGAGACTTTTGAGGCTTGACATTGATAAGGATGGGACAGGAAGGGTGAAGCCTAGGGAATACAGGTTAAGCCTGCCATACCCATCCATTCAGCCCCCTATTGATGGGAGGCCTTTCACACAGCTAGAGGGACCCCCCATGGACAAAATTTGAAGACACATACTCCATATATTCAGCATTCACAAGCTTTGAAGGGGTGGCTACCTAAGCTTAGGAGTAGTGAAGAAGATGATGAATGTAGATAGAAAGTTTATGTTTTTGCATTTTCTTCCATCCCTTCACTTGTAGTTTATTATAAGACTCTTGTAATCTTCATTATTTACTTTTAATGTCATTTATTTCAAGTGCTATGCAAGTTTAGTTACACATTTAAGATTTCACCATTGTTTGTTTTAAGCTTTCTTCATTTTTATGCTTTGAAATGGGTATTAAATATTTTTCTTCATAGCTTAAGATTTCTTGCTTTAAGTTAAGTTTCATGTTACAATTCTTAATTATGTCTCTTTAAATTATGCATTTCCTTCTTGCTTTCATGAGTAGCTAGATTTTAAGTTGGCTAATCCAAGGGAGATCCCCTCTTGGGCATGCCAGTTCAACTTATTTTCTTTCCTCCTCTCGGTGTACGATGGTTCGGTTTGACTGGGTTGAGAGTGGATGTGGTTGTGAGTCTTTGATATTCCGTAGACCTGGTCACGGTTTATGCTTGGATCCTCACCATCTTGTCCCTAGTTTCTCATGAATCAATCATTCATCTATGCACCATTGGAGGAATGTTTCGAGTTGATTTGAGATTTCCATTGGAATAACCTCTTTGGATTAGCCAACACTTGTTTTCTTGCATTTTCATTAAGAACAAAACTCACCAAAATCAACTACAAGATTTTACACTTTCCTTTTTCACAAAATCACCTTCACCACACTTGAACTTTCTTTCCCTGAGGAGACGACCTTGGAATACTTTTCCAGGTAAAACAACGTCACACAAAAGACTCCTTGCGCTTGGGGAGCACTTTTGTTCACATACGCATTTCATTCCACACACATATTTTGTTCATTTCATTCCATTCCATCACCATTCCGTTGCCCCATATCTTGTATCATTCCTAGGGAGAGTGACACTTCCCGATTCCTATAAGCCATACATAATTGAGAGATGATGTTAGGAGGCTAGGAAACAAAAAGGAAAAACTTCAAGCATACCCTCTAGAGGAGATACTTTATTGAGCGTGGCTCACCCTATATGGGAAAATATTTTAAGTGCGGGATACAAGCCGGTGGAAGGCTCTCATTTGGGCTCTTAAGGAGGAAGAAAATCCAAGATGTGGCTTTATTTTGAGTTTTTTGTAAAATTATTATGAAAACTTAATTTTGGTATGTAAATATATGAAATTTCTTGTAATAGAACTTGTTGTATCATGTTTCATGTGGAAAGCTTAATTAAATATGTCTTGAATGGTTGTAGGATGGATTTGATGGGATTGGAAATTAAAAACAAGTGAAATAGGTGAAACTGGGCAAAATCTACCGGTAGAACATTGACCTACCGGTAGAATATTGACCTACCGGTAGAACATCAACCTACCGGTAGAATTTTGTCCAGTAGGCACAACCTACCGGTAGAACATTGATCTACCAGAAGAACATTAACCTACCGGTAGAACTTTGTCCAGTAGGTAAAACCTACCGGTAAAACATTAATCTACTAGTAGGTTTTCCAAAAATCTCAAATTTTAAAAATGTTGTGCCATGCTTTTGGATTTTGGGTTCTTTGTTTCAAAGGATATAAATGGACATTAAAAAAGGATAAATTGTTGTATATTGGACCTCGATTAGGTCAAATGAAAAAATGTACATGGGTTACATGTATAGGTTATAATCACGGTTAAGGGGATGCTATTGATGTGGTGTCGGGTTGTGCGACAATCACGGGTAGTTCCGCGGGTTGATGGTTGGTCAACTGGTTGAAAAATAACCCCCAGTTTTAGGGGCATCATAGGAATAATAAATACAAACTGAAACATTGTTTCACAAAAATCTCTCCAAATACAGTAATTAGAACTAAAATGGAGCATCTGTAAGTCTCTACTTCAGGATCCTTCTACTAACCCTCTCCAGGTTTTAAAATTTGAACTTTTTATGAAAAGAGTAAACCAGTAATTTGCCCCTTCAGTATGGGTTTAAAACTTGTATTTCTCTAGAGCTCGAATGATGAAATGGATTAGTAGTTAAAATTGATGACATTTCAGGCCATAAATTATACAAGGGACTAAAGGCAATGAGTATCAAACTTTCATGCAACACCAACATATTCTGGAGAAAAATTGGAAAAGCTTAGACCAAGTCAAGGACGTTCGAATGCCAAGTCACGTTCGAACGTCCACTTGAGTGATTGAAAAGCAGACTTCTGAAGACATGGCGTGTTACAGCTGACAAGGAAGAGTCTAAGGTACTTGAGTACCACTTTTGAATGCCAACTCACGTTCGAACATCCACTTGAGTGATTGAAGACCAGATCGATGAGTGAAAAGCGCCATGATGTGCGTGGAGTGTGGAAATGGATTTCCATAGAAGACCACGGGCCACTTGACTGAGAAGGTCAGACCCCATCTAGTATTCGAACGCCCATAAAGCAAAGATAGAAGATACGTTTGAATGCCATACAACTTTCGAACGCACAAAAAGGAAAAACAGAGACAACATTCAAACGCCAACTCACATTCGAACGTTCTTCACAGTTAGGCTGCAAAGTAGTTGGCTCTTCACTTGGGCTTGGGTGGCATACACTATTCCTTCACACTCTCTTGTCTCCCCCCCATTTTTTCCTCCTTGCCTATAAATACTCCCTTTGGGAGAGCCTTTGGAAGGGAGGATAGTTCTTGTAAAAGGCTAGAACTTGGTTTGTAAGGCTTAGACTACACCAACAACTAGTCAAGAGCTTGATGGAGGCTTGTACTCCCACTCATGTAGTTAGATGTATGTTATATTCGCTTGTATCAAGGGATTTAGTTCATATGTTGGTTGGGGAAGCAATTCTCCATTTCTTGGTTGAGGAAGCCACCCCTCCAAATATGACTAGCTTTCTTCTACTTCTATTGTTCATGTCTTTCACTTCCATTGCTTGAGTTTTCTTATTTCTTGGAGGATTGGAATTCTTCCACTTTTATAGAGCTTTATCAAAGCCATGAAGGATGGGACGTGATTCACTCATTCTTTGATGAATAATGACTCTTTGTTTATTGTGCTTTCACATTGTAACTCCTCTACTTGGAGGGATGAGTATCGCTCACTTTTCTAGCTTTACCAAAGCCATGAAGAGTGAGTAGTTCCTCATTCACTCTTTAGTAAGAGGTGATGAAAATGTGTAAATTATCGAGAAGTTATATTTGTGCATTTCTTCTATGCTTTAATGCTATGTATTTCACTTGATCATTAAATGATTGAATGTATCTAGCAAAGCTAAGGTCCTTTGTATAACCGTGAGATCTTTCTATGTCACGAATGACTCTTGCATAGAAAGACTCGTTAGTTCAATACAAGTACCCCAGCTAGATCTTCATGACAACATTTTAATCTTCACCATTATTGTGCTTTATCTATTGAATGGAACTTTAATGCCATGGTTGGATGCCTTGTAGAAACACTTGCTTGATTGTAGACGGGTTGAGTCTCGGCACAAACAATTCTTGTAAACTTTTAGAAAGGCATCGGAATCATGTGCTTAATTTTCATAGTCCATCTTTATCTTCCGATTAACTTGATGTTGACACAGGAGTTAATTGAGTTATTAAACACAAGTATAATAAACCGGATAATTACTTACATATTTTGATCCTCGAGCTAAAGGGTGACTGTTTCACATTTGAATTTATCTTATATTTTTTCTAGAAAACTCTTGGAAAGAATCTTATATTCTATTCAGGAAATCCCATTACTTCAAACTCTCAAGGTTTCCAGTTACTTGGTCTTTATCACTGCTACTTCAAAACACTAATCATAGTTCCCTATGGATTTGACTCCGGACTTAACCGGATTATTACTACAGCTTGACCGTCTGCACTTGGGTGTACACATTTCGGATCACAAGTTTTTGGCGCTGTAGTTGGGGAACCATAAAAGGTGTTTTAAGGTAAAAGGTAGAAGGACCTATCTTTTTGTATATGTACTTGTTTCACTGTGTATAAATTTGTTTTAATTTTATGTCTGAGGACGCTTCTCACTATCACAATTGGCCAACAGAATCTTCTGGATCTGTGAATCAACCGGAACCACCTTCACCTAGATCAGTCCTGCTCACACCATGCTTTTGAGAACTAGACTTTGGTAGGATTCTTTTATGACTCCCTACCCACTAGACTATGTCAGTTTGTCAAAATGACGGCTTAAGGAGAATTCATGGGTAAAAGTCTGGAGGAGGCATTCAATTTTTTTGACACCATATCTGAAAGTTCTCAAATGTGGGACTTAGCCTCCCCTACTATTGTTAAATCCAAACCATCTACTTTCAAAGGGCTAAGTATGTCTTGAAAGATGATGATGACCCAAGAGCAAAAATGTCCACCCCGTCTTGAAAGCTTGAAGCTTTAGAGATGAAAAAAGTTCATCAAGTTGATGTTGGCCCTCCCACAGAACAAGTGTGTGGGATCTGTGCGCTGATAGGACACCCTACTGGGGAGTGTCCTACCATTCCAGCATTCAAAGCAATTTTGTTAGAGTAGACAAATGCAATTTCTAACTTTAACAAGCCTTACTTCAACCGGTACTCTGAAACATATAATCCAAGGTGGCGTAACCACCTGAACTTCAGTTGGAGAAACAAACAACCAACTCCCATGAACCAACAACAAGGTTCACACCCACTACCTTAAGGACCTCCCATGTATCAAAGTCCCTAGGGGCATTGTCGAAGATGTACTTCTCCAAGTGGACAGCTTCGTCTTCCCTGTTGACTTCAGCGTTCTAGATACTCAGCAAACAAAGCATTCAGAGAACCTAATTCCTTCCATTCTTGTTCGACCCTTCCTAGAAACTTCAAATGCACTAATCAATTGTAGGAATGGGGTCATGAAATTAACCTTTGGAAATATGACTCTTGAGCTAAATATTTTCAATGTTGCCAAACACCCAGGAGAGGACAAAGAAGAAAGAGAAATAAATTCCATGGAGTCATTGGATTAGGAACATCTAAATAAAACATTTTGTGAAAGCCCCACCAAATCTTTTCTGTCAAAATTTATCACATCTAAGGCAATAGATGATGATCCAAAGAATTACCGCACTCATGTTGTTGATATATGGGCCCCCAAATTCGAGGAACTTTCACCGAGTGGCACAAAGCCACTCTCATCAAGTGTCAGGCCACCAAAGCCTGAATTGAAACCTCTTCCATCTGACATCAAATATGCATTCCTAGGAGAAAATGAGTCATACCCAGTGGTAATTTCATCTAAGCTCACATACTTACAGGAGTCTAAAGTAATTGAAGTTCTTAAAAGCCATAAAAGCACCATTAGATGGACCATTGCTGACTTGAAAGGTATAAGCCTGTTGATCTGCAATCATGCCATATACCTAAAAGAGGATTCAAAACCCTCTTGTCAAATGCAGTGATGAATGAACCCTCACATGAAGGAAATTGTGAGAATGGAAGTGGTTAAGCTCTTAGATGCAGGGATAATCTTTCCTATCTTCGATAGCAAATAGGTTAATCCAACCCAAGTTGTGCCCAAAACGTCTGGGGTTACAATGGTCATAAAGGATGCCAATGAACTAGTACCAACTAGAGTCATCACGGGATGGTAGATGTGTATTGACTATCAAAAACTCAATTTGGTGACTAGGAAAGACCATTTCCCTCTTCCTTTTCTTGACCAAGTTCTAGAGAGAATTATAGGCCATGAATTTTACTGTTTCCTAGATGGGTTTTCCAGGTACAATCAAATTGAGATAGCACTAGATGATCAGGAGAAAACCACATTCACATGCGCCTTTGGCACATTCACATTCAAAAGGATGCCATTTGGACTTTGTAACGCTCCTGCAACATTCCGGAGATGCAAGTTAAGCTTGTTAAGTGACATAGTCTAGAATGTTATGGAAGTATTCATGGACGACTTCTCTGTCTATGGTGAATCATTTGATTTGTGTTTGGCTAACCTAGAAAAGGTGTTGATAAGATGTTAGGAGGCCAATCAGGTACTTAATTGGGAGAAAAGCTACTTCATGGTAACACAAGACATTGTCTTAGGTCACATTGTGTCGTCTGAGGGCATGAAAATTGAAAAAATAAAAATAGATCTAATTGGAAATTTGCCTGCTCCCAAGACTGTAAAGGATGTCCTATCATTCCTAGGACAAGCAGACTTTTACAGGAGTTTCATAAAAGATTTCAGCACCATAGCAAAACCCCTGTGTCATCTTCTGAGTTAGGACGTAATCTTTGATTGGAATGAAGCAAGCCAAAAAGTTTTTGATAAGCTTAAAGGCATGTTAATTTCTACCCCAATAATGCAGCCCAGGAGAGGACAAAGAAGAAAGAGAAATAAATTCCATGGAGTAATTGGTTTAGGAACATCTGAATAAAACATTCTATGAAAGCCCCACCGAATATTTTCTGTCAAAATCTATCACATCTGAGGCAATAGATGATGATCCAAAGAATTACCCCACTCATGTTGTTGATATATGGGCCCCCAAATTCGAGGAACTTTCACCAAGTGGCACAAAGCCACTCTCATCAAGTGTCAGGCCACCAAAGCCTGAATTGAAAGCTCTCCCATCTGACCTCAAATATGCATTCGTAGGAGAAAATGAGTCATACCTAGTGGTAATTTCATCTAAGCTCACATACTTACAAGATTCTAAACTAATTGAAGTTCTTAAAAGCCATAAAAGTACCATTAGATGGACCATCGCTGACTTGAAAGGTATAAGCCTGTTGATCTACAATCATGCCATATACCTGAAAGAGGATTCAAAACCCTCTTGTCAAATGGAGTGACGAATGAACCCTCACGTGAAGGAAGTTGTGAGAATGGAAGTGCTTAAGCTCTTAGATGTTGGGATAATCTTTCCCATCTTCGATAGCAAATAGGTTAGTCCAACCCAAGTTGTGCCCAAAAAGTCTGGGGTTACACTAGTCATAAATGATGCCAATGAACTAGTATCAACTAGAGTCATCACGGGATGGTAGATGTGTATTGACTATCGAAAACTCAATTTGGTGACTAGGAAAGACCATTTCCCTCTTCCCTTTCTTAACTAAGTTCTAGAGAGAATTACAGGCCATGAATTTTACTGTTTCCTAGATGGGTATTCCAGGTACAATCAAATTGAGATAGCACTAGATGATCAGGAGAAAACCACATTCACATGCGCCTTTGGCACATTTGCATTCAAAAGGATGCCATTTGGACTTTGTAACGCTCCTGCAACATTTCGGAGATGCAAGTTAAGCTTGCTAAGTGACATGGTCTAGAATGTTTTGGAAGTATTCATGGACGACTTCTCTGTCTATGGTGAATCATTTGATTTGTGTTTGGCTAACCTAGAAAAGGTGTTGATAAGATGTTAGGAGGCCAATTTGGTACTTAATTGGGAGAAATGCCACTTCATGGTAACACAAGGCATTGTCTTAGGTTACATTGTGTCTTTTGAGGGCATGACAATTGAAAAAACAAAAATAGATCTGATTGGGAATTTGCCTGCTCCCAAGACTGTAAAGGATGTTTGATCATTCCTAGGACAAGTAGGCTTTTACTGGAGTTTCGTAAAAGATTTCAGCACCATAGCAAAACCCCTGTGTCATCTTCTAAGTTAGGACGTAATCTTTGATTGGAATGAAGCAAGCCAAAAAGCTTTTGATAAGCTTAAAGACATGTTAATTTCTGCCCCAATAATGCAGCCCCCTGACTAGACTTTACCCTTTTAAACTATTGTCTGATGCAAGTGATTATGTTGTAGGTGTTATATTGGGGCAAAGAAAGGATAAAAAACCATATGTGATTTACTATGCAAGCAAAACTTTGAACGATGCTCAAATAAATTATTCAACAACTGAAAAAGAATTGCTTGCTGTAGTTTTTGCTTTGGAAAAATTTTGTTTCTATCTTGTTGGTTCTTCTGTTACTGTATTCACTAACCATGTAGCCCTAAAATTCTTGCTCACAAGGAAGGATGCCAAGCCTAGGCTCTTAAGATTGATACTCTTACTCCAAGGGTTTGACTTGGTCTTTAAGGATAAAAAGGGTGTTGAGAATGTGGTGGCAGATGATCTGTCCAGATTGACCTATGACTTTCACGAAGATGGATTGCCAATCAATGAAAAATTCCCTGATGAACAACTGTTCATAATTGATGAGACCCCATGGGACGCTAATATTGCTAATTTCCTTGCTATTGGAACACTCCCTCCATCTTTCACCCCCATGGACAAAAAGAAATTTCTAAGGGGGGTTCGTAACTTCATTTGGGAATATCCGTACGTATTTAAGTACTGTAAGGATCAAATCATAAGATGTTGCATCCCCACTTGAGAAAGCAGAAAGGTAATACCAATGTGTCATTCTAAAGCATGTGGTGGCCATTTTTCATCAGGGAAAATCGCTACGAAAATCTTGCAGTGTGGATTTTACTGGCCTACACTTTTCAAAGATGTCCATGATTTTTGTTTAACTTGTGATAGATGCAAAAGGTTGGGGAACATTTCAAAAAGAAACATGATGCCCTTAAACCCCATTTTGGTGATTGAAATGTTTGATTGTTGGGGCATCGATTTTATGGGACCGTTTCTCCCTTCCTTTGGCTATCTCTACATTTTAGTGGCCGTAGACTATGTGTCCAAATGGATTACGGCAATTCTATGCCGGAATAATGATCACCAAATGGTGATCAAATTTTTAAACGAAAATATTTTTTCTCAGTTTTGAATTCCAAAATCAATCATAAGTGATGGGAGTGCTCATTTTGTAATCATCCTTTCTGGAATTTGATGAAGAAATACTTAATTTTTCATAAAATTACAACCCCTTATCATCCTTAGACTAGTGGACAGGTTGAATTGGCTAATCGGGAGATCAAATTAATTTTAGAAAAAATGGTAAATCCAGATCACAAAGATTGGTTGTCAAGACTAACTGATGCACTTTGGGCATATCGCACTGCTTTTAAAATAATTTTTGGCATGTCTCCTTATCTATTAGTCTATGGCAAGCCTTGTCACCTACCTCTTGAATAGGAACATAGGGCATACTGGTCCATCAAAGCAATGAACCTTGACCTGGACAAGGCCGGACTAGCAAGGAAACTTCAAATTAACGAATTGGAGGAATTGAAGATTAATGAATTGGAGGAATTGAGAAATGAAGCATATGAAAATGTTAAAATTGCTAAAACTAAGATGAAAATTTTTCATGACAAGAATATTATGTGGAAGTCTTTTCAAATTTTTCAAAAAGTCTTGTTGTTTAATTCAAGACTCCACCTCTTTCCTGGAAAGTTGAAATCAAGGTGGACTGGACCTTATATTGTCAAAAAAGTGTTTGGACATGGAGCAGTAGAAGTGGAAAATCCCTTGAATGGTAACATCTTTACTGTTAGTGGTCAACGGTTGAAACCATTTTTTGAGGATTTTGTCAAAAATGTGGAAACAATTCTTTTAATGGACCTAAAAAATCCCTCCGAGATTTACGCCAGCCGACATAAAAAAAGGGTTGGGTCAGGAAAAACCTGATCAAAATCGACCCGAAAGGATGCCTTATAAAGGCATCCTCCCCTTTTCCTCTTTTTCCCCACCGCCTTTCCTTTTTCTTTCTTCTTCTTCTTCTTCTTCTCTTTCTTTCTTGTTTACTGTCTTCTGTAAAAATGACCCAACTCCCAACAGCCCCTTGACCATACTCCCGAAGACCCCTTGACCATACGCCCCTTGACCATACTCTGCATGTGTTTACTCTATGTGTACATGGCTCTTCGTCTTCTGTCTGTCCTCAAAATCAAGGGTTTTTATCCTAGCAAAAACCCAGATTTTCATAGAGACAAATGATTTGTGTATTTTTTCTTGTAATTTTTGGCAGATAAACAGATCTCTACCTTTCAACCTCATCTCCAAGCTCAACATATCAGTAAATTCAAAATATTGGGGACAATGCTCAGTTTAGGTTGGGGGTGAGAATAGTTCACATTTTTGTGCGACTCGTAAAATTTTTTGTTTTTACTGTTGTTGTTTCTATTTATGATCATATTGTGTACCTTGCCTTGTATTTTGTACACATTAATGATTATGTTTATGAGTCTGCTTTAATCGTCTTTGTGACGGGCAGACGTTAAAGAACCAGATAGTGAGTCTTAAAGTGTATAAAACATGGATGTTAAAATTTTTTGGTTTAGTCAGGGAGTTTTACGCACTTTTTCATCTGATGTCGATGCTGTGATCATGAGAAAAGCAAGATTGGTAAGAAAGAATGAGATTCGAGAAGCACAAGTGAAACCCCTTTGTGACAGAAGCACTTTTGTTAAACGCTGTCGTGCTAAGAGACTTGGTGCCTGTAAAAAGTGTGGTAGAGTCTTTCACAAAAAAAGATACAATCAGTGTTCTGAACCAATTTTTGGTTGTGCACTCGATCGATTAGACTGGATAGTGAATGAGATGAGTAAGGATTACCCTGAGATGCCAAGCTATTCCGATACTTTGCTTAACCAATTTGTGAGAGGAGAAATTGGGAGAGTCACTGGTTGTCCTAACTACACAGATATGGAGGAACACTCGGATTAGATTATTCTCTGTGAAAAATGGTACTTTTGATTGGGATAAAAGCTGAAGGGTTCGATTTTTTGTAAAAAAGTGTAAAAATATTTTTTTACAAACTCTTTTGACTGAAATGAAAATATGGGCCGAGTAAGGAACGTCCCAAAATACCAACCTAAAGTGTGGGTAGGCACTTGTCTGAGACGCCATGAAATTTTTGGTTCAAATTTATGTGTATAAACCTCTTTGATTGTGTATAGTGTAGTGTAGGAAATTTTTGATTCTTGATTGAACGTTCGAACGCCAAGTGATGTTCGAATGTCACCTTCTTGCAATACTCAACCTCTGATGGAAACAAGAAGTATTGTGAGCTCTCAACATTCGAACGCCAATAGGCCATTCGAATGAGAACTCAACGTTTGAATGCCAATAGACCGTTCAAACAAAAAGAGCTTATAGTACTTTGGTCTCTAACAGAACTCAAAAGTACTAGTAGTTCACCACGTTCGAACGCCACTCACGTTTGAACGATATGTTTAAAATCCTTCAAGACTCGTTTGAATGTTACCCACGTTCGAATGTCACTTCCCAGGCTATAAAAGCCTAGATAGGCTTCCCCATTCCAAAATCCCCAAAACCCTTCAAAAACCTCAAAACCCTAGGGCAATTTTTCAAAACCCACACCTCAAAACACCTCCCATTCTCTATTTCTACCAAAAATCACCCATCCCAAAACCATTCCCACATCAAAAATCCCCATTTTCACCAACAACTCAAGATTTTCAAAAAGCTCAGAAGCTCAAAATCGAAAACACAATGCTTTCATGGGTTAAACTGCCGGCTAGGTGCAACTCCACAACTCAAGAGCCCAATTTCGTAGAAGAAATCATTGAGGAAAGGGAGGGGAGGCCAGTAGTTAGGAGATATGACTAAACCCGATTCTTCAGCACCCTCAAAGCTGATAGGTATGAGAATTGTTTTTGAAACCATGCTATAGTGTGTGAGCGTGATGTGGTGTTAACTGATTTTGTGGAGTTGGGGATATTGACGGATATGGAGAGAAGGAATTGGGTGTTGTATTTATGAAATGGAGGGGTGGATGTTGTTGACTTGGTGAGGGAGTTTTACTCCAACACTGAAATCATCAACGAAGCAATCCGAACGTATATGAGAGGGACACACATTGATGTGTATGAGGAGTACATTAGGGAGTCGAGGCAAGACGTGCCTTGGGTGCAAAACCCGATATACCCCCCAAAAAAGAATGTAGCTATGAATGTGGTAAGGGTGGAGTTGACTGGGGTGACTGGTTTTTCATGGTCGGGGAAGAGATTTTTTAGACAAGGGGAGCTCATGGACAAGTATAACATGCTATATTTGATTGTGATGTCTAACCTTGCCCCAATAGGACAAAAAATGAAATTTTACCCGACATGGCTCATCTATTCTATGCACTTGGTAAGAGCCAAAGCATTTATCTCCCCTCCCTTATCTTGATGAAAATGAAGAATGGTTGTGACGTGAAAAGAAACTCCCTTCTCATCGGCACCCTAGTGACTGAAATATGCAAAGACCACGGGGTTAGGGTAAGGTCCAAAATGGAAATCCAAAAGCCAATGGGGTCACTAAACAAGGCATCCTTTAGGAGGAGCCAAGGTCATAGTGGCACCCCAACGACTAGGCAAGAGGTGCCACCCACCCAAGTAGTGGATGAGGTGCATGATGAGCTGGATTGGGAGGAGGAGAGAGATTTAGAGGCAGAGAGAGAGCAGGCAAAGACATAGGAGGTAGGCCCCAGCACGAGTACCCAGTGTTCTTTACGAGACATCATGGTTAGCATTGAAGCTAAGTAGGATGAGATCCTACACCCACTAAAGGGTGGAGCCAGTGGAGCTAGTGGACTTGGTGGAGGAGATTGATTTCTATTTTTGAGTGTGGTTGTGGTCTTTATTTCTTATTTGGATTCTTCTTTGGTAGCTTTTTGGGGATATTTGTAGTTATTGTGGATATTTGTTTCTTTTGTGGTGGATGTTTGTTTCTTTTTGGGTCATTGATTAAGGATACTCGATGTTTTTGTGTTATGGTCAATTCTTGTATCGATGGATTGAATCTTTGGTATTATTGTAAATGATCATATTATGTGAAATGCAGGATTCAGTTTATCACTTTTATCTATTTAAATGCAAAGGTAGAATTAGCACTTTAGTAATTGATAATGACTGATGAAATGGATGTGCATTCTAAGGTTGCTTGTTAAAATGACTAAGCACATGATCGGTTTGACACCTCAACTTAACAACCGAGACTTAAAATTGCATTTCTTGGAAAATGGGTATTATCTCTATGTTTAAATTTTCAAATGTACATTAGTATTTATTATTATTATTAAGGTACAAGATGATCAGACTCAAAAAATGGAATCGCTATATAACCAACATTCCTTGACACACCCGACATAACCAGTGGAGATGACAAAGAATACCATATTAAGTTTTGAGCCTTATGATGCTTTTTGAGGGATATCAACATTTACTCGAGAAAGGTTTTTCACTATCTATCTTTGAATAATCTCATTACGTTTGCTTTGATTGATGCAACTAAAGCACTCTATTGACATAATTGTTCATACAACACAGACATATGCACATACTTGAGAAAGGATCTTAGGCCATCTTTGATTTAACTTTGAGCCTTAGCCATTTCTTTTAAAGAAATATTCCTAGTCACCCATGCTTGAGCCTTCAATGAATGTTTTCTTTTTCGAAAAAAAACCCATATGATAACCGAGCCACAAGAGAACACACTTAACATACCTTGCTATCTAATTTTCTTGCCACCTCTTATAAATCAGTATGATACAGAAAGGCAAGAAATATAGAAAAGAAGATGGTGGCTGCTGTTCAATGAAAGAAAAAGCGGTGGAAACAACCGAAAAAGAAAAGAAACAAATAGACAGGGAATTGCCAAGAAAGCAAAAAATGAGAAAAATGAAAGAAAGAAATACAACTTCTAGGCAAAAGATCTAAAATCAATAGAGAGATATGCTACATTACATAAGGAAAATATAGCTTTTTAAATACCGTTGACGTCATTTGGCTAGCCACTGACCTCTGGCCACATTACAACCCTTCCAAAGCCCTAATTGATCTCAAGTCTGATGCATGTGTGTGTTGTCAACCAAAAACTGGGGTATGTTTAATAGTATTTCTTTAACCGTATCAATATTCTTTCATGAGATTATGCCAAGAACATGATTGGTCTACTTTCTTTAAAATTTCACTCCCATTCTAACTGCGCATGTGATTATTCGATTGGCCATTTTCTGATCACATGCCCTTTGAGAGACAAGTCATTATAGCTTGAGCAAAGTTTTTTGCTGAGGGCACTTTTAAGAGAGGTCTACGAAATCAAAGCTAGCCATAGAAGGTGGTAAAGTGGAATGTTTGTTATGTATCAATTAATGTTTCTAGAAAGACCACTCCTACTACACAGGGAATTCCAAATGCTAATGTAACTGATGCTAATTTTTGCAAAGAATAAATACCTACTAACGAGGATCATGCAGGATGTAAGTCAAAATTGAGGGTTGGGTGTCTCAACGATCATGATTCTAATTTACTTTAATCAGCAATCCTACACACACATCTGTTCGACTAAAGTTTGTGGGTAGCTTCACTGAAAACCCTCACGAGACAACACTCATCCATTATGGTAAACCTAGTGGTTGAACGGCTTGTTGCATATGCTAAACGCAACCGGATGACCTGTGACACCCCAAAATCCGGGGGTCCGTTAATCACCCATCAACCTGCAAAATACCCGTGGATACCCAGTAACTTGATATCGCACCGTAATGTCCCATTTACCGGGATCCATAATTTAACAAAATTTGGGTAGAGACTCCTTTGTACGGGGAGCTCTACGCAAAACACAACCTGTGCAATATACATTCACATGACCCATTCGAGGCCCAATTTAAAATAATGACCACACCGGGTCCATTTATCCGTACTTTTGACGCCCCTAAAACGGGGGTTCCTATGTCAATATATGAAGTGTGACATTGAATTGTAAAAGTGTGACATTGGCGTGTAAAAGTGTAACATGACGTTTAAAAGTGTAACATGGCTTGTAAAAGTGTAACATGGTCTGAAAAAGGGGAACACTATCATGTACAACTGTGATCTATAACACATCACACCTATGCATCAAACATAGTTAATATAAATTCAAATTCCAATCCTTTTACTTACATTACATGCCAAAATTTAATTACAAGTCTACTTTTACAAAAAAACATGGATGGAAAGCCACAAGTCGGCTTTTCTTCCTCCTTAAGTGCCCGAGTGAGTGTCATCCCCTGGCGTATGAATCGCACTTGAAATGTTTCCCGTATAGGGTGAGCCACGCTCAGTAGAAAGTTTCCTACAGAGGCTACTCCCCTCCTAGATGCATATGCAATGGTTTTATGCAACTTTCCACAACAAGTCCACCTTCCAACAATTACATGCAATGAAAATGTTGGAAAATTTATGATGCCATGACATGTAATGAGATGAAACTCACCCATGCATACTATCCTGAGCCCACACCGACTCTCACACGCAATGTGATGCATATGTGTAAAACAACATCCTTGATGAAGGCACATCCAAAGATCATTTTGAAATCAAACCATATTTCATAAAATCAATTCATTCTTGGATGTTTCCCATCAAATGAATAATTTATATATTAAAATCATGTGCCCTTATTGGGTATCGGATTCAGGAATCGCACCTCCGGCTCCGTACGCCGTTACACTTTTCTAAAATTTCACCGCCGGTAAGTGTATGAACCAAGTGGCCGGGCCTCTCACCTGAGGGAGTGTTTATCCCTTCTTGCTAACCTGACACAAGTTTTCTCCTGCAACATGCGACTCTGTGGCATCTTCGATCCAACATCTCCTAGTCCACACATCAAGTACCAAGAATGGTAATTGATTACTCCATGCATACCCACTCGCACCCATGTCTCAGCCCATGAATATGATGCAACCTCATGCTCAAAATGCAATAAATGCCATGTGAGCAATATAAATCACATATCATCAATCCCATGGAATTCATATCATATGCATAGAATTTCCATAAAGCCTCGTTATGCTCAATATACCAAACAAGTATATGGCCATAGATCATAACAAGCCCAACATGTTATTTATATCAACATAACAATATGGAATCTTACAAGGCATTTAATCAAACACCTTCAAGGCAAAGATTTCATGTTATCACATAATATTGCCTACGCACACTTCAACATCCTCAAGTGTCAAGAAATGGGTTCACAAAGCCCATACATATCAATTTATACTAGAATTGGATTGAAGTCATTTCCTAGACACATTTTCCATTTCCATGCCCATACACATACATATAGGTCAATATCAATACATATACATATAACCACATACTCCCAACCATTCCTATAGGCCTTCTAGGTTAAGAATAAATCCAAGTAGGAGAACCCCCTACCTCTTGGAGCGTAGAACGAAGGTAGAGCTTCAAGAAAAACTTCCCAAGCTCCAAAATCTTTGATTTCACAAAATTTTCCTTCGTGGATCTTTGGTGAAATCACTTGTTCTTGGTACCCACGCGTAGCCCTCGTCGCGTAGATCAATTTTAGTTCTTCGCTCAAATGATTCCGACTGACGAAGCTTCGGTAAATCGCAAGAGAAAGCCTTGGATTACCCTTTCTCTTTTCTCTCTTCTCTTCTCACGTTGGGCAGCTGAGCATGTGGGTAAAATATCTGATTTTCAGATATTTTACCCCCTATTTATACTTTCCAAAGCTTGGCCCGAGTCGCGCCACATGGCCCCCTTTGTCCGGGTCCGTTTTTGTCCCAAAACTATTAAATTTAATACCGGTTTAAGCTCAAAATATCTTATATGAACTTTATTGAAAATATTTTCCAAATTTCAAAATTTTTTTAACATTTCATTTTTTTGGGGTCATTGAACGTCCGTCGTCTCGAAAAACATGAAAAACTCGACTATCTCAGAATTTGAAGAAAATCGACAGGGCAGCTAGATTTCGCGATGCGAATCCAACGGTGAGGTCTGTTGTCCCATCCGAGCTCTATAAAAAAATTTATTTTAAAGAGGGATTAGGATGACAAATTACTATTTTGCCCTTTTTAAGAAAAAGTTCAAATTTTTCCCGAGTTTCACATTCTTCCCCCCTTAAAAGAATTTCGTCCCAAAAATTCACTTACACATGCACATACAATCACATGCATGTGCAACAGTCAAATAATGCTAAATGACCACAAGAATATACCTCCATCCTTGAACAAGAAAGGGTAATTGGTGCGGATAGTGTCCTCGCGCTCCCATGTCGCCTCCTCCATTCCTCAGTGCTGCCACAGAACCTTCACTAGCCACACGGTCTTGCCTTGCAAAACCTGTTCCCGGCTATCCATGATGCGCACCGGTCCCTCCTCAAAGGTCCCATCTGCATCAACAGTCAACTCACCCCAATTCACCACATGTGTCGGATCTAGAGTATAATTCCGGAGCATAGAGACATGGAATACCGCATGAATACCTAATAAAGTTGGCAGTAATGCCAACTGGTCAGCCACTGCACCCACCCTTCGAGTACCTCAAAGGGCCCGATATACCATGGCGATAGCTTTCCCCGCTTACCAAACCTGACCACTGCTCTCTTAGGCATCACCTTCAAGAAGACAAGATCTGCCACCTCAAACTCTAGAGGTCATCGCCGTCTATCAGCATAGCACTTCTGCCGGCTCTGAGCTATGGGTCACAAAATTCATCGTGATATGCTCCCACTTCCACTCAGCTACCTCCAAAGGCTGGAGTAAACCTGCTGGTCTCTGGTGTTCACCCTTAACCTGCTGACACGTGAGACATCGACAGACAAAGTCACCAACCTGCGTCTTCATTCTACTCTAATAATACTGGCGACGAAGATCATGATACATCTTCGTGCCCCCTAGATGAAACTGCAAAACAGGAGCAATGAAACTCCCTAAGGATCTTCTCTCTCAGATCCGCCAACTGAGGAACCACAACCCTTCCCCGATACCGAAGACTACCATCCGAGTGAATAACCCAGCCCTCGTCACCTGTACCTGCCTGTACACGGTCCCGGATGGACAGTAGCTCCGTGTCTTAACTCTGGGACTCAATCACCCTACTCAGTAGAGATGACGTAGCCACCAAACTCCCCAAAGTACCCTGAGCCTGACCCATATAACATAGCCCGAACTGTCCCACAATCTCGAGCATCTGCCACTCTTGGAAAGCCACACTAGCCACAACTCCCCGTGACTTTCGGCTGAGTGCATCAACCACCACATTTGCTTTACCGGGATGGTAATGCAAAGTGAAGTCATAATCTTCAAGGTACTCCATCTACCTGCATTGCCTCATGTTGAGGTCCCGCTGTGTAAAAATATACTTCAAACTCTTGTGGTCCGAAAACACTTCAAATTGCTTACCATACAAGTAGTGACGCCAAGCCTTCAAGGTAAAGACAATGGTCATCAACTCCATGTCATGTGTGGGGTAATTCTGCTCGTGATTCTTTAGCTGCCAAGAACCATAAGCTACTACCCTCCCGGACTGCATCAAAACACATCCCAGCCCGTCTTTCAAGGCATCATGATAGACCATCTACCCCTGTCCCTGTTTTGGAACTATCAGAATAGGAGCCAAAGTAAGCCTCCTTTTCAACTCCTGGAATGCATTCTCACAAGAATCATTCCACACAAACTTGACCTCTTTTCGGGTCAACTTCTTCATAGGTACAGCCAATCGGGAGAAATCCTCAATAAATCACCGGTAGTACCCCACCAATCCCAAGAAACTACGTATCTCAAAGACTGACTTTGGTCTCTCCCAATTCATAACTGCCTCAACCTTCTCCTGGTCCACAGATACACCCGAAGCTGACACTACATGCCCCAGAAATTTCACCTCAGTAAGCCAGAATTCACACTTGCTGAACTTGGCGTACAACTGATAATCTCTTAATGTTTGGAGAACAATTCTCAATTGACCCTTATGCTCCTCCTCAGACTTGGAGTAGATCAAGATGTCATCAACGAAGACCATGATAAACTGATCTAAATAGGGGTGGAATATCCTGTGCATGAGATCCATGAATGATGCTGGAGCATTTGTTAACCCAAATGACATCACTATGAACTCGAAATGCCCATACCGCGTTCTGAACGCCGTCTTAGGATGTCTACCTCCTTAACCCTCAACTGATGGTAACTGGTACGAAGATCTAGGTTGGAGTAGACCTGCGCCCCTCTCAGCTGATCAAATAAGTCATCAATCATGGGCAAAGGGTACCTATTCTTGATAGTAACCCTATTCAACTACTGATAGTCTATGCACAATTGAAGGGTTTAATCCTTCTTCTTGGGAAACAACACTGGAGCACTCCTAGGTGAAGTGCTCGGTCTAATGAAGCCCTTGTCTAATAATTTGTGCAATTGGACCTTGAGTTCTTACAACTCAGCTAGTGCCTTCCTGTGTGGAGTCATAGAGATAGACGATGTACCGGGATGCAACTCAATCGTGAAGTCTACATCCCTATATGAAGATAATCCCGGTAACTCATCCAAAAAAATATCCTCATACTCACATACAACCCGAGGAAAGCCCAACTCCTGTCTCGCCTCGTCCTCCAGGGTAAGGCTTGTAAGCCAACCCATCAACTGTCCGTGCCATCTAGAGTCGTACACAACCTGAGGTAAAGCATCACGCTTTTCCCCCTGGAACTTGAAACAAATACCCTCTGGCATAAAAGCCATGACCCCCTTCTAATCATAATCAATGACTACCTGATGTGCCGCCAACCAATCCATACCAAGGATCACATCTAACTCCGACATATCTATGACCCTAAGGTCCACGGTGAGTAGAATTCCCGAGATCAGTAACTCACAACCCAACATATCTGATCAAATAAAAGAATGCAACAATAAAAGAATGGCTCTTCCAAGGTCTCAACCTCTAAGCCCAAGTCTTTCACACAAGATGCAACAATAAAAGAATGCGATGTACCAAAATCAAATAACACTCTAGCCCATAAGCGGGAGAGTAGAAATGTACCCTGTTTCTCCGACGGATCTACCGGCTCAATCTAAGGTATCATGGCATAGACACGCCCCTAAGTCCCTGAAGTCCCGGCTTGTGAGCCCTAGCCTCGTCCTCGACCCATCTGGTCAGCTTGCGGTATCCACGCACGAGAAGTAATAGGGCCTTGTGCTGCACCCTGGAACTGGTACTGGCTGCCCTGACCCATAGTAGGGTAGTGAGGAGCATATTGCATCTGTGGTTGCTCCACTGAAGTCTGAGATTGCGATGACCCATGACCCTGGGATCCCTGTCTCTAAAAATAATCCCTCTTCATGTGTCCTGGTTGGTTACGGTGATAGCAAGTCTGTTGGCCCGCTTGATAAGAAGGCCTACGATTTCTTCCACCCTAGGAAGACTGACCTTGGCCTTGGCCCTAATGGCTATGGCCCTGTCCCTGAAATCCTTGCGGAGCAGAGGTCCGCTGTTTCTTTCTTGCATTTGAATAAGAGGATTAGGCCTATTTCTTCTTGTCTTTTGCACCAGACACCCGGATGCTCCTTGCGTCATCCACCACTCTCTGAATGGCCATAGCAGTCACGACCATTGAGTCTAAGTCTTGCAGAAGAAGACCCACAATTTTACTCCAGATGGATAACTTATGACCATCCTCAAACTTCCTCACTTTGGCCATATCTGTGACCACGTAGTCATCGGTGAAGCGGGCTAACTCTTTGAACTTAGCCACGTACTCCATCACCATCATCGTCCCTTGTCTCAAGTCTAAGAACTCCCGAGCCTTTGCATGTCAAGCAGCCATTGGGAAGTACTTGCCCATAAAGAGCTCCTTGAATTCTGCCCATGTCATTTCCTGCAAGTTCTTGGAGTCCTGGACCTAATCCCACCACACTTGGGATTCTCCCTCTAGCTGAAAAGTAGCTAGCGTTATCTTCGTGGAGTCGGAGGTAATCTCCATAGCCCTCAAGATCTTATCCACTTGCAGGAACCAATGGTCAGCCACCATAGGATCCGCCCCTCCTAGAAAGATCGGAGGATTGTGTGCCTTGAACTTTTGGAGGTGACTTGAACCTCCTTGACTCCCACTTGCACCTGTCTATGCAATAGTAGCGGCCGTAGCACTAGCTTGTGCAATGGTAGCCGCCATCGGACCAATAGCCTCCACGAAGGCTTGTTGGTCAAAGGCCGGTCGTAGTGGTTGGTTGTTCTGTCCACCCCGACGTTCCCTTCCTCTAGTTGCCATCTACACACATAAGATATCAATAGATTATTTAGTTGCCATCTACTCACACATAAGATAGCAGTAGATCAATTACTTAATATCCCAAGTTAGGGATCAAGTATTTAAACTTGGAGATTTTCCTCCTTGTTTCACTAGTGGTGCGTGTGCCACCTACTAGTAGACATTTACACATAGAACTATACTGTTCATTCCTTTTTTCGAACCCAAGGTTATGTTTTCTAACCCTAGTGTTTCTCTTTTGCATATGTCTTTTACCATGCATACAATTGACATAACACATAGCACATAATCATGTAGAAAAATTTAGCACATAACATGAAATGCACAATGAATGCAATGGTCTAAACCAATGCCCATCAAGCCCTAGGTAAATCGTATACCTAAGCTCTGATACCAAGCTATGACAGCCCAAAATCCGGGGGTCCGTTGATTACCCATCAAACCGCAGAATACCCGTGGATACTGAGTAACTCGATATCGCGCCGTAATGTTCCATTTACCGAGATCCATAATTTAACAAAATTCGGGTAGAGTCTTCTTTGTACAGGGAGCTCTACCCAAAACACAACCTATGCAATATACATTCACATGACCCATTCGAGGCCCAATAAAAATAATGATCACACCGGGTCCATTTATCTATACTTTTGATGCCCCTAAAACGGGGGTTCCTATGTCAATATATGAAGTGTGACATTGAATTGTAACAGTGTGACATTGGCATGTAAAAGTGTAACATGTGTAACATGGCCTAAAAAAGGATAACACTGCCATGTACCACTGTGATCTATAACACATCACACCAATACATCAAACATAGTTAATATAAATTCAAATTCCAATCCTTTTACATACATTACATGCCAAAATTTAATTACAAGTCTTTTGTTATGAAAAATTTTCATCCTAGATTTCGCAATTTTAGCATTTTCATATGCTTCATTTCTCAATTTCTTCAGTTCATTAATTTGCAGTTTTCTTGAAAGTCCAGTCTTGTCTAGGTCACTGTTCATTGCTTTAATGGCCTAGTATGCCCTATGTTCCAATTCCATAAGTAGGTGACACAGCTTTCCATTGACTAATTGATGAGACATGCCCAAAATTATTTTAAACGCAGTGCAATATGTCAAGAGTGCATCAGTTAGTCTTAACGACCAATCTTTGCGGTCTGGATTTACCATTTTTTCCAAAATTAATTTGATCTCCCAATTAGCTAATTCAGCTTGTCCACTAGTTTGTAAATGATAAGGGGTTGCAATTTTGTGAAAAATTAAATATTTTTTTCATCAAATTTCAGAAAGGGCGATTGCAAAAATGAGCACCCCCATCATTTATGATTGATTTAGGAACTCCAAACGGGGATAAAATATTTTCTTTTAAAAATTTGATCACCGTTTGATGATTATTATTCCGGCATGGAATTGCCGCAACCTATTTAGATACATAGTCTACGACCACTAAAATGTATAGATAGACAAAGGAAAAGGGGAATGGTCCCATACAATCAATGCCCCACCAGTCAAAAATTTTAATCACAAGAATTGGGTTTAAGGGCATCATGTTTCTTTTTGAAATGCTTACCAACCTTTAGCATCTATCGCAATTTAAACAAAAAGCATGGACATCTTTGAAAAGTGGGCCAATAAAATCTGCACTGCAAGATTTTTGCAACGATTTTTCTTGAGGAGAAGTGGCCACCACATGCTTTAGAATGACAAAATGTTATTACCTATCTGCTTTCTTGAGTGGGGATGCAACATCTTATGATTTGATCCTTACAGTACTTAAATACGTATGAATCTTCCCAAAAGAAGTTACAAACCTCCCTCAGAATTTTTTTTTTGTCCGTGGGGGAAAAGGACGGAGGGAGTGTTCCAGTAGCAAGAAAATTAAAAATATCAACGTACCATGGGGTCTCATCAATTATGAACAGTTGTTCATCAGGGAATTTTTCATTGATTGACAGTCCATCCTCTTGAAATTCATAAGTTAACCTGAATAGATGGTCTGCCACCACATTCTTAACACCCATTTTATCCTTAATGACTAGGTCAAACTCTTGAAGCAAGAGTATCCATCTTAAGAGCCTAGGCTTAGCATCCTTCTTTGTGAGCAAGAATTTTAATGCTGCATGGTCAGTGAATACAATAATAGAAGAACCAACAAGATAAGGACGAAATTTTTCCAAAGCATAAACTATTGCAAACAATTCTTTTCCAGTTGTTGAATAATTCATTTGAGCATCATTCAAATTTTTACTTGCATAATAAATGACACGTGGTTTGTTATTTTTTCTTTGTCTCAATACAACACCTACAATATAATCACTTGCATCATACATTAGTTCGAAGGGCAGAGTCTAGTCAGGGGGCTGCAATATTGGGGCATAAATTAACATGCTTTTAAGCTTCTTAGAAGCTTTTTGGCACGCTTCACTCCAATCAAAGATTATGTCCCAAGTAGATCTATTTTTGCTTTGTCAACCTTCATGCCCTCAGAAGACACAATGTGACCTAAGATAATGCCTTGTGTTACCATGAAATGACATTTCTCCCAATTAAGTACTAGGTTGGATTCTTTACACCTTACCAAGACCTTTTCTAGGTTGGCCAGACACAAATCAAATGAGTCACCATAGACAGAGAAGTTATCCATGAACACTTCCAAAATTATTTCGACCATGTCACTGAACAGACTCAACATGTATCTTTGGAATGTTGCAGGAGTGTTACAAAGTTCGAATGACATCCTTTTGAATGCAAAAGTGCCAAAGGGGCATGTGAATGTGGTTTTCTCCTGATCATTGAGTGCTATCTCAATTTGATTGTATCTGGAATAGCCATCTAGGAAACATTAAAATTTATGGCCTGTAATTCTCTCTAGAACCTGGTCCAGAAAGGGAAGAGGGAAATGGTCTTTTCTAGTCACCAAATTGAGCTTTCGATAGTCAATACACATCCGCCATCATATGACGACTCGAGTTGGTACTAGTTCATTGGCTTCATTTTTGACCACTGTGACCCCAGACTTTTTGGGCACAACTTGGGTTGGACAAACCCATTTACTATCAGAGATGAGAAAGATTATCCCTGCATCTAAGAGTTTAAGCACTTCTATTTTCACAACTTCCTTCATGTAAGGGTTCAGTCGTCACTGCATTTGACAAGAAGGTTTTGAATCCTCTTCCAGGTATATGGCATAATTGTAGATCAATGGGTTTGTACCTTTCAAGTCAGTGATGGTCCACCCAATGGTGCTTTTGTGGCTTTTAAGAACTTCAATCAGTTTAGTCTCTTGCAAGTCTGTGAGCTTAGATGAAATTAACACTAGGTACGACTCATCCTCTCCTAGAAATGCATATTTGAGGTCAGATGGGATAGGTTTCAATTCAGGCTTTGGTGTCTTGACACTTGATGAGAATGGCTTTGTGCCACTTGGCGAAAGTTCCTCGAATTTGAGGGCCTATGTATCAACAGCATGAGTTGGACAATTCTTTGGATTATCATCTGTTGTTTCAAATGTGATGGATTTTGACAAGGAAAGTTCAGTGGAATTTTCACAGAATGTGTTATTCAGATGGTTCTGAACCAAAGACTCAATGGAGTTTATTTCTCTTTCTTCTTTATCCTCTCCTTGGTGTTTGGCAACATTGAAAATATTCAACTCAAGAGTCATATTCCCAAAGGTTAATTTTATGACCCCATTCCTGCAATTGATTAGTGCATTTGAAGTTGCTAGGAAGGGTTGACCAAGAATAATGGGAAATGGGTTCTCCGAATACTTTGCTGGCTAAGTATCGAGGACGATGAAGTCAATAGGGAATACAAAGTTTTTCACTTGGACAAGTACATCTTCAACAATACTCCAAGGAATTTTGACAGATCTATCTGCCAACTGAAGTGTGACACTTGTGGGTTTGAGTTCTCCCAGACCCAATTGTTGGGTAAATAGAGAATGGGAGCAAATTGACACTTGCTCCAAGGTCTAATAGTGCTTGTTTGATTCTAAAATTTTCAATGACACACAACACAGTTAGACACCCTGGATCTTTGTATTTTGGAGAGTTTTGTGTTGAAGGAAGGCACTAGCATATTCTGTTAGGAAGGCTCTTTTTTGAAAATTCTACCTTCTCTTGACTGTGCACAAGTCTTTCACAAACTTCGCATAAGATGGAACCTATTTAATTGCATCTAGAAGTGGGATGTTAATTTTTACTTGCTTGAAGAGCTTTTAAATTTTTGGCTGATTATTCAACAAAAAAACATGGATGGAAAGCCACAAGTCAGCTTTTCTTCCTCCTTAAGTGCCCGAGTGAGTGCCGTTCCTCGGCGTATGACCCATACCTGAAATGTTTCCCGTATAGGGTGAGCCACACTTAGTAGAAAGTTTCCTACAGAGGCTACTCCCCTCCTAGATGCATATGCAATGGTTTTATGCAACTTTCCACAACGAGTCCACCTTCCAACAATTAAACGCAATGAAATGTTGGAAAATTTATGATGCCATGACATGTAATGAGATGAAACTCACCCATGCATACTATCCCGAGCATACACCGACTCTCACACGCAATGCGATGCATATGTGTAAAACAACATCCTTGATGAAGGCACATCCAAAGATCAATTTGAAATCAAACCATATTTCATAAAATCAATTCATTCTCGGATGTTTCCCATCAAATGAATAATTTATATATATTAAAATCATGTGCCCTTATTGGGTATCGGATTCAGGAATTGCACCTCTGACCCCGTACGCCGTTACACTTTTCTGGAATTTCACCGCCGGTAAGTGTATGAACCAAGTGGCCGAGCCTCTCACCCGATGGAGTGTTTATCCCTTCTTGCTAACCCGACACAAGTTTTCTCATGCAACATGCGATTCCGTGGGATCTTCGACCCAATATCTTCGAGTCCACACATCAAGTACCAAGAATGGTAATTGATTACTCCATGCATACCCACTCACACCCATGTCTAAGCCCATGAATGTGATGCAACCTTATGCTCAAAATGCAATAAATGCCATGTGAACAATATAAATCACATATCATCATTCCCATGGAATTCATATCATATGCATAGAATTTCCATAAAGCCTCGTTATGCTCAGTATACCAAACAAGTATATGGTCATATATCATAACAAGCCCAACATGTTATTTATATCAACATAAAAATATGGAAATCATACAAGGCATTTAATCAAACACCTTCAAGGCAAAGATTTCATGTTGTCACATAATATTGCCTATGCACACTTGAACATCCTCAAGTGTCAAGAAATGGGTTCATATAGCCTACACATATCAATTTATACTAGAATTGGATTGAAGTCATTTCCCAAGCTCCAAACTCTTTGATTTCACAAAATTTCCCTTCGTGGATCTTTGGTGAAATCACTCGTTCTTGGTACCCACGCATAGCCCTCGTCGCGTAGATCGACTTTAGTTCTTGGCTCAAACGATTCCGACCGACGAAGCTTCGGTAAATCGCAAGAGAAAGCCTTGGATTACCCTTTCTCTTTTCTCTCTTCTCTTACCACGTTGGGGCGGCTGAGCATGTGGGTAAAATATCTGATTTTCAGATATTTTACCCCCTATTTTATCCCTTATTTATACTTTCCAAGGCTTGGCCCGAGTCGCACCACGTGTCCCTCTTTGTCCGGGTCCGTTTTCGCCCCGAAACGATTAAATTTCATATCGGTTTAAGTTCAAAATATTTTATGTCAACTTTATTTAAAATATTTTCCAACTTTAAATTTTTTTATAACAATTTCATTTTTTGGGTTCACCGGAAGCCTGTCGCCTCAAAAAATGTGAAAAACTCGACTATCTCAAAATTCGACGAAAATTGACAGGGCACCTAGATTTTGCGATGCGAATCCAACGGTGAGATCTGTTGTCGCATCCGAGCTCTATAAAAAATATGTATTTTAAAGACAGATTAGGATGATAAATTACCATTTTGCCATTTTTCAGAAAAAAGTTCAAATTTTTCCCGAGTTTCACATTCTTCCCCCCTTAAAAGAATTTGGTCCCTGAAATTCACATTCACATGCACATACAATCACATGCATATGCAACAGTCACGTAATGCTAAATGACCATAAGAATGTACCTCCATCCTTGAACAAGAAAGGTAATTGGTACGGATAGTGTCATCGCGCTCCAATGTCGCGTCCTCCACTTCTCGGTGCTACCACAGTACCTTCACTAGCCGCACAGTCATGCCTCACAAAACCTGTTCCTGGCTATCCATGATGTGCACCGGTCCCTCCTCGAAGGTCCCATCCGCATCAACAACAACTCACCCCAATCCACCACATGTGTCGGATCTGGAGTATACTTCCAGAGCATAGAGATATGGAATATCGCATGAACACCTGATAAATTTGGCGGTAATGCCAACCGGTAATCCACTGCACCCACCCTCTCGAGTACCTCGAAGGGCCCGATATACCTTGGCGACAATTTTCCCTGCTTACCAAACCTGACCACTCCTCTCTTAGACATCACCTTCAAGAAGACATGATCTCCCACCTCAAACTCTAGAGGTCGTCACTGTCTATCAGCATAGCTCTTCTGCCAGCTCTGAGCCATAAGAAAACGCTTCTGAATCAAGCCCACCTTCTCCGAGGTGTCTCTAACCAATTTTGGACCCGTAGAAGACCTCTCTCCTATCTCCGTCCAACATACCAGAGAACGACATGGCCTCCCATACAGCGCCTCATAGGGTGTCATCTATATACTTGCCTGATAACTATTGTTATAGGCGAACTCCACCAAGGGCAAGTGATCTTCCTAGCTACCCTTGAGATCCAGGATACATGCTCGTAGAATGTCCTCTAATGTCTGGATAGTCCTCTCTGACTGACCGTCTGTCTAGGGATGAAAAACAGTGCTCATCATCAGCTGTGTCCCCATGGCTAGCTAAAAACTATCCCAAAAATGAACCGTAAACCTGGGATCTCGATCTGATACTATAGAGATGGGTACCCCATCCAACCGAACAGTCTCTCGCATATACAACCTATAGAATTCCTCCAATGTGAAGGTCATCCGCACACCCAAAAAGTGTGCCGACTTAGTAAGCCGGTCCACTGTCACCCACACCGCATCATGACCCTGTGATGTCTGTGGTAAATGGGTCACAAAATCCATCATGATATGCTCCTACTTCCACTCAGCTACCTCCAAAGGCTGGAGTAAACCTACCGGTCTCTGGTGTTCAGCCTTAACCTGCTGACACATGAGACATTGACTCACAAATTCACCAACCTGCGTTTTCATTCCACTCCAATAATATAGTGATGAAGATCATGATATATCTTCGTGTCCCCTGGATGAACCGCAAAACGGGAGCAATGAAACTCCCTAAGGACCTCCTCTCTTAGATCTGCCAACTGAGCAACCACAACCCTTCCTCGATACCAAAGACTACCATCCGAGTGAATAACTCAGCCCTCGTCACCTGTACCTACCTGTTCACAGTCCCAGATAGACAATAGCTTCGTGTCCTAACTCTGGGACTCAATTACCCTAATCAGTAGAGACGGCGTAGCCACCAAACTCCCCAAAGTACCCTGAGCCTGACCCATATAACATAGCCCGAACTGTCCCACAGTCTCAAGCATCTACCACTTTTGCGAAGCCATACTAGCCACAACTCCCCTTGACTTTTGGCTGAGTGCATCAACCACCACATTTGCTTTACCGAGATGGTAATGCAAAGTGAAGTCATAATCTTCGAGGTACTCCATCCACTTGCATTGCCTCATGTTAAGGTCCCACTGTGTAAAAATATACTTCAGTCTCTTGTAGTTCAAAAACACTTCAAACTGCTTACCATACAAGTAGTGACGCCAAGCCTTCATGGCGAATATAATGGACGTCAACCCTATGTCATGTGTGGGGTAATTCTGCTGGTGATTCTATAGCTGCCGAGAACCATAAGCTACTACCCTCCCGGACTGCATCAAAACACATCCCAGCCTATCCTTCGAGGCATCACAATAAATCGTATACCTCTGTCCCCGTTCTTGAACTATCAGAACAGGAGCCGAAGTAAGCCTCCTCTTCAATTCCTGGAATGCATTCTCACAAGAATCAATCCACACAAACTTAACCTCTTTCCAGGTCAACTTCGTCATAGGCGCAGCCAATCAGGAGAAATCCTAAATAAACCGCCAGTAGTAACCCACCAATCCCAAGAAACTACGTATCTCGAAGACTGACTTCGGTCTTTCCCAATTCATAACTACCTCAACCTTCTCTGGGTCCACAGATACACCCGAAGCCGACACTACATGCCCTAGAAATTTCAACTTAGTAAGCCAGAATTCACACTTGCTGAACTTGGCGTACAACAGATAATCTCTCAAATGACCCTCATCATCCTCCTCAGACGTGTAAAAGTGTAACTTAAAAGTGTAACATGACGTGTAAAAGTGTAACATGACGTGTAAAAGTGTAACTTGGCCTGTAAGAGTGTAACATGGCCTGAAAAAGGGTAACACTGGCATGTACCACTGTGATCTATAACACATCACACCTATGCATCAAACATAGTTAATATAAATTCAAATTCCAATCCTTTTACATACATTACATGCCAAAATTTAATTACAAGTCTATTTTTACAAAAAAACATGGATGGAAAGCCACAAGTCGGATTTTCTTCCTCCTTAAGTGCCCTGGTGAGTGCCGTCCCTCGGCGTATAACCCGTACCTGAAATGTTTCCCGTATAGGATGAACCACGCTCTCTAGAAAGTTTCCTACAGAGCTTACTCCCCTCCTAGATGCATATACAATGGTTTTTTGCAACTTTCCACAACAAGTCCACCTTCCAACAATTACATGCAATGAAATGTTGGAAAATTTATGATGCCATGACATGTAATGAGATGAAATGCACCCATGCATACTATCCCAAGCCCACACCGACTCTCACATGCAATGCAATGCATATGTGTAAAACAACATCCTTGATGAAGGCATATCCAAAGATCATTTTGAAATCAAACCATATTTCATAAAATCAATTCATTCTCGGATGTTTCCCATCAAATGAATAATTTATATATATTAAAATCATGTGCCCTTATTGGGTATTGGATTCAGGAATTGCACCTCTGACCCCGTACGCCGTTACACTTTTCTGGAATTTCACCGCCGGTAAGTGTATGAACCAAGTGGCCGAGCCTCTCACCCGATGGAGTGTCTATCCCTTCTTGCTAACCCGACACAAGTTTTCTCATGCAACATGCGATTCCGTGGGATCTTCGACCCAATATCTTCGAGTCCACACGTCAAGTACCAAGAATGGTAATTGATTACTCCATGCATACCCACTCACACCCATGTCTAAGCCCATGAATGTGATGCAACCTTATGCTCAAAATGCAATAAATGCCATGTGAGCAATATAAATCACATATCATCAATCCCATGGAATTCATATCATATGCATAGAATTTCCATAAAGCCTCGTTATGCTCAGTATACCAAACAAGTATATGGTCATATATCATAACAAGCCCAACATGTTATTTATATCAACATAACAATATGGAATCATACAAGGCATTTAATCAAACACCTTCAAGGCAAAGATTTCATGTTATCACATAATATTGCCTACGCACACTTCAACATCCTCAAGTGTCAAGAAATGGGTTCACATAGCCCACACATATCAATTTATACTTGAATTGGATTGAAGTCATTTCCTAGATTCATTTTCCATTTCCATGCCCATACACATACATATAGGTCAATATCTATACATACACATATAACCACATACTCCCAACCATTCCTATAGGCCTTCTAGGTTAAGAATAAACCCAAGTAGGAGAACCCCCTACCTCTTGGAGCGTAGAACGAAGGTAGAGCTTTAAGAAAAACTTCCCAAGCTCCAAATTCTTTGATTTCACAAAATTTTCCTTCGTGGACCTTCAGTGAAATCACTCGTTCTTGGTACCCCAAACGTAGCTCTCATCGCGTTGATCGATTTTAGTTCTTAGCTGAAACGATTCCGACTGACGAAGCTTCGGGAAATCGCAAGAGAACGCCTTGGATTACCCTTTCTCTTTTCTCTCTTCTCTTCTCACGTTGGGTGGATGAGCATGTGGGTAAAATATATGATTTTCAAATATTTTACCCCTTATTTATACTTTCCAAGGCTTGGCCCAAGTCGCGCCACGTGTCCCTCTTTGTCCGGGTTCGTTTTCGCCCCGAAATGATTAAATTTCATACCGATTTAAGCTCAAAATATTTTATATGAACTTTATTTATAATATTTTCCAAATTTAAAATTTTTTATAAAAATTTCATTTTTTTGGGGTCATTGGACGCCCGTCGCCTTGAAAAATGTGAAAAATTCGACTATCTTAGAATTCGACAAAAATTGATAGGATAGCTAGATTTCGCGATGCGAATCCAACAGAGAGGTTCGTTGTCCCATCTGAGCTCTATAAAAAATATGTATTTTAAAGACGCATTAGAATGGCAAATTACCATTTTGCTCTTTTTCTGAAAAGTTCAAATTTTTTCCAGGTTTCACATGACCTACGAAAAAGGCATTAGAAATAGATTTTCATTGCATTGTTATTGTATTATTAGAGACTTGCAATATTTAGGTTGAGGGGTGTGATTAGTAGTTAAAATTGGCATATTGCTATGCTTTTTCAAGATTAATTATACTTTGATGGAGTTCAAATGATGACATTTCTGGCCATAAATTGTAAAAAGGACTAAAGGCAATGAGTATCAAACTTTCATGGAACACTAGCATATTCTGGAGAAAAAATGGAAAATCTTGGACCAAGCCAAGGATATTCGAACGTCCACTTGAGTGATTGAAAAGCAGACTGCTGAAGACATGGCGCGTTGCAGCCAAGAAGGAAGACTCTATGGTACTTGAGTACCACGTTGGAATGCCAACTCAAGTTCGGACGTCCACTTGAGTGATTGAAGACCAGACTGATGAGTGCAAAGTGCCAAGATGTGCATGGAATGTGAAAATAGGTTTCCACGGAAGACCGCAGGCCACTTGAGTGAGAAGATCAGACCCCATCTGGCATTCAAACACCCATAAAGTAAAGACAGAAGATATGCTCGAACGCCATACAACGTTCGAACGCCAACTCACGTTCGAACGTTCTTCACAGGCAAGCTGTAGAGTAGTGGCTCTTCACTTGGGCTTGGGTGGTATACGCTATTCCTTCACACTCTCTTGTCTCCCCCCCCCTTTTTTCCTTGTTGCCTATAAATACTCCCCTTGGGAGAACCTTTGGAAAGGAGGATAATTCTTTTAAAAGGCTAGAACTTGGTTTGTAAGGCTTAGACTTCACCAAGAACTAGTCAAGAGCTTGATGGAGGCTTGTACTCCCACTCATGCAGTTAGATGTTTGTTATATTTGCTTGTATCAAGGGAGTTAGTTCATATGTTGGTTGAGGAAGCCACCCGCCAAATGTGACTAGCTTCCTTCTACTTCTATTGTTCATGTCTTTCACTTCCATTGCTTGAGCTTCCTTCTTTCTTAGAGGAATGAAACTCTTTCAGTTTTCTAGAGCTTTACCAAAGCTGTGAAGGGTGGGATGTGATTCAGTGATTCTTTATTTATTGTGCTTTCACATTATAACACCTCTACTTGTAGGGATGAGTATCACTCACTTTTCTAGCTTTACCAAAGCCATGAAGAGTGAGTAGTTTCTCATTCACTCTTTAGTGAGAGGTGATGAAAATGTGTAAATTATCCAGAAGTTATATTTGTGCATTTCTTTTATGCTTTAATGCTTTATATTTCACCTGCTCATTGAATAATTGAATGTTTCTAGCAAAGCAAAGTTACTTTGTATAACCGTGAGATCTTTCTATGTCACGGATGACTCTTGCATAGAAAGACTGGTTGGTTCAAGGCAAGTACCCCGGCTAGATCTTCATGACAACATTTCAATCTTCACCAGTATTGTGCTTTATCTAAAGAATAGAATATTAATGCCATAGTTGGATGCCTTGTAAAAACACTTGCTTGTTTGTAGACGGGTTGAGTCTTAGCACAGATAATTCTTGTAAACTTCTAGAAAGGCATCGAAATCATGTGCTTAATTCTCATAGTTCATCTTTATCTTCCAATTTATTTGCTGTTAACGTAGGAGTTAATTGAGTTATAAAACACAAGTATAATAAACCAGATGATTACTTACATATTCTGATCCTCGGGCTAAAGGGTGACTGTTTCATATTTGAATTTCTTGGAAAGAATCTTATATTCTATTCAGGAAATCCCATAACTTCAAACTCTTAAGGTTTCCAGTTACTTGGTCTCTATCACTGCTACTTCAAAACACTAATCATAGTTCTCTGCGAATTTGACTCCGGACTTTACCAAATTATTACTACAGCTTGACCGCCTACACTTGGGTGTACACAGGATCCTTCGGCTATACATAGACTACCAGTAGTTGAATGGGGTTACTATCAAGAATAAGTACCATTTGCCGAGGATTGATGACTTATTTGGTCAACTGAGAGGGGCGCGGGTCTACTCCAAGATGAATCTACACATGGGTTACCATCAATTTAGGATTAGGGATGCAGATATCCCTAAGACGACGTTTAAGAAATGGTGTGGGCATTTAGAGTTCACTGTGATGCATTTTAGATTGACAAATGCCTTGGCGGCATTTATGGATCTCATGCATATGGTGCTCAAAGCCTACCTAGATCAGTTTTTCATGGCCTTTTTTTATGACATTTTGATATAATCCAAGTCTGAGAAGGAGCATGAGGGTCACTTGAGGGTTGTTCTCCTGACCTTCAGAACCCATAAGTTGTTTGCCAAGTTCAGCAAGTGTGAATTTTTGCTTACGAAAGTGACGTTTTTGGGACACCTGGTGTTGGTTTCGGGTGTCAGTTGACCTGGGGAAGATTGAGGCGGTCATGAGTTTGCAGATGTAGAAGTTAGTCTTCGAGATACGTAATTTCATGGTATTGACGGGGTACTATTGGAGGTTCATTGAGAACTTCTCCCGACTAGCTGCACCTATGACGAGATTGACTTGGAAGGAGGTCAAGTTTCAGTTGTTATATAGAATTTGTTAGGGTATGTGTGGGAGAAGCAGAGGTGGGCCTTCCAAGTAGGTAGAGTCTGAATTGCAGGCTTCTGGTGTTTATAGGCAAAACTTATTGGTAGAGCGATGACAAAACCTACTGGTAGGTTTTGCCAGGAGCTACAGTAAAAGATTTCAAGTGGACAAGTGGACAAAACCTACTAGTAGGTTTTCACTTGATTTGCCATTTTCTTGGTTTCATGACCTTTTGAGCTGCCCGTTAAGCCTCCCCTTCTTTTTCATTGTCTTTAAGCACTATGATGGAAGCTTAACACATGCCATTACCCACTCATTCCCTACAATCACACAAAACTCCATTAATTGTTAGATTAAATGCATTTTTTCCCAATTTTACCACAAAAGCAAGTATAAAAGGGTGCAAAGAGATACATGATATGCAATTTTTTGTGCTAATCACATGTTCAACTCTAAGGTCAAGGTATTTTCCACCTAGGGCATGAATTACATTGTACTTGAATTTTTTTGTTATTTTATGATATTTAGTAAATAAGTGGTGGATTGTTGTTTATATAGTTATTTACTAATAATTATACATTAATTTGTATAACATCATTTGCATGTAATAACATAAACAAACATAAACATTATATATATATATATATATGTATGTATATATAGCATACACAAAGTACTTGTAGTTATTATATATTGAGAATTGGTGGGAAAGTGAAACTTTCACACCTTCCTGCAAAACATTTGGAGTTGTGAATTGGTGGATAAATTTAAGAAACCCACATTGATTCTTGGGGTTCTTCTTGGATTCAACTTATCTTATAAATAGAGAAATAACTTCATTCTTCAGTCAAGGTCTCAAGGAATTCTTTCAAAGAGGAGGCCTACATAATGAGAACTCCAAGTTATAATTATATATATATAAGAACAAATAAAGAAGAATTAAAAAGGGAGGAGGAAGGTGACGTTCGAACACAAACTTTGTTCGAACGAGCCTTACTCTAAATACTTTATCAAAAACTCAGTTTTTGATAGAAACTAAGATACTGAGAGTATGGTTCATTCGAACACAACCCTTGTTCAAACATAACTTGCTCCTAGTGGTTTAGCAGGAAACTCAAAAAATCTCAGACTTGAGATATTGAGATTTGGGTCCACTTGAACTTGAAAAGTTAGTTCGAACATGACAATTAAAATATCATTTTTTGTTTGAGTTTTCTCTCTAATGTTGACATTTTTTCAAACTTTCCAAGAGCGTCTTCTGCCATAGTTATGAAGGGATATATTCCTTCATAAAGTGATGCATAGAACACTATTAATAGAGTTCAAGAGCAATAACAAAGTACTATGAAAAATTACTCTTCTTCCTCTCTTTCATTCTAAAGCTTCTATACTTTCTGATTTTCTATATTTTGGGTTGAGTTTTAGTTCCAAGATTACTAAGGAGTGTTGTCTTTGACAATCTTAAAGTTAGGCAATGTATCCTGGGGGTAGAATTTTCAAGAATCCATCTGCATTATAAGTTGGTAAATTACAATATCGAAGATAGCGAATGTCGTGTCTTGCGGAGCAATCTATCTTTTTTGTTTTCATTTATTGTTTTTCTACTTTTGAAATTTTGACCATGCATTATTCTACAACAATGAATGGTAATGAATATGGGTTATTTATGGATAGAATGGTGATTGATTTGGACAGCCACCATGCGAACAGACGCAACCCAGAAAACATAATGCAACTAATAAGACACCATTGATTTTTGCTTACTAAACATACATGAATTCAAAAATTTGGACTAGAGGGAAATCAAATATATAAACCAATGAGAATTTTGAATTCTAATAGATAGAAATTCAAACCCAACTCGTTAAATGAATTTTTTGCAAAAACATAAGGTTGGGTCTTACTCACACCTGGGTCGAGGTAGTGTGGTGCGCTCAAGCGTGTTTGGTCAAACCAAAGTCCATGTAGATGATTTCTCCACCCACAAAAGTGTCATGCCCCTTGGGGCTTGATTGGTACTTAAATCTAGCATATTACTATGCCTTTTGGGGACTAATTGTATCTTAATGGAGTTTAAGTGATGACATTTTAGGTCCTAAAGTGAACAAAGGCTCAAAAACAACAACTATCACACTTGAGTGTAACACTTGTGCATTAGGGAATAAAATTGGAGAAACGTTCGAACACCAGACAACGTTCGAATGCCTATATCGGAAAAATAGATGCAACGTTCGAACGCTAACTCACTTTCGAATGTTCTCCATAAACGGACTACAGATTGGTTGGTTTTCACTTGGACTTGGGCGGCATACACTATTCTTTCACCACCCCCTCCTCCTCCTTGCCTATAAATAATCCCCTTGGGAGTGCCTTTAGAAGGAGGATGTTCTTATAGAAGACGAGACTTGGTTTGTAAGGCTTAGGCTACACCAAGAACTAGTCAAGAACTTGATGGAGGCTTGGACTCCCACTAATGTAGCTAGTCTTAGATGTATGTATATTTGCTTGTATCAAGAGAGTTAGTTCATCTTTTAGTTGAGGAAGCAACCCTCCATCTTGTGGTTAAGGAAGCAATCCTCTATTTATTGGTTGAGGAAGCAACCCTCCATTTGTTGGTTGAGGAAGCAACTCTCCAAAACTGACTAGCTTTCTTCTACTTTCATTGTTTATGTCTTTCACTTTCATTGCTTGAGCTTCCTTCTTTCTTAGAAGAGTGAAACTCTTCCACTTTTTTAGAGCTTTACCAAAGCCATGAAGAGTGGAACATGATTCACTCATTCTTCGTTGAAGATTGGCTCCTTGTTTATTGTACTTTACCTTGTAAGTTCTCTACATGGAGGGATGAGTATCACTCACTTTTTTAGCTTTATCCAAGCCATGAAGAGTGAGTAGTTCCTCATTCACTCTTTAGTAAGAGGTGATGAACATGTATTGATTATCTAGAAGTTACATTTGTGTATTTCCTTTATGCTTTAATGCTTTATATTCCTCTTGCATGGAAAGACCCATTGGTTCAAGGCAAGTACCACGGCTAGATCTTCATGACAACATTTCAATCTTTACCATTATTGTGCTTTATCTAAATAATGGAATATTAATGTCATGGTTGGATTCCTTGTAGAAACACTTACTTGTTTGTAGACAGGTTAAATCTCGGCACATGCAATTCTTGTCAAATTCAAGAAAGGCATCAGAATCATGTGCTTAATTCTCACAGTCCATCTTTACCTTCCAATTAACTTGCTGTTGACACGAGAGTTAATTGAGTTATAAAACACAAGTATAATAAATCAGATGATTAACTACATGTTCTGACCCCAAGCTAAAGGGTGACTATTTGACTTTATCTTATATTTTGTCTAGAAAACTCTTGGAAAGAATCTTTCATTGTATTCAAAGAAATCCCATAAATTCAAACTCTCAAGGTTTCTAGTTACTTGGTTTCTGTCACTGCTTACTTTAGAATACCAATCATAGTTCCCTGTGGATTCAACTCTAGACTTAACCGGAATATTACTACAGCTTGACCGCCTGCACTTGGGTGTACATATTTCGGATCAAGTTAAATTTTTGGCGCCATTGCCAGGGAACCATAAAAGGTGTTTTATGGTAAAAGATAAAAAGACCTCTCTTTTTGTATAAATATTTGCTTCACTATGTATAAATTTGTTTTAATTATTTTATGTCTGAGGACGCTCCTCACTATCAAAATTTGCCGGCAGAATCTTCTTGGTGTATGAATCAACCGGAACCACCTTCTCCTAGATCAGTAGCAGACTCTTGTGAAAGTAAAATGGCAAATGATGAGAGACAAGGAGAAATTACTGTGAGAGAGGGGGAAGTGCCTAACATTAGAACTCTATGGGATTACATAAATCCCACAAGAAATAGTGTCCCCTCTTGTTTTATCTTTCCTGAAAATGCACCCCTATTTACTATAAAGACAGGGACAGTTCCAATACTCCCTCAATTCTATGGACTCAAAACAGAAAACCCATAGCTGCACACAAAATAATTTGAGAAAGTATGTGGAACCTTTCAAGAAAATTCTGAGCTAGCCAAAATGAAACTTTTTTTATTCTTCTTAAAGGATAAAGCTAAACAATGACTCAATTCTTTAAAATCTCTTTCAATACCTGACTAGCGGGCACTAAAAAATGAATTTCTCAGAAAATTTGTCCCTGTACACTGCACTAATGCATTGAAAAGGCAAATCATAAATTTTTCGGTCAAAGAAGGAGAAACCTTTTACCAAAGTTGGGAGAGATTCAAGGATCTACTCCAGTCCTGCTCGCACCATGTTTTTGAGAATTGGACTTTGGTAGGATTTTTTTATGACTCCCTACCCACTAGACTGCGTCAGTTTGTCGAAATGATGGTTCAAGGAGAGTTTATGTGTAAAATTCCAAAGGAGGCATCTATTACCATTGTTAAAGCCAAACCATCTACTTCCCAAGGGGGTAAGTATGTCTTGAAAGATGATGATGACCTAAGAGCAAAAATGTCCGCCCTATCTCGAAATTTTGAAGCTTTAGAGAAGACAACGGTTCATCAAGTTGATGTTTGCTCTCCCACAGAACAAGTGTGTCAGATCTGTGCACTGACAGGACACCTTACTGGGGAGTGTCCAACCATTCTGGCATTCAAGGAATTTTTGTTGGAACAAACAAATGTCATTTGTAACTTCAACAAGCGTTACTCCAACCCGTACTCTAAAACATACAATCTAGGGTGGTGGAACCACCCGAACTTCAGTTGGAGAAACACACAATCAACTACCATGAATCAACAACATGGTTCGCACCCACAACCTCAAGGACCTTCCACGTATCAACCATACCAACCACAAAAGAGGAGCCTTGAGGACACACTGAATCAGTTCATGCAAAGCCAAATGAACTACAACAATAATTCCACTTAGGCTTTCACTGATTTTAAGACACAGGGCACTCAATCTTTCAAGAATCTTAAAAGCCACATCCAAAAGTTGACCCAATCCATGACCACACATGAGAAGGGTAAGTTCCCTGCCCAACCAAAACCACCACAAGGCCAATTTCAGATGGGAAATCCCGCAATCATGAAAACTCCACAAGACCAAGCCCAAGTTGTCACTACACTGAAGAGTGGCAAAGTGATTGATAAGACCATTAGGGACATGCTAATCTCCAAGCTAAAACCTGAGTCAATCCCAGTTAACTCACCAGTTGAGCCTGAACCAATTGAACCTGAGACAGTAGAGCCTGAACTTGTGATTGAACAATATTGAGAACCATCAAAGGAAAAGGGACCATCATGTCCTATTCCTGCTCCTTTTCCTCACAGACTCAAAACTGCACAGAAGTTGAATAGTTAGCCTGAAATTTACGAGCTTTTTAAGCAAATAGAAATCAATATCTCATTTCTGGATGGAATCAAATAGGTGTCATCTTATGCCAAGTTTCTGAAAGACTTGTGCACAGTCAAAAGAAGTCATAATGTTAAAAAAAGAGCCTTCCTAATAGAACATGTCAGTGCCTTGCTTCAACACAAAACCCCTCCAAAATACAAAGATCTAGGGTGTCTGACTATGTTGTGTTTCATTAGAAATTTCAGAATCGAACAAGCACTGTTAGACCTTGGAGCAAGTGTCAATTTGCTCCCATTCTCTGTTTACCAGCAGTTGGGTCTAGGAGAACTCAAACCCATAAGTGTCACACTTAGTTGGTAGACAGATCTGTCAAAATCCCAAGGGGTATTGTGGAAGATGTACTTGTCCAAGTGGACAATTTTGTATTCCTTGTTGACTTCATCATCCTCGATACTCAGCCAACAAAATATTCAAAGAACCCAATTCCCGTAATTCTTGGATGACCATTCCTAGCAACTTCAAATGCACTAATCAATTGCAAGAATGAGGTCATGAAATTAACCTTTGGGAATATGACTCTTGAGCTGAATATTTTTAATGTTGCCAAACAACCAGGAGAAGATAAAGAAGTGAGAGAAATAAATTCCATTTAGTCTTTGGTTCAGGACCATCTGAATAACACATTCTGTGAAAATTCGACTGAATCCTCTTTGTTAGAATCTATCACATCTGAGACAACATATAATGATCCAAAGAATTACTTGACTCATGTTGTTGATACATGGATCCCAAAATTTGAGAAACTTTCACCAAGTGGCACAAAGCCGCTCTCATCAAGTGACAAGCTACCGAAGCCTAAATTGACATCTCTCTCATCTGACCTCCAATATGCATTCCTAGGAGAGGACGAGTCGTACCCAGTGGTAATTTCATCTAAGCTCAAAGACTTGCAAGAGTCTAAACCGACTGAAATTCTTAAAAGCCATAAAAGCACCATTGGGTGGACCATCGCCCGTTGATCTGCAATCATGCCATATACCTGGAAGAGGATTCAAAACCCTCTTGTCAAATGCAGCGATGACTGAACCCTCACATGAAGGAAGTTGTGTGATTAGCACAAAATATTGCATATTTCATTTGCTAATACATTCCTTTTTCACTTGCTTTTGGGGATTAAATGAGTGGATTTGTGCTATTTGAGCTATTAACAAAGAGTTGTGGTGTTTGCAGATAAAAGGTGATAATTGGTGCTTCTTAAAGCCTTCTCTTATGATTTGAGGTAAATGATAATGAAAGGATGCCTTGAAGATAGCTTTGGAGGGGAAGAAACCAAAGAATCAGCAAAAACAGGAGAAACAATACCATTACGCCATACTGGTATGCTTTAGCTATTGGAATTCGCAGTACTGGTATGCCATACCGGTACACTTCAGCTACTAGATTTGTAGTACCGGTATTTCATACCGTTATGCTTCAGCTACTGGAATTCAAAGTACCGGTACGTAGTACTGGTGCGCTCTGCTGAAACAGCCTAGATTTTGCATATTAGGCTTTGCCATATTGAGGGTCCCACCAGTCACCCTCCTACCTATTCTTGACATGTATTACACAATAAACATCCCTATTGCACCTCTTTATGGCCGTTTGGAGCTTGGATTATATATGAGGAAAGAGGAGAGACAATGTGATAGGTGTGGAGGCTATACCTGCACGACCCTGTCCAGCCCACTCCCTATGCAGCCCTATGGATGGAGATCATATCACAAGACTTGTGCATCACTCCATGGAAATTTTTGAAAAGGAAGAGAGATCTCCATTATTCATTATGCAATAGATACACATTGTAATATAGAGAGAGAAGCTCTAGGAAGAAGATGAATAGTGTTAGAGAGAGAAGTTAAGATTTTTACATTTTCTTCCATGCATTGTCTTCTAATTTCATGTAAGAATCTTCTAAGCTTCCTTTAATGCTTTGAATGTCATTGATTTCTAGTTTTTTTTTCAGGTTTAGTTTTCCATTAAAGTTTCTACCATTAATGCTTCTATGTTCTTAAATTTCTTAGTTGTAAATGGGTATTAAATTCATTCTCTTTTAGTTTAAGTTTTCTTGCATTATCTTAGCTACAATCTTGAATTGCTTTAGAATGTCTTCCATTTCCATTGTTGTCTTTCTTCTAAGCATGAATAGCTAAATCCTTAAGTTGGCTAATCAAAGGGAGACCTCCTCTTGGCTATGTCATCTAAACTCATTCCCTCTCCTCCCATCGGTATACGGTGGTTCGGTTTGACTGGGTAAAGTGTGGACCAGAGTGTGAGTACTTGATATCTCATAGGCATTTTCACGGGTTATGCTTGGATCCCCACTTCCTTTTTGTCCCTCACTTCCCATGAATTAATCGTTCATTTATGCACCATTAGAGGAAGGTTTTGAGTTGACTCGGTATTCCCATCGGAGTGAACCTTTTGGATTGGCCAACACATTCTTTCCATTTCGTTTTCATCAAAATACAACTCACAAACCAAACTTCAACTACAAAAGATTTTACACCTTCTTTTCACCAAAATCATTTTCAAAATGATTCACATCCTTCCTCGAGGAAATGACCTTGGAATACCTCCAAGTAAAACACGACATGCAAAAGTCTTCTTGCGCTTGGGAAGTATTTTTGCTCACTTGCACATTTCATTTTCCATCATTCCCTTACCCTTGCTTTTGACATCATTCCAAAGGAGTGTGACACTCCCCTTCACACACACATTATACATACACGTTGAGGGAAGATGTTAAGAGGTTAGGATACTACAATGGAAAACATCAGGCATTTTTGCCGTCGTTGTTGGGGAAGGCAAAGTGTCGAATCGAGAATGTGATTTCTGGACAACAGAGGTAAGTCCCATGATCTTGTTTGTGTATAAATTCATTTGTAGATAGTTTGTTTCATGTGGGGAAGGAATGAACAAAATCGATTGGTTAGACAATCCTTAGGCCCCAACATGAATATTGAGCAATACCCACCCAAAGATGCGGGTGATAATTTTGATAATGTTGGTGCCAATCCAAATGTTCAAAGGGGTGGGGGAGTGGCTGAACCTAGAATGACGAATGTTCAAAGGGATGGGGGAGTGCCTAAACCTAGAATGCCCAATCTATGAATAGAATTTCCCCCTCTCGTGAATGAAGGGAATAACATCCAAATGGATCCTCCGGCGAGATCAATGAGGGATTTCCTTCAACCAACCCATAGCACCACACCCTCATGCATCCTCTTACTGGTCCAAGCTTAGCTCTTCCAAGTTAAGCCTGTGATGTTGTAACTACTTCCTACATTCCATGGAATGGATAAGGAAAACCCCTACTTGCACATAAAGGAGTTTGAGGATATACTTACGACCTTCAATGCTAACTATGCTATGGAGGACATAGCTCAATTGAAATTGTTTCCTTTCTCCCTCAAAGATATAGCCAAATCATGGTTAAAGACCTTGTGATCTCGATCCATTACCTCTCGGGCTCAAATGATTTTTGAATTTTTGAATAAATTTTTTTGGGTTCACAGAACCACTACTTTAAAAAAGGAAATTCAAAACTTTTCTAAGAAGCCCAATGAGCAATTCTATCAATGTTGGGATCGTTAAAAGGAGTTGTTACAATCCATTCCATATCATGGCTTTGAATTGTGGCAACTGGTAAGTTTCTTCTATAAAGGAATCACACCAACCCATAGAAAATTTATTAACATGATGTGTAATGGTGAGTTCTTGAACAAAGATCCCGATGAGGCCCTTGATTACTTTAGTACATTGGCCCAGAATGCAGAATCTTGGGACATTAGGGATCCCAACGACATACCTAGGGCATCTTCGGGTAGTAGTCAACCACAAGGGGGTGGGATATATGACATGAGAGATTGGGAAGACTTGCTTTCAAAAATTGCTAAATTGTCCAATAAAGTTGAGAGTCTTAAAGTCAATAGGAGACATAAGGTGTCTAATGTGTCATGGACTAAGGAGGCTTGCTTGATTTGTGAGAGTGTGGAGCATTCCATATCGGAGTGCCCCAACTTTCCAGCGCTTAAGGAAGTGTATCATGAGAAAGTCCATGCATTTAATCAAACAAGGCAATCATTCTCCCCTCACTCAAATACATATAATCTGGGTTGGAGTAATCACCCAAATTTTAGTTGGAGAAATGAGAATCTCATTCCTAAAGGTTCAAATGCATATTCATCTCCCATGCCTCCCAAGCAAAATCAATACCATGGCCAAGGGCAAGCGTCTAGCTCTCAATACCCCCGGACCAATCCACAGGGGTACTTGTCAAACCCCCCACCACAGAATTTTTTCACCAAGTCCACCTCCACAAAGCTTTTCTCATCAAGGACCATCTAATCCTCCCACCTACCAGCCTCCCCATAAGTGGAACTTGGAGGATGTGCTCTACAATTTCATTCAAAGCCAAAACACCTTTAACAACAACATTTCGGCTCAACTCAAAAAAATTACCAATGCCATAGGGTTATCACAACAAGAGAAGGGGAAATTTCCCGCTCAACCCCAAGAGAATCCTAAAGGCCAACATGTGATTGAGTTGTCCAAGTCCACCAAAGAGAGTTGTAGTCACCACCCTTCGTAGTGGCAAACAATTCAAAAAGACCGTTGTGCCAAAGGTCTCATCCAAAGCCACATTGCCAATAGAAAAAGAGACCATGGATGATGCTTACGAGGGTGAGGTGAGTGAAAAGAAAGAAAGTGAGGTAGTTGAGCAAGAAAAATTGATTGATGATAGTGTGCTTGTTTCCCCCGTGCCTCCTCCATTTCCTAGTCATTTGAAGCCACCTGCCAAGGTGGCTAATTATTTTGATATAATCAAAATGTTCAAGTAGGTGGAAATCAACATTCCACTCTTGATGCCATTAAGAAAATTCCCTCTTGTGCAATGATCATGAAAGATTTGTGCACAGTGAAGAGGAAACTCAATGTCCACAAGATGGTATTCCTCATCGAGCAAGTGAGCTCAATCTTGAAGACAAACACCCCACCAAAATTTAAAGACCCCCGTTGCCATACCATTGCCATCACAATAGGAAATTGTCAGGTGGAGCAAGCATTGCTTGACTTGGGGGCTAGTGTCAATCTCCCACCTTACTCGGTCTACAAGCAACTCCAACTTGAAGAGTTGAAGCCAACCGGAATCACTCTTCAATTGGCCGATCAAAGCATTTGAACACCAAAGGGAATGGTTGAGGATGTTTTGGTTCAATTGGATAACTTTTATTTTTCTGTTGATTTCATTGTGCTTGAAACTCACCCTATTGCTAACCCTTGCTCCCAAATCACTTTTATACTTGGTAGACCCCTTTCTTGCTACATGTAATGCTATTATTAATTGTAGGAATAGTCTCATGAAGCTTACTTTTGGGAGCATGACTATGGATTTCAACATGTTCAACTTGAACAAACAACCTGGTGATGATGAGGAGGTACATGAGGTTAACCAGATTGATACTTTGGTAGAGGAACACTTGGAGTTAATGAGCACTTCGTAGTTGGAAGAGGAGGGATTTATTGATATGGAGGAGATTGATGGGCCAAAGGAATTGGAAAATTGTGAAAAGGGTAGAAAGATGGACTCCTATGTTTGAGAAGCTCCCAACCCAAGATAAAAATATTTTCCCTTCAAACGAGCAAAAGCCCAATTTGGAATTGAAGCAAATACCTTCCCATTTGAAATATTCTTATCTTGGGGAAGGTGAAACATTTCCAGTGGTTATTAGCTCAATATTGAGTGGGGAACAAGAAGAAGAACTCTTGGAGGAATTGAAAAGGCATAAAGGAGCAATTGGGTGGACAATTGCTGACATCAAGGGGATAAGTACTCTCATTTGCACCCACTACATTTATCTTGAGGAGGACACCAAACCATCCTAACAACCACATAGGAGGTTGAATCCCATCATGAAGGAGGTAGTGAGGGATGAGGTGTTGAAACTACTTAACTTAGGCATCATTTTTTCTGATTTTTCTTAGCCCCATGCAAGTAGTACCCAAGAAATCTGGATTCACAGTGATGGAGAATGCTGAGAATGAGCTTATACCAACAAGAGTGATCACCGGGTGGAGAGTTTGCATTGACTACCGAAAGCTTAACCTTTGCATAAGAAAAGACCATTTCCCAATGCCATTCCTTGACCAAGTGTTGGAAAGAGTAGCAGGGCATCTATTCTATTGCTTTCTAGATGGATATTTCGGCTACAACCAAATAGAGAATGCATTGGAGACCAAGAGAAAACCACGTTCACTTGTCCCCTATGGTACCTTTGCGTACCGTCGCACGCCTTTTGGGCTATGTAATGCCCCGGGAACATTTCAATGATGCATGATGGGGATCTTTAGTGACATGGTGGAAAACATTGTGGAGATATTTATGGACGACTTCTCAGTCATTGGGGATTCCTTTAGTGGATGCTTGAAAAAATTGGAGAAAGTGTTGAAGAGATGTGAGAAAAGTTTAGTATTAAATTGGGAAAAGTGTCACTTCATGGTGATGGTGGGAATTGTTCTCGAGCATATAGTCTCGGCCAAGGGGATTGAAGTTAACAGATTAAAAGTGGAGGCTATCTCCAACCTCCTCACACCGAGAGTTGTCAAGTACATCAGGTCATTTCTAGGCCATGCAGGTTTCTATCGTTGTTTCATAAAAAAATTTAGTACATTGGCCCGACCTTTGACCAATCTATTGTCTAAGGATGTCCCATTCAAGTGGTCGGATAATTATGAGACATCTTTCAAAAAATTGAAAAGCATGCTTGTCACGCCTCTGATTATGCGACCACCCAGGTGGGACTTACTTTTTGAGCTTATGTGCGATGCGAGTGATTATGCGGTCGGTGTAGTGCTCGATGATAGGGAGGATAATAGACCATATGTAATATAATACGCTAGCAAAATGCTCAATAAAGCTCAAATCAATTACACTATGACAGAAAAGGAGCTGCTAGCACTAGTATTTGCATTAGATAAATTTTGTCCTTACATCATTGGTTCACCGATAGTTTTCTATACTGATCACTCTACTTTGAAGTATTTGTTGTCTAAGCAGGATACCAAACCAAGACTTATCAGGTGGATCCTCCAACTCCAAGAGTTTAATCTTACAATCAAAGACAAGAAGGGAGTGGATAACGTGGTGGCAGATCATTTATCTCGATTAGTGGTGCAAAAGGTAAATGATAACATTCCTATCCCAGACTTATTTCCTGATGAGCAATTTCTTTCAATTCATTATGTGTGTCCTTGGTATGCTGACATAAGTAATTATCTTGCAACAAGACAAATACCACCGCATTGGAACCCAAAGGATTGAAGAAGATTCATGGTGAATGTGAAGTACTTTTACTTCGACAACCCATACCTGTTCAAGTACTACCCTGACCAAGTCATGAGGAGATGCATACCAGAAAATGAATAGTAGGAAATCCTTTCATTTTGTCATTCATAAGCATGCGATGGTCACTTCTCAACAAAGAAAACTTCAGCAAAAAATTTTCAATCAGGTTTTTCAAAAAATTTTCAATCAGGTTTTTTTCAATCAGGTTTTTATTGTAACAAAATTGTGTTTCATTTTGTAATGAATGTGATAGATGCCAGCGTTTGGGTAGTGTGACCTGAAGGAATATGATGCCCCTCTCCCCTGTACTTGTGATAGAAATATTTGACTACTGGGTCATCGACTTCATGGGTCCCTTCCCTATATTGTTTAGTTATCTGTACATTTTACTAGTAGTGGACTACGTGTCCAAATGGGTGGAGGCTATCCCAACCAAGACCAATGACCACCGGGTCGTGGTTAAATTCCTCAAAGAGAATATTTTTTCGAGGTTTGGGATGCCTCGCACAATGATAAGTGATGGTGGATCACACTTCTGCAATAGGCCATTTGCATCTTTAATTTTCAAATATGACATCATTCACAAGGTATCCACCACTTACCACACACAAACCAATGGCCAAGCCGAGTTGGCCAATAGGGAGATAAAAAACATTTTAGAAAAAATGGTGAACCATAATGGGAAAGATTGGTCAAATAGACTGATCGATGTCCTATGGGCTTACCGCACCGCTTATAAGACTATTTTGGGCATGTCTCCCTATTAGCTCGTCTACGAAAAGGCTTGCTATTTCTCGGTCGAAATTGAACACAAGGCCTATTGGGCCATCAAAACTCTGAACTTCAATTTAGGAATGACTAGAGAACAAAGAAAGTTAGAGCTGAATGAGTTGGAAGAAATTAGAAGAGATGCGTATGAAAGCTCTAAAATTTCAAAGGAATGGGCTAAAATCTTTCATGACAAATCTATCGTGAGGAAGTCATTTGTGCCCAGGCAAAAAGTGCTTTTATACAACTCTCGTCTCCCCATTTTTCAAGGTAAACTCTGATCCCTATTGGGATGGCCCCTATCTTGTCAAGGTGGCCTACCCCAGCGAAGCTGTGGATGTATTAAACTCCAAAAATGGCCATACATTCACGGTCAATGGCCAAAGACGTCAGCCATTTTTTGGGGGCTCTAAAGAACAAGTCGTGGAGGAAGATTTAATAGACCCGGTATACCCGGAAGTTGTGGAGGAATAACTAGTTTTTTTGCTTTTTAATGTACAATTACTTTTATCTACTTACTTTATTGTTATTTCATGTTATTTATGTTCTCTTGTCGTATAGTTTTGTTCTTCTTAGTTTCAGATATTGATGCTTTTTTCAAAACTCAAGTACAAGGTGTTCTCTAACACTACTCATTTTTTCTACTGTCCTTCATTGCATATCATATCTTTTTGTTGCATTGAGGACAATGCATAAATCTAGTTGGGGGGGGGGTGATGCACCACTTGCATGATACACCAATGTTGTGAATTTTGTACTTTTTTTTGTGTAGAAATTTTTTTTTTGATACAGATTTTTGCTTGCATTAGGGTATTTATGTGAAAATTTTGAAAATTTTTGATGAAAAATATCTGAATGTTGATTTTTATTCCCTTGTTAAGAATGTTGGGTTGGATGATATATTGATTGTTGTCGTGAACTTTGAGCACATGAGCATACTATGGAAATTAATCCTATGCGTGAGTATCACATATGTACAGATTTTTGAACTCAACTGTATGTGACCTTTGAATGTGTAATTTCAGCAATTTACAGATTAGATTCATGTAAGTAGTAGTGTAGATGCGTAAGGACCCATGAGAGTTTTAGGCTTGACATAAGTAGTGAGATGCGTAAGGACCCATGAGAGCTTTAGTGCCAAACCTTTTTGGGAGGGAACTTACATTTACTCAAAGAACAATTTTTCAATGTCAAATTTGTTCAATAGTTTCATTATACTTGTTTCGGTTAGGTGCATTTGGATAGTAGATTGACTTGTCTTTAATGTACAATGTCATCCCATGTATACCTGGAAGTGATTTTAGGCCATCTTTGAAATACTTTGAGCCTTAACCCTTTTTCTTGAGAAAAGTTTATCCCTAGTGCCGTGATTGAGCTTTAATTGGAAATTCGTGTCTATGCCACACATTTGACCAAGCTGATGAAAATAAGAAATACCTACCGTACACTAGTTGTTCCGAAAGCTAAGAATGAGTGATTGCAAAAGTAAAGGAAGTGTGGTGAGGAAATTCAAGCAAGGGATGATTGTTGTTGAAACTCAAAGAGTTGAAAAAAAAAAGAGAGAATAAAAACCCAAGAAAAATGTGAAGAAATGGTGAATGAAGAAAGGAATGACAACTGAAAAGGAAAATGTTAAGGAAAAGAAAGAAGAGAAACAAAGAGTGTGGTGAAGGTGTAAGAATGGAATGAGAATCTCATGATAAAGGAGATGTTTTTGAAATAAAACTCCTTCACTCGAAAAAACCCTCTTTGTTATCCTATATCCTTCATTTCACCTACCTCAATATCACCCCGAGGCCTCATTACAAACCTTGAAAGTCTTAAATGATATAGAGAAAGTATGGGGGAAGCATACTTTTAAAGAACAAGAGAAGTTGGTTTTGCTATCTAATGTCATAGCATTCTTTCCATGAGATTAAGCCAAAGTCGCTTCATCTTCATACATGAACTTCATTTTTGGATTACATGTGAGCATACTTCGTTTTTGTGCACAAGAATCTATATCACATGTACACATGGAGTGCATGTCAAGATATTTAGAGTGTATTTCATTGTTAAGAGGGATCTTTGGTGAGTTTTGCATTGAACCTGAATTTGGCTAGCCACTAGAATGTGAATTCTGTTGCGTAAGTGTTCAAATTACTTGTCCAATTCACGCACACACGAGTTTAAAAATAAATGTGTAGGTGTATACTTTAGACTAGTATTTGAGACTATAGTCTTGCTCATGTGTGCTTAGTTCAATCATATGAGAAATGACAGAATGGGGGAATATAGTTCAAGTTTTTGTTATTTGAAATGAAGTAGGAATGCCCGTGTTTTTAATTATGTGACTTGCATTTTGGGTGTTTATTTTGATATTTAAAGGTAGAAATCCATTCTTTGTTCATTGAATACATCAAAATGTTAAATCACATTGCAATTTCGGAAATGAATTGGGCATGATGGTTCAAATTGTGGTTTACAAATGGAGTATATGTTTAGGGTGGAGTAGTGGTCATAAAGAGAGTGGTAGAATGTATAGGGTTGGTCATGAATTGGAAAGGAGTGGAGGAGGTTTTCTTAACATGAATATTTTGCAAACAAGCCGAAACAGTACTGGTATGCCGTACCGGTATGCCTTGGTCACTAGTGTTCGCAGTACCGGTACAGTATACCGGTACAGTTTGCCTGGAATGCCAAAAATTAGGGTTTTTAATCGATTTTTTTTGGGACTCTTCACTTACCTCTTAATTTACAAACCCTAAAACTTCCATCTCTCACTCAAAAGCCTCCTAGGTTTCCAAATCACCTCCTCCTCCTTCAAATCCCTCAAATCTCTATTCCCTTTTTTTTTTTGTGATTTAGTGCCATTCAGCCCTTTTGATACCCTAAGTGCCCAAAATCCTATAAGTCTAAATCCTCTCTACTTCCTTCAACCTCTCAAAAACCTTCAAGAAGCTCTCAATGGCTCATCACTTTAAGGTAGTTCATGAGGCTATAGACTCGATTGAGGGTCTTCTCTTTATTTGTTTTGCATTATTGTCTATAGGGGCACTGTTGCAATGCATGGACTGGACCAAACAAGCCGGTTCCAGCTCCTCTCAACCCAAAGAGCCTAGTAGCCGCAAGAGAAGTGGTGACGAATCAAGCAGGGACCCCAATGAGCAGAGAAAAAAAGCAAAGAACGAGGCACGATTCCAGTTGATTCAGGGAAAGAATGTGACATGCGAGCGGTACTTAGATCATATTTTTCTAGGCCAAAAGAATGAGGTGGTCAAGCTTATTAGTGCCCATGGAATGAGGTTTTGGTTCGAGCCAGTTGATGGGTACCATTTGTGGATGTGTAGGGAGTTTTACCAATTGTTAAGGGTTATAGAGGTGAACGAGGTGGAAGTATTGAGAACAAATGTTAGAGGGTAAGATGTTCGAAGTGACCCCTGATGTCATTGCCACCCTCTTAGGGAAGTATGAGAGACCACCCTCCTTCCCCCTAGTTTATCCTCACAATGTCACCTGAGCCAAAACCATTACTTAGCTTGTGGCTTTGATGTACGATGATCCCACACAATTCAAGGGAAATGTTCTAAGTGAAGGGTTAAAGCACTTGTATGGTCTTTTAAATAAACTTCTCCATTACAATCTCCTACCTAGGGGTGCAGAAAAGAAACCGAATCTTGAAAAGCTAGGTCTGTTGGACCCTGTCATGACTGGCCAGATGGTTGACTTTGCCCTTGTCATATGGGAGGTAATGAGATATTTTACCATGACACAGAAGCCTATGATCAAGTTACCATTTGGGAGCTTGGTGACTTGGATGTACCAACACTTCAAGGTGAAGGCCTATGCCTTTGATAAGCTCACTCCCCCTACGGAGCTTTAGAGATGAAAGTGCATGGGTTAGATCCCCCTACGGAGCTGTACCCTAGCTACGGAGCTTTCCATGTCGGGATCCTCTTCTACGGGCCATCCAAATCTACACCACCACGTTCGATCCCTCAGTGCCTAGATGCTTTAGAGATGAAAGTGCATGGGTTAGAGGTGTTGGTGTATAGTATTTCGTTAATGGTGAAGGAATTATTCATGCACACATTTCCAAGAAGACCCATCCCGGGAGGACCCACATCGCCAGCTACTGGCCTCTCAGCATCTATCCTCTCTACCTCCACAGTGGTTGAGGTGGATGATGATGATGATGATGGAGATGAGGATACTGAGGGTGAGAGCGATTCTGATGGTGATGATGATGGGGATGAAGAGTAGGATGTTTTGTGGTGTCTGTCTTTTATTTTTGTGTTGGATTGTACATAGCTAGGTTGGAGTCGTTGGCCTAGTAGAAGAACCACTAGGTCATAGGCCATTTTGTCTCTTTTTGATGTCCGACTCCATGTAATCCAACTTTGAAACACATTAATGGAATACCACAATTTTTGTTTATGTTTGTCCATGTTTATTTCTACAATTGCATTATGATTTATATATTTTGATTGATTGGGTTAATTACTTATTTAAATGGATGATTGTATGTTATACTTGTTACTTAGTTTTTAAAGATAAATTTTTCTAGGGACAAGCAAAGCTCAAGGTGGGTGGTGTGATTAGCACAAAACATTGCATATTTCATGCGCTAATACATTCCTTTTTCACTTGCTTTTAGGGATTAAATGAGTGGATTTGTGCTATTTGAGATATTAACAAAGATTTGTGGTGTTTGCAGATAAAAGGTGATAATTGGTGCTTCTTAAAGCCTCTTCTTATGATTTGAAGTGAATGATAATGAAGGGATGGCTTGAAGATAGCTTGGGAGGGGAGAAAACCAAAGAATCAGCAAAAATAGGAGAAACAGTACCAATACACCATATTGGTATGCTTTAGCTACTAGAATTCGCAGTACCCGTACGCCATACTGGTACGCTTTAGCTACTAGATTTTTAGTACTAGTATTTCGTACCGGTACGCTTGAGTTACTGGAATCTGCATATCAAGCTCTACCATTTTGAGGGTCCCACCAGTCACCCTCGTACCTAGTCCTGACATGTCTTACAGAATGAACATCCCTATTTCACCTCTTCATGGACTTTTGGAGCTTGGATTATAAATGAGGAAAGAGGAGAGAGAATATGCTGGGTGTGCAGGCTATGCCTGCACCACCCTGTACAACCCACTCCCTGTGCAGCCCTATGGATGGAGATCACATCACAAGACTTGGGCATCACTCCATGGACATTTTTAACAAGGAAGAGATCTCCCCATTATTCATTATGCAATAGATACACATTGTAATATAGAGAGAGAAGCTCTAAGAAAAAGATGAATAATGTTAGAGAGAGAAGTTGAGATGTTTACATTTTCTTCCATGCATTGTCTGCTAATTTCATGTAAGAATCTTCTAAGCTTCCTTTAATGCTTTGAATGTCATTGATTTCTAGTTGCTTTCAGGTTTAGTCTTCCATTAAAGTTCCTACCATTAATGCTTCTATGTTCTTAAATTTCTTAGTTGTAAATGGGTATTAAAATGTATTCTCTTTTAGTTTAAGTTTTCTTGGATTATCCTAGCTATAATCTTGAATTGCTTTAGAATGTCTTCCATTTCCATTGTTGTCTTTCTTCTAAGCATGAATAGCTAAATCCTTAAGTTGGCTAATCCAAGGGAGACCTCCTCTTGGGTATGCCATCTCAACTCATCCCCTCTCCTCCCATCGTTGTATGGTGGCTCCGTTTGACTGGGTAGAGTGTGGGCCAGAGTGTGAGTCCTTGATATCCCGTAGGCATTTTCATGGGTTATGCTTGGATCCCCACTTCCATTTTTTCCCTCACTTCCCATGAATCAATCGTTTATTTATGCACCATAAGAGGAAGGTTTCGAGTTTACTCGGTACTCCCATTAGACTGAACCCTTCGGATTGGCCAACACTTTCTTTTCATTTCATTTTCATCAAAATACAACTCACAAACCAAACTTCAATTACAAAATATTTTACACCTTCATTTCACTAAAATCATTTTCAAAACAATTCACATCCTTCCCCGAGGAAACGAATTTGGAATACCTCCAAGTAAAACACGACAAGCAAAAGTCTTCTTGCACTTGGGAAGTATTTTTGCTCACTTGCACATTTCATTTTCCACCATTCCCTTGCCCTTTCTTTTGACATCATTTCAAAGGAGAGTGACACTCCCCTTCACACACACATCATACATACACATTGAGGAAAGATGTTAAGAGGTTAGGATACTACAATGGAAAACATCAAGGATTGTGAAAATGGAAGTGCTTAAACTTTTAGATGTAGGGACAATCTTTCCCATCTCTGATAGCAAATGGGTTAGTCCAACCCAAGTTGTGCCCAAAAAGTCTGGGCTCACAGTGATAAAAAATGATGCCAATGAACTTGTACCAACTATAGTCGTCACAGGATGGCGGATGTGCATTGACTATCGAAAACTCAATTTGGTGACTAGGAAAGACTATTTTCATCTTCCCTTTCTGGACCAGGTTCTAGAGAGAATTACAGGCTATGAATTTTACTGTTTCTTGGATGGGTATTCCGGGTGCAATCAAATTGAGATAGCACTCAATGATCAAGAGAAAACTACATTTACATGCCCCTTTGGCACTTTTGCATTCAAAAGTATGCCATTCAGACTTTGTAAAGCTCCTGCAACATTTTAAAGATGCATGCTGAGTCTGTTCAATGACATGGTCGAGAAATTTTTGGAAGTGTTCATGGATGACTTCTCTGTCTATGGTGACTCGTTTGATTTGTGTCTGGCCAATCTAGAAAAGGTGTTGATAAGGTGTCAAGAAGCCAATCTGGTGCTTAACTAGGAGAAATGTCATTTTATGGTAACACAAGGCATTGTCTTAGGTCACATTGTGTCGTTTGAGGGCATGAAAGTTGACAAGGCAAAAATAGATCTAATTGGGAATTTGCCTACTCCCAAGACTATAAAGGATGTCCGATCATTTTTAGGACATGCAGGCTTTTACAGGAGATTAATAAAGAATTTCAGTAACGTAGCAAAACCCATGTGTTATCTCCTGAGCTAGGATGTAATCTTTGATTAGAATGAAGCTTGCCAGCAAGCTTTTTATAAGGTTAAAGGCATGTTAATTTATGCCCCAATAATGCAGCCCCCTGACTGGACTCTACCCTTTAAACTAATGTGTGATGCAAGTGATTATGATGTAGGTGCTGTATTGGGACAAAAAAAGATAAGAAATCACATGTCATTTACTATGCAAGTAAAACTTTGAATGATGCTCAAATGAATTACACAACAACTAAAAAAGAATTGCTTGTGGTAGTTTTTGCTTTGGAAAAATTTCATTCTTATCTTGTTGGTTCTTCTGTTACTGTGTTCATTGACCATGCAGCATTAAAATTCTTGCTCACAAAGAAGGATGCTAAGCCTAGGCTCCTAAGATGGATATTTCTACTCTAAGAGTTTGACCTAGTCATTAAGGATAAAAAGGGTGTTGAGAATGTGGTGACAGACCATCTGTCTAGATTGACGTATGACTTTCACGAAGATGGATTGCCAATCAATGAAAAAATTCTCGATGAACAACTATTCATAATTGATAAGACCCCATGGTACGTTGATATTGGCAATTTCCTTGCAACTGGAACACTCCTTCCATCCTTCTCCCCCATGGACAAAAAGAAATTTTTGAGGGAGGTTCGTCACTTCTTTTGAGAGGATCCATACGTATTCAAGTATTGTAAGGATCAAATCATAAGACGCTGCATCCCCCCTCATGAAAGCAGACAAATAATATCATTTTGTCATTATGAAGTATGTGGTGGCCACTTCTCAAGAAAAACCGCTACAAAAATCTTGCAGTGTGGATTTTATTGGCCCACACTTTTCAAAGATGGACATGCCTTTTCTTGAATTTGCAATAGATGTAAAAGGTTGGGAAGCATTTCAAAAAGAAACATGATGCCCTTAAACCCGATTCTTGTGATTGAAATTTTTCATTGTTGAGACATTGATTTTATGGTAACATTTTCCCCCTCCTTTGGCTGTCTATACATTTTAGTGGCCGTAGACTATGTATCCAAATGGGTTGAAGCAATTCCATGCCGAAATAATGATCACCAAACGGTGATCAAATTTCTAAAAGAAAATATTTTGTCCTAGTTTGGAGTTCCTAAATCAACCATAAGTGATGGGGGGTTCATTTTTGCAATTATCCTTTCTGGAATTTGATCAAAATTTTTTTGATTTTTCACAAAATTGCAACCCCTTATCATCTACAGACTAGTGGATTGGCTAATCGGGAGATCAAATTAATTTGGAAAAAACGGTAAATCCAGACTACAAAGACTGGTCGTCAAGACTAACTGATGCACTCTAGGCATATCGCATTACTTTTAAAATAATTTTGGGCATGTCTCCCTATCGATTAGTGTATACAATGCCTTGTCACTTACCTGTGGAATTGGAGCATAGGACATACTGGGCCATTAAAGCAATGAACTTTGACATGGACAAGGCCAGAATTTCAAGAACATTGCAAATTAATAAACTAGAGGAATTGAAAAATGAAGCATATGAGGATGCGAAAATTGCAAAATCCAAGATGAAAATTTTTGAACCTTCTCAAAAAGTCTTCTTGTTTAATTCAAGACTCCACCTCTTTCTTGGTAAGTTAAGATCAAGATGGACAGGACCTTATATTTTCAAAAAGGTGTTTGGACACGGAGCAGTAGAAGTGGAAAACCCATCGAACGGTAATATTTTTGCTATTAATGGTCAGCGGTTGAAACCATTTTTAGAGGATTTTGTTAAAAATGTGGAAACCATTCTTTTAATGGACCCAAAAAATCCCTCTAAGAATTGCGCCTGCCGACACAAAAAGGGGACAGGCCAGGAAAAACCCGGTAAAAATTGACCCGAGTAGACACCTTTATAAGACATCCCCCCCTTTTTCTCTTTTTCCCCACACACTTTTCCTCTCCTGCCACGCCCTTCTATCCCTTTCCCTTTTATCTTTTCTTCTTCTTCTTATATCTTCACTATTAACGATCCTCTATAATCACGATCTAACTCGCAACAGTACCATGACCATAATACTCGAAGACCCAATCCTTTGTCTCATGATCTGCATATGTTTACTCTATTTGTACATGACTCTTCTTTTTCTGTCTGCACTCAAAATCAAGGGTATTCATCCTAGCAAAAACCCAGATCTACGGAGAGATTATTAATTTGTGTATTTTGCTTGTAGGTTTTCGGGAGATGAACAGATCTCTACATTTCAACCTCATCTCCAAGCTCAATATATCGGTAAATTCAAAACATTGGGGACAATGTTCAGTTTAGGTTGGGGGTGAGAATAGTTCATATTTTGTGCCCATAAAATTTTTATTTTTGCTTTTGTTGTTGCTGTTTCTGATCATATTGTGTACCTTGCCTTGAATTTTGTATAAGATAATGATTATGTTAGTGAGTCAGCTTTGATCGTCTTTGTGACTGTCAAATGTTAAAGAACTAGGTAGTGAATCTTAAAAAGTAGAAAGCATGGATGTTAAACTTTTTTGGTTTAGTCTAGGAGTTTTATGCACTTTTCCATCTGTGATCATGAGAAAAACAAAACTGGTAAGAAAGAATGAGATCCGAGAAGAGCAAAAGAAACCCCTCTGTGGTAGAAGTACTTTTGCTAAATGCCGTCAGGCCAAAAGACTTGGTGCCTATAAAGAGTGTGGTAAAGTCCTTCACGAGAAAAGATATAATCAGTGTTTGAACTAATTTCTGGTCGCGCACTCGATCGATTAGACTGGATAATGAATGGGCTGGGTAAGGATTACCCTGAGACACCATGCTATTCTGGTACAATGCTTAACCAGTTTGTGAGAGAGGAAGTTGGGAGTCACCGATTGTTCAAACTACACAGATACGGAGGGAGACTCATATTAGAGTAGGTGGGATGAAAGTTAAGGGTCCGAATTTTTTTGTAAACAGTGTAGAAATCCTTTATGTTTTGTACAAACTCTTTTGACTGAAATGAATATATGGGCCGAGTAAGGAGTGTCCCAAAATACCAACCTGAAGCGTGGGTAGGGACTTATCCTGAGAGGCCATGGAAATATTTTTTTTTTTTTGGGTTCAAACTTGTGTGTTTTGTCCTCTTTTATTGTGTATAGTGTAGTGCAGAAAAATTGTGATTTTTGATTCAATGTTCGAATGCCAAGTGACGTTCGAACATTAGTCGCTTGTAGTACTCAGCCTCTGATGGAAGAAAAAAGTACTGGGAGCTCAGCTCGTTCGAACGCCAATAGCACATTCGAATGATGGTAATGTTCGAACGCTAATAGAACATTTGAACGAGAGTAACTTACAGTACTTTGGTCTTTGACAAAACTCAAAAGTACTGGGAGCTTAGTACGTTCGAACGACACCCACGTTCAAACAATAATAAAAAAATTCTTCTACATATGTTTGAACGTCATGAACATTCAAACGATCTTTCTCAGGCTATAAAAGCCTGGAACGTCTTCCGCATTTCAAAAACCCCAATGCCCTTGAAAAAAATCCAAACCCTAAAACCTATTCTTGATACCCAGCCCCCAAAACACCACCCATCCTCTATTTTTACCCAAAATCAACCACCCTAAAGCTATTCCCACATCAAAAATCCCTACCTCCAAGGGTCAAACTCCTTGCTAGGCGCAACCCCATCAATCAAGAGCCAATTTTTTGGAATAAGTGATTGAGGTAAGAGAGAGGAGGACATCCATTGTCCGTAGGTATGACAGAACTCGGTTCCCTTCAACTCTCAAGGTAGACAGGTATGAAAACTACTACCAAATTCATGCAGCCGTTTGTGAATGAGATGTAATTTTGAGTGATTTTGTTGAATTAGGCATCTTTACGGACATGGAGAGAAGAAATTGGGGGTTGTATTTACAGAATGGCGTGGAAGCTATGATTGACTTGGTGCGGGAGTTTTACTCCAACGTCGAAATAGCCAATGGGGCACTAAAGAGTTATGTGAGGGGATCCACATTGACGTGGATAATGATTATATAAGAGAAATAAGGCAAAAAATGCCTCGGGTTCAGAACCCGACATACCCCCCAAAAAAGAATGTTGCCTTAAACGTCGTGGGAAGGGAGTTGACAGGGGTGACTGATTTTGCTTAGTCGGGGAGTAGGTTTTTAAGGCAAGAATAGCTCACCGATAAATACAAGATGTTACATTAAAGCTAAGCAGGATGAGATCCTTAGTCTTCTGAGGGGTGAAGCTGGAGAAGTTACTGGAGCTAGTGGAGATGGTGGAGGAGATTGATTTTTGTTCTTGATTGTGGGTTGTGGATGTTTTTTATTTGGATGAATTTCTTCTTCTTTGGTAGTTTCCTGTGGATATTTGAAGTTTGTGTGTTGTGTCCCTTCTTTTATGGTTTATTGTGCATGATTGAGCGGTGATTGTGGTTGTTTCTTCTTCTTTAGTAGATTGTTATGGATAAATTTTTCTTATAACAACATTAACCATACTGGGTCCATTTATCCATATTCATATAACAACATTTAATTACATGACCCGTCCGAGGTCTAATATACATTAATTCATACTACCACATCATGAATTTATGCATTAAACATAGTTAATACAAATTCAAAATTATAATTCTTTTACATACATTACATGCCCAAAACTAACTTTGCAAAAGTTAGTACAAAAAAAGGACTAAAAGCAACAAGTCGACATTTCATCATCACTAGAATCCTAAATAAGCACCGTCGAACGACATGTATCCCCCACCTAAAATGTTTTCCCATGTAGGGTAAGCTACACTCAATAGAGTATCTCCTACAGAGGCTACTCCTCAATCTAGATGCATATGAAATGTTCACAATGCAACCAATCAATAATTCAAAACATTCCATTCAAGAATATGCATCCAATGATAGGAATTCTATGTCATGCCATGAAATGACCAACCACCACTGGCTTTTGACCAACAAGCCTTAGTGGAGGCTATTGGTACGGTGGCTGCTACCATAGCACAGGCTAGTCCTATGGCCGCCACTATTGCACAAACTGGTGCAAATGGGGGACAAGGAGGCTCAAGTAACCTCCAAAAGTTCAAGGCACATCAGCCACCAATCTTCATGGGAGGGGTGAATCCTATGGTGGCTAACCATTGGTTCCAACAAGTTGATAAGGTATTGAGGGCTATGGAGATCACCTCCAATGCCACCAAGATAAACCTAGCAACATTCTAGCCAGAGGGGGAATCCTAATTGTGGGGGGATTGGGTGAAGGAGTCCAAGAATTTGGAGGCTATGACTTGGGTAGAGTTCAAGGAGCTCTTCACGGGCAAGTATTTCCTGGCAGTCACAAGACATGCAAAGGTCCGAGAGTTCTTAGAATTGCGATAGGGGACGATGACGGTGATGCAATACGTGGCTAAGTTCACGGAATTAACATGTTTTGCCGATGACTATGTGGCCATTGACATGACCAAGGTGAGGAAGTTTGAGGATGGCTTGAAGTTGTCCATCCGAGGCAAGATTGTGGGTATACTTCTGCAAGACTTGGACTCGACGGTCATGATAGCTATGGCCATTGAGAGAGAGGTAGAAGATGTACAAAACATCTAGGAAGCGGGTGTTAAAGATAAGAAGAAGGAGGGCCAATCCTCTTCTTCTAGCTCGGGGAAGAAGTAGAGGACTTCTACTCCTCACGGATTCCAAGGACAAGGCCGTGGTCATCAAGGCCAAGGCCAGGGTTAATCCTTCCAAGGCGAGAAACACTTCAGGGTTTCCAACCAGGCAGGCTCACGGGTATGTTTCCATTGCCACTAGCCGGGTCATCTGAAACAGCATTGCCCTCAGAGGCAAGGATCCCAGAGTTACGGGTCATCTCAGTCCTAGACTTTGGTGGGGCAGCCATAGACGTATTATACTCCTCACTACCCCACTATGGGCCAGGGGAGCCAGTATCAGTTTCAGGGTGTTACACAGACCCCTACTACTTTACAAGCGACGACTTCGCAATCAGGCTAGATGGGCTAGGGCATGGGTCAAGGTCAAGGCCAGGGCTCACAAGCCGAGACTTTGGGAACCCAGGGGCGTGTCTACGCTATGGTGCCATAAACTGAGCTGATAGATTCGTTAGTGATACAGAGTACATTCCTACTCTCTCGCTTATGAGCTAGAGTATTATTTGATTCGAGTGCATCGCATTCATTTATGGCTACATCATGTGTGAAAGACTTGGGCTTAGAGGTTGAGACCTTAGAAAAGCCACTGTATGTGAGTTCTCCCCTGAGAGCTAAGGTGAAAGTCGATCAGATATGTCAGGACTGTGAGTTAGAGATGTTGGGGATTCTACTCACCGTAGACCTTAGGGTCATATACTTGTTGGAGTTTGAGGTAATCCTTGGCATGGATTGGTTGGCAGCACATCGGGTTGTCATTGATTGTGATAGGAAGAGGGTCACTGCTTACACACCGGATGGTGTCTATTTTAAATTCTAGGAGGAAAAGTATGATATTTTACCCCAAGCCGTGTATGACTCTAGATGGCACGGATAGTTGATGGGTTGGCTTGCAAGCCTTACCATGGAAGACGAGGCAAGATAGGAGTTGGGTCTACCTCGGGTTGTAAAGGAGTATAAGGATGCTTTTTTGGATGAATTACCAGGATTACCTCCACATAGAGTTGTAGACTTTACCATTGAGTTACATTTAGGTACATCGCCTATTTCTATGACTTCATGTAGGATGGCGTCAGCTGAGTTGCAAGAACTCAAGGTCCAATTACAGGAATTGTGGGACAAGGGTTTCATTAGACAAAGCACTTCACCATGGGGCGCTTTGGTATTGTTTGCCAAGAATAAGGACAAAACCCTTTGACTATGCATAGACTATCGACAGTTGAATAGAGTTACTATCAATAATAGATATCCCTTGCCGAGGATTGATGACTTGTTTGATCAGCTGAGGGAGCACGGGTGTACTCCAAGATAGATCTCTTCACTGGTTACCATCAATTGAGGGTTAGGGAGGAGGATATCCCTAAGACGGCATTCAGAACGCGGTATAGGCATTTCGAGTTCACAGTGATGCCTTTCGAATTGGCAAATGCTCCAGCAGCATTCATGGATCTCATGCATAGAGTGTTCCAACCTTACCTAGATTAGTTTGTCATGGATTTTGTCGACGACATCTTTATCTACTCCAAGTCTGAGGAGGAGCATGAGGGTCACTTGAGGTTTATTCTCCAGACGTTGAGAGATCATCAGTTGTACGCCAAGTTCAGCAAGTGTGAATTTTGGCTTACGGAGGTGAAATTTTTGGGACATGTAGTGTTGGCTTCAAGTGTATTTGTGGACCCAGAGAAGGTTAAAGTAGTTATGAATTAGGAGAGACTGAAGTCAGTCTTCAAGATAGTAGTTTCTTAGGATTGGCAGGTTACTATAGGAGGTTCATTGGCCATTGCGCAAGGATGACATGCACAAATCGAGAAATGCTCCTATAATGAGATTGACCAAGAAGGAGGTCAAGCTTGAGTGGAATGACTCATGCGAGAAGGCATTCTAGGAGTTGAAGAGGAGGCTTACATCAACTCCTATTCTGATAGTTCCAGAAAGGGGACAGAGGTACACAGTATATTGTGATGCCTTGAAGCACGGACTCGATTGTGTATTGATGCAGTCCGGGAGGATGGTGGCTTATGGTTCTCAGTAGTTAAAGAATCATGAGCAAAATTATCCCACGCATGATATGGAGTTGGCGGCCATTGTCTTTGCCTTGAAGGCTTGGCGCCACTATCTATACGGTGAGCAATTTGAGGTATTTTCAGACTACAAGAGTCTGAAGTATATTTTTACACAGTGGGACCTCAACATGAGGCAATACTGGTGGATGGAATACTTGGAAGACTTCGACTTCACTTTGCATTACCATCCCGATAAGGCAAATGTGGTGGTTGATGCACTCAGCCAGAAGTCACAGGAGATCTTGGCTAGTGTGGCTTCCAGAGAGTGGCAGATGCTCGAGACTATGGGACAGTTCGGGCTACACTATGGAGATTAGACTCAGGGTACCTTGGGAAGTTTGGTGGCTACACCTTCCCTACTGAGCAAAGTGATTGAGTCCCAAGAACAGGATACAGAGTTATCATCCATTAGGGACCGAGTACGGTTAGACACTAGTGACGAGGGCTGGGCCATTCACTCGGATGCTAGTCTTCGATTTAGGGGAAGGATTGTGGTTCCCCAATCTATGGAACTCAGAGTGGAGATTCTTAGAGAGTTTCATTGCTCTCATTTTGTTGTGCATCCAGGTGGCACGAAGATGTACCATGATCTTCATCGCCAGTATTATTGGAGCTAGATGAAGAGAGACGTTGGAGACTTTGTCAGACGATGTCTCACGTATTAGCAAGTTAAGGGTGAACATTAGAGGCCAGTAAGGTTACTCCAGCCCTTAGAGGTAGCCGAGTGGAAGTGGGACCATCTCACAATGGATTTTGTGACCCACTTGCCACGGACATCGCGGAGACATGATGTAGTGTGGGTGATAGTGGACCGACTTACCAAGTCGACACACTTTTTGGTTGTACAGATGACCTTCACATTGGAGGAATTTTACATGTTGTACATGCGGGAGATTTTTTGGTTGCATGGGGGTGCCCTTGTCCATAGTATCAGATCAGGATCCCAAGTTTATGGCTCACTTTTGGGAGAGTTTCCAACGAGCCATGGTGACACAATTGATGATAAACACTGCTTTTCATCCCCAAATAGACGGTCAATCGGAAAGGACTATCCAGACATTAGAGGACATGCTACGGGCATGCGTCCTAGATCTCAAGGGTAGCTGGGAAGATCACTTACCCTTAGTGGAGTTCGTCTATAACAATAGTTATCAAGCGAACATACAGATAACACCCTATGAGGTATTATATGGGAAGCCTTGTCGATCTCTGGTATGTTGGAAGGAGGTGGGAGAGAGATCCTCTACGAGTTCGAACTTGGTTAGAGACACCTCAGAGAAGGTGGACCTTATACGGAAGCGTCTTCTTACGGCTCAGAGCCGACAGAAGAGTTACACTGACAAATGGCGGCGACCTCTACAGTTTGAGGTGGGAGATCATGTCTTCTTGAAGATGATGCCTAAAAGAGGAGTGGTCAGGTTTGGCAAGCAGGAAAAGCTGTCACTAAGGTACATCAGGGCCTTCGAGGTACTCAAGAGGGTGGGTACAGTTGCTTACCGGTTACCGCCAAATCTATCGGGTGTTCACGCGGTGTTCCATGTCTCTATGCTCCAAAAATACACCCGGACCTGACTCATGTGGTGGATTAGAGAGAGCCTGTGGTTGATGTTGATTGGACCTTTGAGGAGGGACCGATGCACATCATGGATAGCCGAGATCAGGTTATACGAGGCAAGATCGTGAGGCTAGTGAAGGTGATGTGGCAGCACCGAGGAGTGGAGGAGGCAACATGGGAGCGTGAGAATACTATACGTACCAGTTATCCCTTATTATTTGAGTATGGAGGTACATTCTTATAGTCATTTGATATTATATGACTGTTGCATATGTATAGGGTTGAATGTGTAAGTATGTGTAAATTTCGAGGACGAAATTCTTTTAAGGGGGGAAGAACGTAAAACTTGGGAAAATTTGAACTTTTTCTGGCGAAGGGCAAAGTGGACCGCGCAATTAAAAGTTTAAATAGAGGCTAAAATATCTAAAAATCTAATATTCTTCCCACTTGTTCAACACAGTACACATTGGAAGAGAAGGGAAGAGAGAAAAAAAATCAAATTTTTATCTTTCTCCTTGTGATCTACGGAGTTCCGTCGATCGGAATCATTCAGATCAAGAACTAAAGTTGGTCTACGCAGTGAGGGCTATAAGTACGTACCAAGAAAGAGAGATTTCACCAAAGATCCAAAGTGCAGATTTTGTGAAAATCAAGGATTTTAGAGCTTAGAAGGTATTCTTGAAGCTCCACCTTCATTCTACGCTTCAAGAGGTAGGGTTTCTCCTCCCTTGGTTTATTTTCTTACCTAGATGTCATGTGGAATGGGTAAAGGGAATACATTAACCTAGGTTATTAACTAGAGTTATGGAGATAAGGAAACAGGGATATGGAATTGGCCTAGGCAAGTTCCTAGCTATTTTTGATATAGGGAATTTACTTGTGAGATGTGTTGCAAATTGATAAATGTTGCCATTGTACCTTGTCAATGACTTGGATCAATTTATGTGATAACATGAATTGTTTGTTTTGGAGGTCTCTTGCTAAATGCCTATATGGAATTTATTGGTTATGGTATGAGTTTATATAACATGGCATGGACTTTGTTGAGAAAACATGAGTAGAAATATGTTGTTAATATGTTAACATCATGTTGATTGGTGGTGATTATATGCAATTGATATAAATTGCCATGTTGTATGTTGAGATTGGTTAAATATCTCATTTCGCATACTTTGCATGACCATGAGTAAGAGTAAGGGTGTGTGAGTGCATGGTTAGATCAATCACCACACTTGGGTGCTTAATGGGTGGGCTCGAGAAAGTGGGGTTGAATATCCTATTGAGTCGCACGGTTGCATACATGAAAAACTTGTGTTGGGTATAGCAAGAAGGGATAGATCCCCTCTCGGGTGCAAGGCCCGACTATTAGTTTATATACTTCCGACGGTGCAAGTCCAAAAAAGAGTATCGGTGTGTGGAGCCGGTAGTGTAACACCAAAAGTCCACTACCCAAATAAAGACACATGGTTTTGGTTGTACAAATAATTCATTTAATGGGAAACATCCAGAAATGAATTGGTTTTTATGAAGACATGAGTTTTGTTTCAAAATGGTCTTTGGATGTACTTCATCAAAGATAAAGGTTTTACACTTGCATTGCATAGTGTGGTGAGAGCTGGTGAAGGCCTGGGTTGAGGTGCGTGAGTGAATCTCATTTCATTCATGGCATGGCATGGCATGGTAGATTCCAACATGAAACATGTATATTCTTGATTGAATGAGTGTGAATGTTGTATATGAACATTGCATATGCACTTAAGTTTGGAAGTAGCCTCTGTAGAAAATTTTCTTCTAGGCGTTGGCTCACCCTACACGGGAAACATTTCAGGTGCGGGGTTCGTATCAGGAGAGGACTCGCACTCGGGGCCTTGAGGGTGAAGAAAAGTCAGTTTGTGGCTTTTGGAGACAAGTTTTTGTAAAACTTTGGTTAAATGTCATTTTGGACATGTAAATTATGCAAATGCTTGTAATAGAACTTGTATGGATCATGTATAATGTAGAAAATGTTATTATAAAATGCTTCATAAATGAAAATCTGATGAAACATAAAATTCTAGGCAAAACCTTTCGGAAGGTCACAACAACCTTCCGGAAGGTTAATGCAAACTTTTGGTATAGTAGGAAAAACCTTCCGGAATGTTGAAGAAAACCTTCTGGAAGGTTAATGTAAATTGTTATCTAGTAGACAAAACCTTCCAGAAGATTTTCCAAAAATCTGAAATTTTAAGAATGCATTGCCATGCTTTTGGGCTATGAGTCATTTGGCTCCAATGATATAAATGGACCTTAAATGAGATACATTGGGGTACATTGAACCTCGATGGGTTTTAATGATTAAAGTAAACACGGATCCTCATGTGGGTCGTAATCCCGGTTACAAGAATGTGATAAACATGATGTTAGGTTATGCGAAAATCATGGGTGTTTTTGCGGGTTGACGGGAGGTCAACGGGACCCCCGGTTTTAGGGGCGTCACAGTTATAGTACAAGTTGATCAATTTTATTTTCCAACATATTTCATTGTTATAGATACAGAAACAAATTAATATGAATCTACATATATACCTTTGATTCTAGAACGGCCATTCCTAGCTACATCAAATGCTCTGATTAATTGCAGAAGTGGAATTATGAAACTTTCATTTAGAAATATGACCTTGGAACTAAATGTTTTTAATAGTGCTAAACAACCTAGAGAAGAAGATGAAGTGTATGAAATAAATTGTGTTGAAACATTAACTCAAAATTTTTTGAAAACGTTTTTCTGGAAAAAGATTTATACATAGTAAAATATGTATCTGAGAATGAATCAGAAAATCTAGAAAATATGAAAATCTGTTATCTAAATATGTAGAATCCAATGTCAAGATCTTTTAGCTAGATTTAAAACCACTTCCAACCAATCTGAAAATATGTTTTTTCTGGAAAAAAATGAAATTCATTCTGTAATCATATCATCAAAATTATCTGAAAGTCAAGAAAAAGAATTAACATAAGTATTGAAAAATCATCAAAGTGTTCTTGGATGGACAATAGCTGATATAGAAGGTATAAACCCACTGATGTGTACTCATTGTATATATTTAGAAGAAAATGCTAAACCATCTCGTCAAATGCAAAGTAGATTAAATCCACACTTAAAAGAAGTAGTTCGCAATGAAGTACTTAAACTATTATATGCAAATATTATCTATCATATATCTGATAGTAAATGGGTTAGTCCTACACAAGTAGTCCCAAAAAAATCTGGTGTTATTGTAATACAAAATAAAGAAAATGAATTAATCCCAATGCGTACTATCACAGGCTGGTGTGTATGTATTGACTATCATAAGCTAAATTCACTCACCAGAAAATATCACTTTTCATTGCCTTTTCTTGACCAAGTCTTAAAAAGAATAACTAGTCATGCATATTATTGCTTTCTAGATGGATATTCTGATTATAATCATATTGAAATTGCAATAGATGATCAAGAAAAAAACTACATTTACATGTCCCTTTGGCACTTTTGAATACAAAAGAATGTCTTTTGGACTATGTAATGCGTCAGCTACCTTTCAACGTTGAATGTTAAGTATATTTAGTGATATGGTAGAACGATATTTAGAAGTCTTTATGGATGATTTTTCAGTATATGGGGATTCATTTCATATATGTCTAGAAAAAGTGCTCATTCGATGTGAAGAAATAAACCTTGTTTTCAATTGGGAAAAATGTCATTTCATGGTTACACAAGGTATTGTTTTAGGTCATATAGTGTCTAAAAAAGGAATTGAAGTGGACAAATTAAAGATTGATCTTATAGCTAATCTGCCTTCACCAAGAACAGTAAAAGATATTCGCTCATTTCTAGGTCGTGCAGGATTTTAGAGAAGATTTATAAAAAATTTAGTTTCATAGCCAAGCCTATATGTAATCTGTTATGTCAGGATATAATATTTGAATGGAATGAAACATGTCAAGTAGCTTTTAAAAAATTAAAAAACATGCTTATTTCTACACCTATCATGCAACCTCCTGACTGGTCATTACCTTTTGAAATAATGTGTGATGCAAGTGATTATGCGGTAGGAGATGTATTAGGGCAAAGAAAATAGAAAAAACCTTATGTTATATACTATGCAAGTAAAAATCTAAATGATACACAAATAAACTATTCAACCATAGAGAAAGAACTATTTGTTGTTGTATTTGCATTAGATAAATTTCGTTCATATCTGGTTGGATCATCAATTGTTGTACTTACCGATCATGCAACTTTAAAATACTTAGTTATTAAAAAAGATGCTAAACCACGTCTTCTACGTTGGATATTATTACTACAAGAATTTGATTTAATCATCAAAGATAAGAAAGGAGTAGAAAATGTGGTAACAGATCACTTGTCAAGATTAAACTATGAAATAAAGGAAGAACCAATTCCAATTACAGAAACTTTTCCAGATGAACAATTGTTTTCAATAACCAAATTACCATGGTATGCAGATATAGCTAATTATTTACCTACTGGCACTATTCCCTCTAATTATACCTGGTCTAATAGAAATAAATTTCTAAGTGAGGTACGTAACTTTTTCTAGAAAGATCCTTATCTGTTTAAATATTGTAAAGATCAAATTATAAGGCGTTGTGTACCTAACCACGAATTAAGTCAAGTAATTCAATTTTGTCATTTCGAAGCTTACAGAGGTCATTTTGCTTCAAAGAAAATCGCTGCAAAAATTTTGCAGTGTGAATTTTATTGGCCAACTCTTTTTAATGATGTTCATATTGTGTTTAAATTGTGACAGATGTCAAAGAATGAAAAATATTTTAAAAAGAAATATGATGCCTTTAAACCCTATTTTAATTATCAAAAATTTTGATTGTTGGGGCATCGATTTTATGGGTCCATTTATCCCATTTTTTTGAATATCTGTTTATTTTAGTTGCAATTGACTATGTCTCAAAATTGGTAGAAGCAATTCCATGTAGAAATAATGATCACAGAACGGTGATCAAGTTTTTGAAAGAAAATATTTTGTCTAGATTTGGAATTCCTCAGACCATTATAAGTGATGGTGGATTACATTTTTGTAATAAATGTTTTGAAAATCTTATGAAAAAATATTCAATCTCACATAAAATATCCACTCCGTACCATCCACAGACAAGTGGACAAGCTGAATTAACTAATAGGGAGATAAAATATATTTTAGAAAAAATAGTAAATATAGATTGTAAAGATTGGTCTTTAAGATTGACCGATGTGCTTTGGGCTTACCGTACTGCATATAAAACTATTCTAGGGATGTCTCCTTATCGGTTAGTATAGGGAAAATCATGTCACTTGCCTATAGAATTAGAACATCGAGCGTATTGGGCAATTAAATTGATGAATTTTAATATAGACAATGTTGGAATAACTCATAAACTTCAAATAAGTGAATTAGAGGAATTAAGAAATAAAGCCTATGAAAATGCAAAAATTGTTAAATCAAGAACAAAAATTTTTCATGATAAAAATATCATGCGAAAATCTTTTGAACCATCTCAAAAAGTTCTATTATATAATGCAAAACTTCGTTTATTTCCTAAAAAAATAAGATCAAGATGGACAAGTCCTTAAATTGTGAAACAAAATTTTGATTATGGAGCAATTGAAATTGAAAATCCATTAACCGGAAATATCTTTAAAGTCAATGGTCAAAGACTTAAACCATATTATGACGGATTTACTCAAGAAATAATTGTTGTACAACTTTCTAATCCTGTTTATATGCTCTGAAAAGTAAATTATTTCTTACATCTATATAAAATTACTAATGAAGTGTAATTTATTTGACAGAGTATCTTTTGAGTACAACCAGATAGCCTAATCGGTGAAATGACAAAAGATTGTCGGGTTTCCTTATCAATATTTACTATCACTGTTGTTACATTTCAGATAATGTTTAAATTAAGTTGGGGAGGTAAGGATGTGATTTTAGTATTTATATTTAAATTATTTATTTGTTTTAATATCACTGTTAATTTTGTCTTTGTGACTAGCAGATGTTAAAGAACCGAATAGAGAGTCATTAAAAAAAAATGGACGAAAAAATATTTTGGTTAAGCTTGATTTTATTGCGTCATCTTCCGAAAGATATCCATGCATTGATCATTAAAAAATCTAGAAGAGTCAGAAATTTAGAAATTTTTGAAAGTCAATCCCGACCTTTATGCAGAAAAAGTACATTTGCAAAAAACCGACGTGCCAATCGTCTCGATGGTTGTGTAAGATGTGATTGTTTACAACATTTAAGACAATATAATCAGTGTGCGGAACCAATTTCAAGTCGAGCGTTAGATCGTCTCCGGTGGATTAGGTATGAGCAGAGTAAGGATTATCCTGAGACGTCATCCTATTCTACCCCAATATTAACAAGATACGTAAGAAATGAAGTTAATCGTGTCACTGGTAATATTGATCCAGACAGTTTTGATCCTGAATCAGTATGATCAAAATGATATATGATTTTTGGAAGAATTGTACATAATTATAAATAAGTATAATTTTATGTCTTGAACTTATTTATGTTTTAAACTCGTTTGTGATTTTGAACCTATTTGTGTTTAAGTTTGTTTTTGCTATAATTAGAACCTATATTGTTAAAATTAGGAAGACTAGTTCATATGAATCACAGCGAAATTAGGTTAATATTCCTATGTTTTGTATAAATATTCTTAATCTGATTACGCGGGATTTTCATACTTTAGTTGTGTACTATCTTAATATTTTTATTAAACTTAGTCTTAAAATCACAATTAGATTTCTTTATTGTTAAAAATATTGTGAAATATTATACGCTTTGTATATATTGTAGAGATGTAAAACCTATTGCAGATTTTGCACCAATCTTCTTGCAGACATACTTTACATCTACTCAAATACAATTCTTCGATTCAGCGGTAAACTTTCCTTGAATAATCTCATTAACTTTGTTTTGATTAACACTAATTGAATTATATTATTAGCATTGTCCTTAACTTTCATATAGAAATTGTACACATATATAATTTCTGGAAAATGATCTTAGGCCATGCTTGATTAAATCTTGAGTCTTGACCATTTCTTTTACAAAATTATATCCTTAGTCAGCCATGATTGAGCTTAAAAGAGTATATATTTTTTTCTTAAAACCCAAGAAACACCTGAGCTAGATAAAAAGATATTAATTTACCTTTGCTATCTAATTTTCTTGCACCCTTGTCTAACTACGCAGGATACAGAAAAACAGAAAAGCAAAAAAAAAAAAAGACAAGAAAATTTTGGAAAGAAAAAAAAATCCAAGAAAGTGAAAAATTGGAAAAAGAGAAAAAAATGAAACATGTAAAATCCTAGAAAAAGAGAATGAGGTGTGCCACGATACTAAAGATAGCATTTGATATCCAGTGACGTCATTTCATAAACCTTAAAACCCATGGCCACATTACAACCCTAATAAAGTCCTTTTTGATTCCAGAAATCATATATTTGTATTAGTTCTATTAATTCTAAAAAGGAAAATGTTAATAGTATATTTACTATAGTGTTAATATTCTTTCATGAGATTATGTCAAATTCCATTTTCTTCAACTAATCGTTCTTTTGATTACTACATGTGAAATTAATTGCTTTGATAACTCAATTCCAAACACATGTAGTTTATGAGAATAGTCACTATAACAGGTGCATTCTTTTTGCTGAGTGTATTTCAGGAAAGGATTGACATTAAAACTACCAGGAAGAGGGTAATGTTTCTAAAAGTGATTTTTGAAAATAAAGAAATCATCACACACACACACACAAGTTTTTATAAAACTATATAGATAATATTGCAAATAACGTGTGTTACTCTTATAGTGATCAGAGAAGGAAATATCTTGACAAGACAGACGGAATATGAATTTATTTTTATTTGTGAAAAATATGAGTTATGCATTCCTAGTTACTGAAAACTTTCACGAGACAAAACTGGTCCACTAGGAATCACCTAGGGGTTTAAAGGCTTGTTGCATAATGCTAAATGCAATCATTAAAAAATCTATGAAAATGATTTTACCTCTGTTTGTATTATATTGTGTGAATAGTTTGTTTAAAATTTACTAGGGACTAGTAAAGTTTAAGTTGGGGAGTGTGATTAACCCTAATTAATTTATAAATTAAAACAATAATAAAGTCGAATTAGTGTGATAGAATAACTAAAAAACTAGCAATTAAAGTCAATTAGGGTTTGTGCGGTAATTAGGGTTTTATGTGTGTTATGTTTACAATTTGCAGGTTTAATATAGAATTACTACAGAATACAAGGAGCAAAGTAGACAAGGTTGAAAATACCAAGGCTCAAGTGTAATTAAATCAAATGATGACTCAGCACAGTGCAACTTGCATTTCTAGCAAAGCTCCACTGTCCGGATGGTGGTGATGGCGTACGGACGGTCACCTTGATACCTGTCATCATGTTGCCCACCTCCTGCTTCTTCAAATGGCTATAAATAGCCATCCCCCTCTTTAGACTTCAGCAGGCCAGAACCAAGGGAGAAAAGAAAAGAGAAAGAGAAAAAGAGAAGTTGCAAAAACGATCCGGTCCGTGATGCACTTTAGTCTAAATTTTGTACTTTTACATTTCTGTTGTTTCTTTCTATTCGATAGTTGAACGGCCATCACCTTTTTGTCTTAATTGATAATAAAGGTGATTGTGTTTCAGTTGTTCCTTGTGAAAAAAATTTTAGATTCTGTCTTTTAATTTTAGTTATAATGAAAACTGCCTCCACTCCTTGCTTGTCTGTAGATAGTTTATTGCATGTGGGGAAGGGACGAACAAAATCGATTGGTTATACAACCCTTAGACCCTAATATGAATATTGACCAAAACCCACCCGAGGATGTGGGTGATAATTTTGATAATGTTGGTGCCAATCCAAATGTCCAAAGGGGTGGGGGAGTGCCCGAACCTAGATTGCCAAATGTTCAAAGGGGTGGGGGAGTGCCTGAACCTAGAATGCCTAATCCATGAATGCAATTTCCCCCTCCCATGAATGAAGGGAATAACATCCAAATGGACCCTCCGACAAGGTCTATGAGGGATTTCCTTTAACCAATCCGTAGCACCAGTCCCTCATGCATCCTCTTACCGGTCCAAGCTCAGCTTTTACAAGTTAAGCTGGGGATGTTGCAACTACTTCCTACATTCCATGGAATGAATAAGGAAAACTCCTACTTGCAAATCAAGGAGTTTGAGGATATAGGTGCAACCTTCAATGCTAACTATGCTATGGAGGACATAGCTTGATTGAAATTGTTTCCTTTCACCCTTAGAGATAAAGCCAAATCATGGTTGAATGCCTTGTAACCTCAGTCCATTACCTCTTGGGCTCAAATGCTTTCTGAATTTTTGAATAAATGTTTTCCGGTTCATAGAACCACTGCTTTAAAAAAAGGAAATTCAAAGCTTTTCTAAGAAGCCCAATGAGCAATTCTATCAATTCTGGGATCATTACAAGGAGTTGTTACAATCCATCCCACATCATGGCTTTGAATCATGGCAACTGGTAAGTTTCTTCTATGAAGGAATCACACCAACCCATAGACAATTCATTGACATGATGTGCAATGGTGAGTTCTTGAACAAAGACCCCAATGAGGCCCTTGACTACTTTAGTACATCGGCATAAAATGCACAATCTTGGGACATTAGGGATCCAAATGATATACGTAGGATGTCCTCGAGTAGTAGTCAACCGCAAGGGGGAGGTATATATGACTTGAGAGACTAGGAAGACTTACTTTCAAAAATTGCTAAATTGTCAAAGAAAGTTGAGAATCTTGAAGTCAATAGGAGACATGAGGTGTCTAATGTTTCTAACATTATGGAGGGATGTGTAATCTGTGAGAGTGTAGAGCATTCCACATTGGAGTGTCCTAATATTTCAACACTTAAGGAAGTATACCATGAGCAAGTCCATGCTTTTAACCAACCAAGGTAATCATTCTCTCGCAATTCAAACACCAACAATCCGGGGTGGAGTAATCACCTAAATTTTAGTTGGAGAAATGAGAATCTCGTTCCTCATGGTTCAAGTGCATATTCATCTCCCATGCCTCCCAAGAAAAATCAATACCATGGCCAAGGGCAAGCATCTAGCTCCCAATACCCGCAGAACAATCCGCAAGGGTATTCGTCAAATCCACCACCACATAATTTTTCACCAAGTCCACCTCCATAAGGCTTTAACCAACACGGACCATCCAATCCGTCCACATACCAACCTCTTCACAAAAGGAACTTGGAGGATGTAGTTCATGCCTTTATCCAAAGCCAAACTGCCATCAATAACCAAACTGCCACAACTCTTAACAACATGGCAACTCAAGTCACAAAAATTACCAATCACATAGGGTTATCACAACAAGAAAAGGGGACATTTCCCGCTCAACCCCAAGAGAACCCTAAAGGCCAACATGTGATTGAGTTGTCTGAGCCCACCAAAGAGAGTTGTAAGCAACTCAAAGTGGTCACTTCCCTTCGTAATGGTAAAAAATCGAGAAGACCGTTATGCCAAAGGTCCCACCCATAACCACATTGTCAATAGAAGAAGAGATCATGGGTGACACCGAAGAGGGTAAGGTGAGTGAAAAGAAAGGAAGTGAAGTGGTTGAGCAAGAGAAATTGACTGATGGTAGTGTGCTTGTCTCCCCAATGCTTGCTCCTTTTCCTAGTCGATTGAAGCCACCTGCCAAGGTGGCTAACTATGCAATATTTTGGAAATGTTTAAGCAGGTGAAGATTAATATTCCACTCCTCGACGCTATCAAGCAAATTCCATCATGTGCTAAGATTTTGAAGGACTTATGCACAGTGAAGAGGAAATTGAATGTCCATAAGAAAACATTCCTCACCGAGCAAGTGAGCTCAATATTGAGGACAAACACTCCTTCGAAGTTCAAAGACCCCGGCTATCCTACAATTGCTATAACCATTGGAAATTACCAGGTGGAGCAAGCATTGCTTGACTTGGAGGCTAGTGTCAATCTCCTACCCTACTCGGTGTACAAGCAACTCCAACTTGAAGAGTTGAAGCCAACCTCAGTCACTCTTTAGTTGGCTAATCAAAGCATTCGAACACCGAAGGGAGTGGTTGAGGATGTTTTGGTTCAAGTGGATAACTTTTATTTTCCTGTTGATTTCATTTTGCTTGAAACTCACCCTGCTGCTAACCCTTGCTCCCAAATCCCTGTTGTATTTGGTACACCTATTCCTGCTACATCTAATGCTACTATTAATTGTAGGAATGGTCTCATGAAGCTGGCATTTGAGAATATGATGATGGAGCTCAATGTGTCCAACTTGGCCAAGCAACAGAGTGATGATGAGGAGGTACATGTGGTTAACCGGATTGATACTTTCGTAGAGGAACACTTGGAGTTAATGAGAAATTTCAAATTGGAAGAGGAAGGATTTGTTGATATGGAGGAGATTAATGGGCCAAAAGAATTGGAAAGTATGAAAAGGATAGAAAGATGGACCCCTACTTTTGAGAAGCTCCCAACCCAAGATAAAAAGATTTTCCCTTCGAACGAGCAAAAGCCCCATTTGGAATTGAAGCCACTACCTTTCCATTTGAAATATGATTATCTTCGGGAACATGAAACATTTTTGGTGGTTATTAGGTCAACATTGAATGGGGAACAAGAAGAAGAACTCTTGGAGGTATTGAAAAGGCATAAAGGAGCAATTGGGTGGACCATTGCAGAAATCAAGGGGATAAGTCCTCTCATTTGCACCCACCACATTTATCTTGAGGAGGATGCCAAACCATAAAGGAGGTTGAATCCCATTATGAAGAAGGTGGTGAGGGATGAGGTGCTGAAACTACTTGATGCGGGCATCATTTTTTTGATTGCCGATAGTAAGTGGGTTAGCCCCATGCAAGTAGTACCTAAGAAATCTAGAGTCACGGTGGTGGAGAATAATGAGAATGAGCTGATACCAACAAGAGTGATCATCGGGTGGAGAGTTTGCATTGACTACCGGAAGCTAAACCTTTGCACAAAAAAAGACCACTTCTCAATGCCATTTCTCGACCAAGTGTTGGAAAGAGTAGCAGGGCACCTATTCTATTGCTTTTTAGATGGGTACTCCGGCTACAATCAAATAGAGATTGCATTGGAAGACTAAGAAAAGACCACCTTTATGTGCCCCTATGGTACCTTCACCTACCGTCGCATGTCGTTTGGACTATGTAATGTTCCGGGGACTTTTCAACGCTGCATGATGAGGATTTTCAATGACATGGTGGAAAAGATAGTAGTATGGACGACTTTTCAGTGCATGGGGATTCCTTTGATGGATGTTTGGAAATTTTGGACAAAGTTCTAGCGAGATGTGAGGAGAAGAATTTAGTCTTGAACTGGGAAAAATGTCACTCCATAGTGACAGAGGGAATTATGCTAGGCCATATAGTTTTGGCAAGGGGTATTGAAGTCAAAAAATCCAAGGTGGAGGCCATCTCCAACCTCCCTGCACCAAGAGTCAGTAGGGACATCAGGTCGTTTCTAGGCCATTTGGGTTTCTATCGTCGTTTCATAAAATTTTTTAGTACATTGGCCCGACATTTGACCAATCTATTGTCGAAGGATGTCCCATTCAAGTGGTTGGATAATTGTGAGGTATCTTTAAAAAAACTCAAAAGCATGCTTGTTACACCTCTGATTATGTGACCACCCAAGTGGGACTTACCTTTTGAGCTTATGTGTGACGCGAGTAATTATGCGATCGGCGCAGTGCTCAATCAACGGGAGGAACATAGAGCGTATGTAATATACTATGCTAGAAAAACATTCAATGAAGCCTAAATGAATTACACTACTACAGAAAATGAGCTGCTAGTGGTAGTATTTGCTTTAGATAAATTCCGTTCTCATATCATAGGTTCACCTATTATTGTCTTTATTGATCACTCTACTTTGAAGTATTTGTTGTCTAAGCAGGATGCTAAACTGAGACTCATTAGGTGGATACTCCTCCTACAAGTATTCAACTTGACGATCAAGGACAAAAAAGGAGTTGAGAACGTGGTGGCGGATCATTTATCCTGGCTCGTGGTGTAAGACGCCAATGAGCACATTCCTATCCCCGACTTTTTCCTTGATGAGAAATTGCTTTCAATTCATTCTGTGTGTCCTTGGTATGCTAATATATGTAACTATCTTACAACAAGAGAGATACCACCGCACTGGAGCTTAGAAGATCGAAGATGATTTATGGCAGATGTGAAGTATTTCTACTTCGACAACCTATACCTATTCAAGTACTGCCCTGACCAACTCATAAAGAGATGCGTACCAGAAAATGAACAGCGGGAAATCCTTTCATTCTGCCATTCACAAGCATACGATGGTCACTTCTCAACAAAGAAAACTTCAGCAAAAATTCTTCAATCAGGTTTTTACTGGCTCTCACTTAACAAAGACTGTGTTTCATTTTATAAAAAATGCGATAGATGCCAACGTTTGGGTAGTGTGACCCAAAGAAGCATGATGCCCTTCTCCCCTGTATTAGTGATAGAAATATTTGACTATTGGGGCATTGACTTCATGGGTCCCTTCCCTATGTCTTTTGGCTATCTGTACATTCTGGTGACAGTGGACTACATGCCTAAATGGGTGGAGGCTATTCCAACCAAGACCAACGACCACCAGGTCGTGGTTAAGTTTCTCAAAGAGAACATATTTTCGAGGTTCAAGATGTTTTAGGCAATGATAAGTGATGGTGGATCACACTTCTGCAATAGACCATTTGTATCATTAATGTCTAAATATGGCGTCACTCACAAGATATCCATTGCTTACCACCCACAAACTAATGGCCAAGTCGAGTTGGCCATTGGGGAGATCAAAAACAATTTAGATAAACCGGTGAAGCCCAATAGGAAAGATTGGTCAAATAGATTTACTGATGCACTATGGGCTTACCTTACCGCCTATAAGACTATTTTGGGCATGTCTCCCTATCGGCTCATCTACGGAGAGGCTTGCCATCTGCCAGTCGAAATGGAACACAAGACCTATTGGGCCATCAAAACCCTGAACTTCAATTTAAGAATGGCTGGAGAGCAAAGAAAGTTAGAGCTGAATGAGCTGGAAGAGATTAGGAGAGATGCGTATGAAAGCTTCAAAATTTCAAAGGAACGAGCTAAAATCTTTCATGACCAATCTATCATGAGGAAGTCAGTTGAGCCCGAGAAAAAAGTGCTTTTATACAACTCCCGTCTCTCCATTTTCCAAGGTAAACTCCGATCCTATTGGGATTGCCCCTATCTTGTCAAGGTGGCCTACCCCAATGGAGCTGTGGATGTCTCCAACCCAGGAAATGGCCATACATTCAAGGTCAATGGCCAAACTCTGAAGCCATTTTTTTGGGGTTTTGAAGAACAAGTGGTGGAGGAAAGTTTAATGGACCCGGTATACCCGGACGTTATGGAAGAATAACTAGTTTTTTCTGCATTTTTACTATACAATTGCTTTTATCTATTTACTTTATTATTATTCCATGTTATTTATGTTCTCTTGTCGAATAGTTTTGTTCTTCTTAGTTTCATATATTGGTGCTTTTATCCAAACTCAAGTGCAAGGTGTTCTCTTACCCTACTCATTTCTTCTACTGTCCTTTATTGCCTTTCATATCTTTTGTTGCATTGAGGGTAATGCATAAATCTAGTTGGGGGGAGTGGTGCACCACTTGCATGATTCACCAATGTTGTGGAAATTTATTTGTGATACAGATTTTTGCTTGCATTAGGGTATTTATGTGAAAATGTTTAAAATTGTTTGATGAAAAAAATATCTAAATGTTGATCTGTATTCCCATGTTAAGAGTGTTGGGTTGGATGATATATTGATCTTTGTTGTGAACTTTGAGCACATGAGCATACTATGAAAATTGATCCTATATGTGAGTATCAGATACGTATTAATTTTTAAACTCAACTATATGTGACCTTTGAATGTGTAATTTTAGCAATTTTCGGATTGGATTCATGCTTTTAGGCTTGACATAAGTAGTGGAGATGTGTAAGGACCCATGAGAGCTTTAGTGCCAAACCTTTTTGGGGGAAACTTACATTTACTTAAAGAACAATTTTTCAATGTCAATTTTGTGCAATAGTCTCATTATACTTGTTTTGGTTAGGTGCATTTTGCATAGTAGACTGACTTATCTTGAGTGTACAATGCCATCCCATGTGTACCTGGAAGTGATTTTAGGCTATCTTTGAAATACTTTGAGCCTTAACCCTTTTTCTTGTGAAAAGTTTATCCCTAGTGCGGTGATTGAGCTTTAATTTGAAATTTGTTTCTTTGCCACACATTTGACCAAGCCAATGAAAATAAGAAATATCTACCATACACTGGTTGTTCCTAAAGTTGAAAATGAGTGATTGCAAAAAGTAAAGGAAGTGTGGTGAGGAAATCCAAGCAAGGGATGATTGTTGTTGAAACTCAAAGAGTTGAAAAAAAAAAAGAGAGAGAATGAAAATCCAAGAAAAATGTGAAGGAAAAGAAAGAAAAGAAACAAGAGTGTGGTGAAGATGTAATAATGGAATAAGAATCCCACGATCAAGGGAAAGATTTTTGAAATAAAACTCTTTCACTCGAAACAACTCTCTTTGTTATCTTATATCCTTCATTTCACCTACCTCAATATCACCTCGAGGCCTCATTACAACCCTTGAAAGTACTAAATGATCTAGAGAAAGCATGGGGGAAACATACTTTTAAAGAACAATAGAAGTTGGTTTGGCTATCTAATGCCCTAGCATTCTTTTCATGAGATTATGTCAAAGTCGTTTCATTTTCATACATAAACTTCATTTTTGGATTACACGTGAGCACACTTTGTTTTGGGCACAATAATCTATCTCACTTTTACACATGGAGTGCATGCCAAGATAACTAGTGTGTATTTCATTGTTAAGAGGGATCTTTGGTGAATTTTGCATTGAAGCTGAATTTGGCTAGCCACTCAAATGTGAATTATGTTGTGTAAGTGTTCAAATTACTTATCCAATCCACACACAGAGATGAGTTTGAAATTAAATATGTAGGTGCATAATTTAGACTAGCATTTGAGACTATAGTCTTGCTCATGTGTGCTTAGTTCGATCATCTAAAAAAATGTCATATAGCTCCATGCTAGTAGAATGGGGGAATATTGCTCAGGTTTTTGATATTTGAGATGAATTAGGAATGCCTATGTTATCAATTGTATGACTTGCATTTTGGGCATTAATTTTTTTAGTTAAAGATAGACATCCATTCCTTGTACGTTGGATGCACTAAAATTTTAAATCGCATTGCAATTGTGGTAATAAATTGGGCATGATGGTTCAAATTGTGGTTTACAATTGGAGTATATGTTTAGGGTGGAGTTGAGATCATAAAGTGTGTGTTAGAATGTATAGGGGAGGTCCTAAATTGAAAAGGAATGGTTAAGGGCTGCTCAGCAAGAGAATTTTGCAACTGATGGAAAATTGTACCGGTACGCAATACCGGTACTCGTTGGCCACTGGAGTTCGCAGTACCGGTACTTTGTAACTCAAAAAATATATCAGGGCTTTTAAATCGATATTTTTTGAGAAACCCCTCATTCAACCCCCTTAAATCACAAATCCTAGTGCTTTATTTCCTAACTCATTTACCTTCAAAGTTTCCCAATCCTTTCCTGTTCTCCATTAACCCTTAAATCCTTAACCCTAGAGCCTTGATTTGGAGACTCCTAGTGAAATTTTAAGTTGCCCTCTTTTGAAATCCTAATTTCCAAAAATCCCCCACACCAAAACCCTCTCTACTCTCTTCAAATTCTTCAAGAAGCTCTCAATGGCTCGTCAGTTTGAAGTCGTTCATGAGGCTCTGGATCCATTTGAGGGTCTCTTTTTGGTTTCTTTTACATTCTTGGTATTGGGGGCATTGTTGCATTGCATGGCCCACACCAAGAAAGTGGGTCCTGACCCCTCTCAACCCGAGGAAACCAGTAGTCGTAAGAGGGGTGGTAAGGAATCAAGCACGAATCCCAATGAGTAAAGAAAAAAGGCCAAAAATGAGGCACGGTTCCAATTGATTCAAGCGAAGGGTGTGACCTGCAAACAGTACCTCGATCATATTTCACTTGGCTGAAGAAACGAGGTTGTCAAACTTATCAGTGCTCATGGATTGAGGTTTAGGTTTGAGCCCATCGAAGGATACAAATTGTCGTTGTGTAAGGAATTCTACCAAGCACTTAGGCTGGTAGAGGTAAATGGGGTGGAATTCTTGGCAACAAATGTTCGAGGCAAGATGTTCGAGGTGACAGATTAGTACTTAAATGTAGCATATTATTGTGCCTTTTTAAGACTAATTGTACTTTGATGGAGTTCAAGTATGGATATTTCAGGGTCTAAAGTGAACAAGAGCTCAAGGGCAACAAAAGTCATGCTTGAATGTCGCACCAGCACATTAGAGAATGAAATTGGAGAGGCTGGGAACAAAACAAGAATGTTCGAACACCAAATCACGTTTGAACGTCCATTTGAACTATGACAAAACCAGCCTGCTGAGATAGTGTGTTGCAGTCAAGCACCAGAACCTTGAGGTACTTGAGTACCACGTTCGAACGCCAACTAACGTTCAAACATCCACTTGAGTTGATTGAAGGCCAGACTGATGAGATATGACGTGTTACAGCAAACAAAGGAGGACTCTAAAGCTCTGAAGCACTTGACTACAACGTTCAAACACCATTAAACGTTCAAACGTCCATTGGAATCAACTGAAAAATAGTCTTTTGCATAGAGTGTGAAAGTGAACTTTGATAGAAGACCACTTAAGTGGAAAAAGTCAGGCCCCATATGGAGGTCGAACGCTTACAAGGCAAAACCAGAAGAAACGTTCAAATGTAAGAAAATGTTCAAACTTCCCTAAAGAAAAATAGAAGAAAATTTTTGAACGTCGATTCACGTTCGAACGTCCTCCACAGACTGCCTGCAGAGTAGTTGGTTTCTATGGGCAGAAAATACTATGCACTCATCCCTTCTTATCTCCTACCCCCTCCCCTCCCCTTCCTTGCCTATAAATACTCCCATGTTAGGAGCTTAAAGAGCATCCTTTTCCTTGAAAAATAGAGAGCTTTTCTTTTTAACAATTTTTCTTCTCTTGTAAATTAGAAAGTTAGTTTGTATACATTGCTTGTTTCATTTTAGTATCAACCATGATAGAGGCTTAGACTCCCCTTGTAGTTGAAGTCTTTCATTTATTATGTTATGTCCTTACATTTATGCTGTGGCAACCATGATGGAGGCTTAGACTTCCCTTGTAGTTGTACTTGCTTTTATTTACAAGTATCAAGAGACATAGCTCATCTTTTGGTTGTGGTGGAAACCCTCCAAAAGTAACTAGCTTTCTTCTACTTTTATTGTTCATGTATTTCACTTCCATTTCCTGAGCATCCTTATTTCTTAGAAGAGTGAAACTCTTCTAGTTTTTTAGAGCTTTACCAAAGCCATGAAGGGCGGAAAGTGATTCACTTATTCTTCATTTAAGATAAATGCTTTGTTTAGTTTGCTTCACTTAGTAGCTCCTCTACTTGGAAGGATGAGTATCACTCACTTTTCTAGCTTTGCCAAGGCCATGAAGAGTGAGTAGTTCCTCATTCACTCTTTAGTAAGAGGTGATGAATATGTAAATATTACCCGAAAGTTATGTTTGTGCAACTTTTGTATGCTTTAATGCTTTATATTCCACTTGCTCATTGGATGATTGAATGCATCTAGCAAAGTTGAGGTACTTGGTATAACCAAGGGCTCCCTCTATGATATAGATGACTCCTGTATAGAAAGACCCTTTGGTTCAAGGCAAGCACCCCGACTAGCTTTTCATGACCACCTTTCAATCTCCGCTATTATTGCGCTTTATTCAAATGATGCACCATTAATGCCATGGTTAGATGCCTTGTAGAAACACTTGCTTGTTTGTAGATGGGTTAAGTCTAGGCACAAACAATTCTTGTAAACTTCTAGAAAGGCATTGGAATCATGTGCTTAATTCTCACAGTTCATCTTTATCTTCCGATTAACTTGTTGTTGACACGGGAGTTAATTGAGTTAGAAAGCACAAACATAACAAACCCGATATTCAATTACATGTCCTGATCCTTGAACTAAAGGGTGGCTGTTACGTTTTGAGAATCTTATATTTTGTCTAGAAAACTCTTAAAAATAATCTTCTATTCTATTCAAGAAACCCCACCAGTAACCCTGGATGTCCTTGCCTCTCTCTTAGGAAACTATCAGAGACCACCCTCCTTCCCCCCAGTTTATCCTCACAATGTCACCCGAGCAAAAACCATTACTGAGCTTGTTGCTTTGATGTACGATGATCCTACGCAATTCAAGGGAAAGGTTCAAAGTGGAGGATTAAAGCACTCATATGGCCATTTGAATAAACTTCTCCATTACAATCTTCTACCAAAGGGCTACGAAAAGAAACCAAATCTTGAAAAGCTAAGTCTGTTGGACGCTGTCATGTCTGGAAAGACAGTTGATTTCGCTCTTGTCATTTGGGAGGTAAAGAAAGATTTTGCTGAGACGCAGAAGCCTATGATCAAGTTCCATTTGGGAGCTTGGTGACCCGGATATGCCGGCACTTCAAGGTGAAGGCCTATGCCTTTGATGAGCTCACTCCCCCTGAGACTGGGGCGATTGTGATTGGTAGAGCCAGTAGTTCGAAGAGGAGGGCAGTGAGACAGGGGGAGTGAGCTAGGGCTTTGGACTCCGATTCTGAGTCTCCTGGACCATCCTCTTCTACTGGGCCATCCACAACTAGACCACCACGTTCGATCCCATAGCGCTTGGATGCCTTAGAGATGATAGTGCATGGGCTCGAGGTGTCGGTGAATGGTATTTTGTTAATGATGAAGGAGTTGTTCGTGCACACATTCCCAGGAAGACCCATCCTAGGAGAGCCCACACCACCAGTTGCTGGCCCTTCTACATCTGTCCCCTCTGCCTCCACAATGGTTGAGGTTGAGGAGGAGGATGGGGATGATGATGATGAAGATGATGAGGATGATGATGATGAGGATGAGGAGTAGGATGTGTTGTGGTGTCTATCATTTATTTTTTTGTTGGATCGTGCATAGTTAGGTTGGAGTCATTGGCCTAGTAGAAGAACCCTTAGGTCATAGGCCATTTTGTCTCTTTTTGGTGTCTAACTCCATGTAATCCAACTTTGAAAACACATTAATGGAATACGACAATTTTTGTTTCTATCTATCCAAGTTAATTTTTTCAATTGCATTATGATTTATGTATTTTGATTGTGTGGGTTAATTACTTATTTAAATGGATAATCATATGGTATGCTGGTTACTTTGTTTTAAAGATAAATGTTGATAGGGACTAGAAAAACTCAAGTTGGGGGGTGTAATTAGCACAAAACATTGCATATTTCATGTGCTAATACATTCCTTCTTCACTTGCTTTTGGGGATTAAATGAGTGGATTTGTGCTGTTTGAGCTATTAATGAAGATTTCTGGTGTTTGCAGAAAAAAGGTGATAAATGGGACTTCTTAAAACCTTCTATTGTGATTTGAGGTGAATGCTAATGAAAGGATGGCTTGAAGATAGCTTTGGAGGAGAGGAAACCAAAGAACCAGCAAAAATAAGAGAAATAGTGTACCGGTACCCCTATGCTTTTGGAGTTCACAGTACCGCAACTCAGTACTGGTACTCTTATGCTACTGGAGTTCGCAATACCAGAACTCAGTACCGGTACCCTTATGCTACTGGAGTTCACTATACCGGAACTCAGTACCGGTACTCTTTGCTAACACAACCCAGATTCTGCATTTCAGGCTTTGCCGTCTTCAGGGTCCCACCACTCATCCTCCTACCTATCCCTGACATGTCTTACACCATGAACATCCCTAATGTCCCCTACCTTGGACTTTTGGAGTTTTGACCATCAATAAGGAGAGAGGAGAGAGGATATGCTGGGTGAGCAGGCTATGCCTGCACCACCCTGTTTAGCCCTGTCAAACCCACTCTCTTAACAGCCTATGGATAGAGATCACATCACCTAGCTGGGGCATCACTCCATGAACATTTTTGAAAAGCAAAGGAGCTCTTCAGGATCATAATGCAATATATACATAGTAATATACAGAGAGAAGCTCGAGGAAGAAGCTGAATAGTGTTAGAGAGAAAAGTTGAGATTTTTCTATTTTCTTCCATGTATTGTCTTTTAATTTCAGGTAAGAATCTTCCAAGCTTCCTTTTAATGCTTTGAATGTCATTAATCTCTAAGTGTTTTCAATTTTAAAGCTTCTACCATTAATGCTTCTGTGTTCTTAAATTTCTTAGTTGTAAATGGGTATTGAATGCATTCTCATTTGAACCAAAGAACCCAAAGTCCAAAAGCGTGGTACAACATTTTTAAAATTTGATACTTTTGGAAAACCTACCGGTAGGTTAATGTTTTACCGGTAAGTTTTGCCTACTGGACAAAATTCTATCGATAAATTGATGTTCTACCGGTAGGCCAATGTTCTACCAAAAGGTTGTGCCTACTGGACAAAGTTCTACTGGAAGGTTGATGTCTACTGGACAAAGTTCTACCGGTAGGTTGATGTTCTGTGGGTAGGTATATGTTCTACCGGTAGGTTGTTCCTACTGGACAAAATTCTACTGGTAGGTTGATGTTCTACTGGTAGGTTTTGCCCAGTTTCACCAATTTTTAATTTCCAATCCCATCAAATCCATCCCACAACCATTCAATACATGTTTAATGAAAATTTTCACATAGAAAATGATATAACAAGTTCTATTACAAGCAAGTCCATATATTTACACTCCAAAACTAAGTTTTCATAATAATTTCACAAAACAATTCCAAAATAAAGCCACATCTCGATTTTTCCTCCTCCTTAAGGGCCCGAGTGAGAGCCGTCCACCGGCATATATCTCGTACTTGAAATGTTGTCCCATATAAGATGAGCCACGCTCAATAGAGTATCTCTTACAGAGGATACTCCCCAACCTAAGTGCATATGAAATGTTCACTTGCAACATTCGACATGCAACGACCATCTCAAACAAGAATATGCAATTCAATGTTAGAATTCTGCCATGTCATGCCATGAAATTAGATGAGACTCACTCATGCACTTTAACCTGAGCCCTCACCGGCTCCCATAACACAATGCAATGCCAATGTGTAGTAAATCCTTTATTGATGAAATACATCCAATAATCATTTTGAAATAAAAGCCATATGTTTATAAAAACAAAATCATTGTTGGATGTTACACATCGAATGACTATTTTATAAAACAAAATCAAGTGTCTTTGTTGAGTAGCGGATCTTTGGAGTCTTACCGCCGGTTTTGTACAACTTTACACTTTTTCAGAATTTCATCACAGGGGAGTGTATGAACCAAGTAGCAAGGTCATGCACCAGAGGGAGAATCTAGCCCTTCTTGCTATACCGGACACAAGTTTCTTTTTCATGCAACCATGCAACTCAGTCGAATCTTCGATCCAACCTTCCCGAATCCACTTATCAACCACTAAGACTGGTGTTTGATCAACCATCCACACACATCCACACCCACACCTATGCCTCATGTCCCTGAATGTCATGCCTTTGTGCATATGCAATGTAATGAACAATTGCAACATCAATATCATATCCATATGTAATGAATACCATATGAATTATTTCTACCACATTTCAACACATACCATGGATAATTACATCCCAAGCATATAATCTGCATAAATCATCACAACGCCAATATATCATAATCACATATCGACATTTACATTTTCAATTGTAGTTCACATCATAATCACAGGATTCCAATTTACCACTTCATCCAAGCATGTTATCTAAATTTCATCAAAACAACAACTTCAATCATTCAAGGTATTTTATCAAATACTCATGCAAGGCACAACTAATGTAAACACATAACGTGCTCTAAATTCCATATTTCTCAAGAAATTACATTAAGTAAATTCTACATACCCAATTTAGAATAGGTTTTATTCCACCCATTTCCAATACCCATTTCACCAATCAACAACAATAGGCAAGTGTAAAAAAATACATCTGACAACCTACCCCTTCCATATTTCAAACCTAAGTTAGAAATAAACCTAAGTAGGAAGAAAATCCTACCTCTTAAAGCATAAAACGATGTTGAGAAGCTTCAAGAACCTGATTCAAGTTAGAATCTTCAATTTTTCCAAATTTCGTTTCAAAAACATTGGTGGAATCCATCCTTTTTGGTATGGACGCATAGCCCTCGTCGAGAAAGACAACTTTTGTTCTTGGCCCGAGTGGATTCGAGCACGCGATCTCCGTAGATGGTAAAGAGAAGCTGGAGAACCCAAGCTTTTTCCTTCTCTTATTGCTCTCTCTTTTCTATCGGGTAAAAGGCTAAGAGATTTGGGGAAGAACTCTGATTTTCTTCCCCTTTTTATAGTCTCCAAATACTTGGTGCATAACACGCCACACGACCCTCTTTTCCTAGGTCTGTTTTTGCCCCGAAACGATTAAATTTTGGCCCGATTCAAGTTTAAAATATTTTTATTTTGAATTACTTTAAATTATTTTCCAAATTTTGAAAATTTATTAAAAATTTAGTTTTTGGGTCACCCGAGACTCGATCGCTTTGAAAAACGTAAAAAATCTGACTGTCTCAAAATTTGATGAAAATTGACGGGCAGTTAGATTTCGCAAGACGAATCCAACGGTGAGGTTCGTTTCATCATCCAAGCTCTAGAAAAATTTAGGTTTACAACCCATACCGTAGTAATAAATTACCGTTTTGCCCCTTTTTGTAAAAGGTTCAAATTTAACCGGGTTTTACAAGAGGAATATTCCATTAATAGTTGTTCTCCATGATTAATCGCTTCATGTGAAGAGAACATATTTTTATTTGAGCATATATGTCTAGTGGCCCTAGTGTCCACCCATCATTCCTTGGTATTTTGCAAAAAGGTCACTTAAAATACTATGATATAAAAACTCGTTTTAGAAACATTTTTAAAAAAATTTTGTGATGCCCCAAAATCGGGGGTCCTGGATTTAACAAAATTCGGGCAAAGTCTCATTTGTATGGGGAACTCTACCCAAAACACAACTTGTGCAATTATACTACATTAACCACACTGGGTTTTTTTATAAATAAATATTGACCACACCGGGTTCAATTAGAAGTAAACATTGACCACACTGAATCCATTTATCTATACTCGTATAACAACATACAATTTGTGTTTACATTAAAATAGTTCATATGAGTTCGATTACAATTCTTTTATATTGACATGCAAAAATTAAGTTTTCATAATAATTTTACAAAATCTCAAAATAAAGCCACATCTCGGCTTTTCCTCTTCCTTAAGGGCCCGAAGGAGAGCCGTCCACTAGCGTGTATCCCACACCTAAAATGTTGTCTCATAAAGGGCGAGCCACGCTCAATATGATATCTCCTAAAGAGATTACTCCCCAACCTAGATGCATATGAAATGTTCACTTGTGACAATCAACCATTCAAATATTCCAGTCAAGAATATGCATTCAATGATAAAAATCCTATGCTATGCCATGAAATGAGATGATACCCACTCATGCACTTCTACCCGAGCCCTCTCTGACTCATTCAACACAATGCAATGTCAATGTGTATAAATTAGCCATTGATGATATACTTCCAATGATCTTTTTAAAACAAAATCATGCATCTTTGTTGGACGTTACACATCGAATGACTATTTCATAAAATAAATACACTTTTTTAGAATTTCAACGCAAGGGAGTGTATAAACCAAGTATTTTATAAAACAAAATCATGTGTCTTTGTTGGGTAGCAGAGTTTTGGTATCGCACCGCTGGTTCCGTACATCAATACACTTTTCCTGAATTTCACCTCATGGGAGTGTATGAACCAGGTAGTCAGATCTTGCACCCGAGGGAGAATCTAGCCTTGCTTGTTGTAATCGACACAAGTTTTTCATGCAACCGTGCAACTCAGTCAGAACTTCGTTCCAACTTTTCCTGAGCCCACATATCATCCACCAAGAATGGTGTTTGATCAACCATGCACACACACACCCACAGTCACGCCTTATGCCTATGAATGTCATGCCCCCGTGCAAATGCAATGTAATGAACCATTGTAATAACCAATTCATGTCCAATATGCTATGAATGTCAAATGGACCAATTTAAACACCTAACAACATATTCCATGGTAAATTATATCCTAAGCATATAATTTCCATAAATCATCACTATGCTAATATATCATAAAGCATATATTAACATCACACCGAACAACGAATTTCAAGCATGTTATGACATTATCTATGCAATTAAAACACACCTAATTCCATCTTAGCATTTAATCAAACACATTCAAGGCACCCAATCATATAATCACATACATCCCCAATTTTCATCATATAGTTCAAGAATCACATTAGGTAATTTATACATATCCAATCTAAGATAGAATTTATTCTACCCATATCATCAAATTCTCAACAATAGGCAATTGCTAAAGATGTTTAACAACCTACCAATTTCATATCACATTTCTCGGTTGCAAATAACCTAGTTAGGATGAAAACTCTACCTCTTGAAGCGTAAAATCAATGTAAGAAGCTTCAAGAATTCAACCCAAGCTCTAATCCAAGTTTTCCCAAAATTTTGTTTTTTAAACCTTCAATGTAAGCCTTTGTTTTTGGTATGGTTACGTAGTCCTTGTCGAGGAGAATAACTTTAATACTTGGCTCTAGTCAATTCGATACCCGTAGAGTCGTAGATCATAGAGAGAAGGTGGATTTTCTCTCTCCTTTTCTTCTATTTTCTTGTCATGTTAGAACCAGCTGAACAAATGGGGAGAAATCAGATTTTCTCCCCCCTATATATACTCTTTAATTTCTTGGTCCACAACACGCCGCACGACCCTCTTTTTTCTAGGTCCGTTTTTGTCCCAAAACGATTAAATTTCGTTTCGATTTAAGTTCAAAGTATTTTTATTTCAACTTGATTTAAATTGTTTTCCAAATTTTGGATTTTTATTAAAAATTTCATTTTGGGTCAACCGAAACCCGACTATCTCGTAAAACATGAAAATTTTGACTATCTCAGAATTCGATGAAAATTGATGGGGTAGCTAAATTTCGCGAGACGAATCTAATGGTGAGGTCCATTTTTTCATCCAAGCTCTAGAAAAATTCAGGTTTAAAACCAGTACTATAGTGGCAAATTACCATTTTTCCCCTTTTGCTAAAAAGTTCAAATTTATCCGGGTTTTACAGTTTTTCCACCTTAGTTATATTGGCTTGGACAACTTTCTTGTGATTTTCTAGTGCTTTATGGCTTTGTCAATCCTTAGCAACATTTCCCTATTTGTTGCACACAAAACAAGTGCGTTTAAACCTTTTGGAATGACCACCCTTTGCCTTTGTTGGCCAACATGCTTCCTTTTCTTGTTGGTTTTATATCTCTCTTCAATCACATGTGCCTTTGACTCAATGGAATGATTACCAACATTATTTTTAGACACACAATTTTCCTCCTCAATCCTAAATCTCATAATCAAGTCTTCAAGTTGCATTTCTTTGCGTTTGAGCTTCAAATAATTTTTAAAGTGCTTCCAATGTTGTGGTAATTTTTCATTAATTAAAGCCGCCTTGAAAGATTTACTAAGCACCATTGCTTCGACAGGAATCTCATGTAGGATAACTTGAAGATCTTGAACTTGACTTATAAGAGTCTTAAAATCTGCCATTTTCTAGTTAAGGAATCTACCCACAAAGAATTTCCTCATTCCGATATCATTAATTTTATACTTTTTATCCAAGGATTTCTACAATTCTCTAGCCATATTGATTGATCTATAACATTATATAATGTGTTCTCCAATCCAGTAAGGATATAATAATTGCACATAAAATTAGAGTATTTCCCAGCATCCACCGCAATAACAACTTGGCAGTCAATCTTATTCTCACGAAGAACAGGAGTATCCTCATAAAGAAATTTTACAAGATTCAACGTAGTGACATAAAACAACATTTTATGTTCCCATCTCTTGAAATTCTTCCCATTGAACTTTTCAGACTTCTCTCCACGAGTCACGTGAGTAGGTACGCAGGCACCACAAGAGTAGTAATAGAGACATTATTATCATTTGAACTCACTTCTATTAAACAAAATTACAAAATATTCAAAACCAAGAAAATAGTTACACTTTAAAAAACATGCTACTAAAATAGAGACAAACTATGTTACTATTTGATATCACTGTTTGGTATCACAGTTTTAAAGTCACTGTTTGGTTTCACAATTTTAATGTCACTGTTTTATGTCATTGTTTTAATGTCATTATTTTAAATTCAAAATTATAGTAAAATATTAACATAAAAACATACAAACAAAGCATATAACTCTTCACAAAAATATTTAAAGTTTGAAAGGCACAATGTGGCCCAAAAGACTCTTTTGATGTAGGCTTACTAAATAGACACGAATTAAAAAATTTCGACTCGAGGGAAACTAAAAATTCGAACTAGTGCAAATTTTGAATTCCAGCGGACATAAATTAATATCGAGTAAAAAAATTTGAACCCAATTCGTTAAAAGAATTTCCTTCAAAAAGATAAGGATGGGTCTAACCCACACCCACACCCAGTCCCACACTCTAGCCCGACCTGACTAGGTCAGGTTAGATCGGGGTGACAGAGGCACGCATGCACGTGTATGGCTGAACCAAAGCCAATGTAGGTACTTACTCCACTTACAAAAGTGTGATTCCCCTTGAGACCCAACCCACAGTGCAAACATGACATATATATGCAGATATAAATTTTTTTGTCCAACCAATGTGGGATTGGAGTCAAATCCCAAATTGCCTAACCTTTTATTTATGGACCAATTATGATATTTACCCAAAATAATAACTACTAAAAACCACACCTAAAGAATTTCTTTAAAAAATAAACTTACGAAGCCATATTTGAAGAAATCTAACAATAACAAAAATCATAACCCAAAATTATTCACGTACAATGTATGTGCATGAGCTAGTCTATTTTAAAAAGTCTAGATAGATTAGATTAATTGGAAAAAAAATTGTTTCAGATTTGATTAAATAGATTCGGACTTGGATCAAATTGTATCCAAATATAGTCCATTGACAAGCCTATGCAATTATAGTCCATTAAAGTTTTTCAAGAACTTGCCCACACTAAAAAAATTAGAAATAATTTTATACAAATTAACTCAACCCACTTATTCTAGAAAAGATTTATAATCGATTATATTATAGTCCATTTGTCGAAGTTTGATTTTAATAGACTTGTGATATATTAAATTATTTTGGAATTGTTCTACTCATTTTGGTCATCTGTGATTCTTTTTTTTTTTGTTAGGCACTTAATGATAAAGTACTTGATTTAACACCTTTATGTTTTCGTACAAAGTTTTTGTTAGTTTGGAAGCATAATGAAGGGGTTTAGAATCGTTGAACCATGATGTGATAGTTGGATTAGAACATGTGGTAGAATGACATGCTGATATGAATTGGCTCAGCCATGACCCAACAAGAAAGCTCAAATAAGCCTATTGCCAGGCCTAACATATTTTTGTTTCCAGTTGAGAAAATTGAGTAGAGAGCTGCACCATGAAATAAGTCAGTTGAAATAGGTCTACTCAATGGAAAACATTTTTTAGCAAGGAAGTGTGTGCCATGTATAGTCTTGTGAGGTATGCACTCAAAGAGGTACTGCAATACTAGAGTTTGACTCTATATTTTGAAGATTGAGTTATATGCAAATAAAAATAGATAGTTAGGCCTTCCCTAGGAACTCGAGATGGTTGATAGGATGAAGCCCATGCATTGATAAAGATGAAGGACTAGGCAGAAAGATAGTTAGGCTATCCCGAATTGTAATGCCCCAAAATCTCCGTTGGACGACATTACAATCTAAAACCATTCACATCATGAGAGCAACTAATAAAATCCATAAATAAAGATAAATTCATTTATCATTCATAATATATACAACATCATCTCAAAAAAATATGCCAAACCCTAGCCATGACATCCAAAAGAATTAACTATTATATCGCAGCGGAATTACAAAATATGGTAGCCTTTACATTGTTTCAAAATAAATTCCCTAGTCTAGAACCTAGGACAAAAGATAATATAATTCTAGATGTCCATCTCGGGATTCACGTTCCCATCTATTGGAGCTTCCCAATGTGCCTGTTCATCTACTCTGAGCTCCTCCTCTAGCACATAATTTGAAAAATATGTTGTTTATAGGGGGTGAGCATTAAGTTCTATAGCAACATCCTCCCAAACTCGAACAAGGTTTATAAAACAGTTTGGTCTCACTTTACAAAATAGCATATATAATTTTTTGAAAGAAAAAAGGGACATTTCAATGGATCTTAAGTTTACACAATCACAATAAGTTAAATGAAAGAATAAACATGTGAAGAAATCAATTAATCATTTAATAACATCATCTCATATTATCATGTATGTTGGTTGCTTCCTATGAATCTACACTCCGATTCTACTTTGTTCACCCACCACAATCACACAATCCCAAACATTTTAGGAAGGGCATATACCGCCTCTCACGGCATTGATGAATCCTTCCCAGGAAAGGTATACCATCCCTCAGCCTCGTACTTACGTGAACAATAGTGGTTGCTCTCACAACCAACAATCCACTACAAGTGTTAAGCAACCATCTCACCCCCACTGGGATAGACTAACCTCGAACACTCTACGGCAGTGCTCAAATGCAATTCAAGTCCATCACAACAATCATACAAGAGAGGCAATAACAACCATTTTCTCAAATCACAAATAAACAAAAACCCCCCAATTTGCATAAGTATTTTACAATAGAACAATTTAAGGTAATAAGCAAGAGATCATCACAAATACCATTTTTTTTTTGTTCAATACAACGCACTAGAGTTTTGAAATTAAGAACAAAGGAAAAATCAAGAGAAAAATTCATTTATCTTGAAAACTAAGGTTTCATGCCAAGAAAAGAAATTTAATGGCTATCCAACAATTACTTTGCTTAAAACATAGTAATCTTTGCAAGAATACCAAGAAATAATGATTTCATAGCATATACATAAGATTTAGAGTCAAAAAAATACATATAGATAAGCCCTAGCCTCAATGTAAGAGAATTGGAAGAAATCCCTACCTTGAATCTAAATTTCCAAGCTAACCCAAGCTCTAGCGACTCTCTTCCTCCCTTTTCTTGTTCCCTTCTTATCTTCTCCTAGGGTTCTAAGAGATTTGGGTTAGACTGAAGTGAAAGAATAGAAGAAAATGGGTGGAAAAGAATGTTCTTGAAAAACTTGAGGTTTTTATCGTCTTTGAAGTGTAAATCCCTTTTCATCTTGTTTTTCTCTTCCTTTCTTCCTCTCTAAGGTTTTCTAGGGTTAGAGGTGTTGTAATGGGGCTAAAGGAGATGTCCTTAAGTATTTATAGTGGAGTGAGGGCCTGCTATTCGTGATCTAAAGAAATCAGAATTTTTTTTTAATGGGCGTACTGATTAGTACTTAAATGTAGCATATTATTATGTCTTTTTAGGACTAATTGCACTTTGATGGAGTTCAAGTAAGGATAATTTAGGTTCTAAAGTAACCAAGGGCTCAATGGCAACAAAAGTCACACTTAAGTGTCGCACCAGCACATTAGGGAATGAAATTAGAGAGGCTTGGTTCGAATGCCAACTCACGTTCAAACATCCATTTGAACTATGACAAAACTAGCCTGCTAAGACACAGTGTGTTGTAGTCAAGCACTAGGACCTTGAGGTACTTGAGTACCACGTTCGAATGCCAACTAACGTTCGAATGTTCACTTGAGTTGATTGAAGGCTAGACTGATGAAACATGGTGCGTTGCAAGCAAGGAAGAAAGTGCACTTGAGTACCATGTTTGAACGCCATTCAACGTTCGAACATCCCTTGGAATCATTTGAAGAGCAGACTTCTACATAGAGTGTGGAAATGAACTTCACAGAAGACCACTTGAGTGGAAAAGGTCAGGCCCCATTTGGAGTTCAAACATTTATAAAGCAAGACCAGAATACATGTTCAAACGTCAGACAACGTTTGAACGTCCTCCACAGACTACTTGTAGAGTAGTTGGTTTTCATGGGCGCAAACACTATTCACTCATCCTCTCTTATCTTCTTGTCTCACCCCTTCCCTTCCTTGCCTATAAATACTTCCATGTTGGGAGCTTGAGGGCATTCTTCCTCTTGTAGAGAAAAGGGGTGCAAAATCTTTCTCTTGTAAAGCAGAGTAGAAAGTTAGTTTTTGTACATCTCTTGTTTATGTTTTCATTTTGCATTTGTATCAACCATGATAGAGGCTTAGACTCCGCTTGTAGTTGAAGTCTCTTATTTATTTATGTTAATTCTTTACATTTATGTTGTGACAACCATGACGGAGGCTTAGACTCCCCTTGTAGTTGTACTTGCTTTTATTTAGAAGCATCAAAAGAGATAGCTTGTCTTTTGGTTCTGGTGGAAACCCTCCAACTGCCGATAGTCTATGCACAATTGAAGGGTTTTATCCTTCTTCTTGGCAAACAACACCGGAGCGCCCCAAGGTGAAGTGCTCGGTCTAATGAAGGCCTTGTCCAATAATTCTTGCAACTGGACCTTGAGTTCTTGCAACTCAGCTGGTGCCATCCTGTGTGGAGTCATAAAGATAGGCGATGTACCGGGATACAACTCAATGGTGAAGTCTACATCCCTATATGGATGTAATCCCGGTAGCTCATCCGAAAAAATATCCTCATACTCACATACAACCCGAGGAAAGCCCAACTCCTATCTCATCTCGTCCTCTAGGGTAAGGCTTGTAAGCCAACCCATCAACTGTCCGTGCCATCTAGAGTCGCACACGGCCTGAGGTAAAGCATCACGCTTTTTCCCCTATAACTTGAAACCAATACCCTCCAGTATAAAAGTCATGACCCTCTTTCGATCACAATTAATGACGACTCGATATGCCATCAACCAATCCATACCAAGGATCACATCAAACTCAAACATGTCCATGACCCTAAGGTTCATGGTGAGTAGAATCCCTGAGATCTCTAGCTCACAACCCCGACATATCTGATCAATTCTCACCTTAGCTCCTAAGGGAGAACTCACATGCAATGGCTCTTCCAAGGTATCAACCTCTAAGCCCAAGTCTTTCACACACGATGCAACAATAGAAGAATGCGATGCACCAAAATCGAACAATAATTTAGCCCACAAACGAGAGAGTAAGAATGTACCCTAAATCACTGACGGATCTGCCAGCTCAGTATGTGGCATAATAGCGTAGACACAACCCTGAGTCCCTGAAGTCCTGGCTTGTGAGCCCTGGCCTTGTCCTCGACCCATGCCTTGGCCCTGTCCTCGACCCAAGATGGGCTAACTTGCGGTGTCCCCGCACGAGAAGTAGTAGGGTCTTGTGCTGTACCTTGGAACTAGTACTAGCTACTCTGACCCATAGTAGGGTAGTGAGGAGCATACTGCATCTGTGATTGCCCCACTGAAGTCTGAGACTGCGATGACCCATGACCCTAGGATCCCTGCCTCTGAGGACAATCCTTCTTCATATGTCCTGGTCAGCTGCAATGATAGCAAGTCCGTTGGCCCGCTTGATTAGATGGCCTATGATTTCTTCCACCCTGGGAAGACTGACCTTGGCCTTGGCCCTGATGGCCACAGCCCTGTCCCTTAAATCCTTGTGGAGCAGAGGTCCGTTGTTTCTTTCCCGCACTAGAAGAAGAGGATTGACTCTCTTTCTTCTTGTCTTTTGCACCAGACTCCTGGATGCTCCTTGTGTCATCTACCTCTCTCTCAATGGCCATAGTAGTCGTGACCATCAAGTCTAAGTCTTGCAGAGGAAGAACCACAAATTTACCCCAAATGGACAACATAAGACCATCCTCAAACTTCCTCACTTTGGCCATATCTGTGGCCAAGTAGTCATCGGCGAAACGGGCTAACTCGGTGAACGTAGCCCCGTACTCCATCACCGTCATCGTCCCTTGTCTCAAGTCTAAAAACTCCCGAGCCTTTGCATGTTGAGCAGCCATTGGGAAGTACTTGCCCATGAAGAGCTCCTTGAATTCTACCCATGTCATTACCTCCAAGTTCTTGGAGTCCTTGACCCAATCCCACCACACTTGGGATTCTCCCTCTAGCTGAAAAGTAGCTAGCGTTATCTTCGTGGCATCGGAGGTAATCTCCATAGCCCCCAAGATCTTATCCACTTGTCGGAACCAATGGTCAACCACCATAGGATCCGCCCCTCCCAGAAAGATCGGAGGATTGTGTGCCTTGAGCTTCTGGAGGTGACTTGAACCTCCTTGACACCCACTTGCACCTGTCTGTGCAATAGTAGCGGCCGTAGCACTAGCTTGTGCAATGATAGCCGTCACCGCACCAATAGCCTCCATGAAGGCTTGTTGGTCAAAGGCCGGTGGTAGTGGTTGGTTGTTCCGTCTACCCCGACGTTCCCTTCCTCTAGTTTCCATCTACACACACATAAGATAAACAATAGATTATTTAGTTGCCATATACACACACATAAGATAACAATAGATCAATTACTTAATATCCCAAGTTAAGGATCAAGTTAAGGATCAATTACTTAATATCTCATGTCCATCAAGCCCTAGGTAAATCGTATACCTATGCTCTGATACTAAGCTATGACACCCCAAAATTCGGGGGTCCGTTGATCACCCATTAACCCGCGGTATACCCGTGGATACCGAGTAACTCGATATCGCGCCGTAATGTCCCATTTACCGGGATCCATAATTTAAAAAAATTCAGGCAGAGTCTCCTTTGTACGAGGAGCTCTACCCAAAACACAACTTGTGTAATATACATTCACATGACCCATTCAAGGCCCAATATAAAATAATGACCACACCGGGTCCATTTATCCATACTTTTGAAGCCCCTAAAATCGGGGTTCCTATGTCAATATATGAAGTGTGACATTGAATTGTAAAAGTGTGACATTGGCGTGTAAAAGTGTAACATGACGTGTAAAAGTGTAACATGTTATGTAAAAGTGTAACATGGCCTGAAAAAGGGTAACACTGCCATGTACCACTGTGATCTATAACACATCACACCTATGCATCAAACATAGTTAATATAAATTCAAATTCCAATCCTTTTACATACATTACATGCCAAAATTTAATTACAAGTCTACTTTTACAAAAAGACATGGATGGAAAGCCACAAGTCGGCTTTTCTTCCTCCTTAAGTGCCTGAGTGAGTGCCGTCCCTCGGCGTATGACCTGTACCTGAAATGTTTTCTGTATAGGGTGAGCCACGCTCAGTAGAAAGTTTCCTACAGAGGCTACTCCCCTCCTAGATGCATATGCAATGGTTTTATGCAACTTTCCAGAACAAGTCCACCTTCCAACAATTACATGCAATGAAATGTTGGAAAATTTATGATGCCATGACACGTAATGAGATGAAACTCACCCATGCATACTATCCCGAGCCCACACCGACTCTTACACGCAAAGCGACGCATATGTGTAAAACAATATCCTTGATGAAGGCACATCCAAAGATCATTTTGGAATCAAACCATATTTCATAAAACCAATTCATTCTTGGATGTTTCCCATCAAATGAATAATTTATATATTAAAATCATATGCCCTTATTGGGTATCGGATTCAGGAATCGTACCTCTGGCTCCGTACGCCGTTACACTTTTATGGAATTTCACCGCCAGTAAATGTATGAATCAAATGGTCGGGCCTCTCACCCGAGGAAGTGTCTATCCCTTTTTGCTAACCCGCACAAGTTTTCTTATGCTACATGCGACTCCGTGGGATCTTCGATCCAACATCTTCGAGTCCACACACCAAGTACCAAGAATGGTAATTGATTACTCCATGCATACCCACTCACACCCCTGTCTAAGCCCATGAATGTGATGAAACCTCATGCTCAAAATGCAATAAATGCTATGTGAGCAATATAAATCACATATCATCAATCCCATGGAATTCATATCATATGCATAGAATTTCCATAAAGCCTCATTATGCTCAATATATCAAACAAGTATATGACCATATATCATAGCAAGCCCAACATGTTATTTATATCAACATAACAATATGGAAATCATACAAGGCATTTAATCAAACACCTTCAAGGCAAAGATTTCATGTTATCACATAATATTGCCTACGCACACTTCAACATCCTCAGGTGTCAAGAAATGGTTTCACATAGCCCACACATATCAATTTATACTAAAATTGGATTGAAGTCATTTCCTAGACTCTTTTTCCATTTCCATGCCCATACACATACATATAGGTCAATATCTATACATACACATATAACCACATACTCCCAACCATTCCTATAGGCCTACTAGGTTAAGAATAATCCCAAGTAGGAGAACCCCCTACCCCTTGGAGCGTAGAATGAAGGTAGAGCTTCAAGAAAAACTTCCCAAGCTCCAAACTCTTTGATTTCACAAAATTTTCCTTCGTGGATCTTCGGTGAAATCACTCGTTGTTGGTACCCACACGTAGCCCTCGTCGCGTAGATTGACTTTAGTTCTTGGCTCAAACGATTTCGACCGACAAAGCTCCGGGAAATTGCAAGAGAAAGCCTTGGATTACCCTTTCTCTTTTCTCTCTTCTCTTCTCACGTTGGGCGGCTGAATCAGATATTTCACCCCCTATTTATACTTTCCAAGGCTTGGCCCGAGTCGCGCCATGTGTTCCCCCTTTGTCCGGGTCTGTTTTCATCCCGAAATGATTAAATTTTATATCGGTTTAAGTTTAAAATATTTTATATGAATTTTATTTAAATTATTTTCTAAATTTTAAAATTTTTATAAAAATGTTATTTTTTTTGGGGTCACTAGACGCCCGTCGTTTCGAAAAATGTGAAAAACTCAAAATTTGACAAAAATTGACAGGACAGTTAGATTTCGCGATGCGAATCCAACGGTGAGGTCCGTTGTCCCATTCGAGCTCTATAAAAAATATGTATTTTAAAGATGCATTAGGATGACAAATTACCATTTTACCCTTTTTTAGAAAAAGTTCAAATTTTTCCCGGGTTTCACAGTGGGACTCAGCTTGCCCTACCATTGTTGAGACTAAACCATCTACTACCCAAGGGGTAAGTATGTCTTGAAAGATGGCGATGACCTAAGATCAAAAATGTCCACCCCTATCTCGAAAGCTTGAAGCTTTAGAGATGAAAAAGGTTCATCAAGTTGATGTTAGCTCTCCCACATAACAAGTGTGTGAGATCTGTACACTAACAGGACACCCTGCTGGGGAGTGTCCTACCATTCCAGCATTCAAAGAGGTTTTGTTGGAACAAACAAATCTTGTTTCCAACTTCAACAAGCCTAACTCTAACCCATACTCTTAAACATATAATCCAGGGTGGCGGAACCACCCAAACTTCGGTTGGAGAAACACACAACCAACTCCCATGAACCAACAATAAGGTTTGCACCCACCACCTCAAGGACCTCTCACATACCAACCATACCAACCACCACAAAAGAGGAACCTTGAGGATACTTTGAATCAGTTCATGCACGACCAAATGAACTACAACAATAGTTCCACTCAGGCTTTTATTGATTTGAAAGCACAAAACACTCAATCTTTTGAGGATCTTAAATGCCACATCCAAAAATTGACCCAATCCATGACCACACACGAGAAGGGCAAGTTTTCTACCCAACTAAAACCACCACAAGGCCAATTTCAGGTGGAAAATCCCGCAATCATGGAAACTCCACAAGCCCAAGCCCAAGTTGTCACTACACTAAGAAGTGGCAAGGTGATTGACAAGACTATCAAAGACATGCTACTCCCAAAACCTAAGTCAATCCCAGTCAATCCACCAATTAAGACTGAAACAATTGAGGCTGAATATGAGAAAGAAGAGGAACCCGAGCCCATGATTGAACAAGAACTAGAGTCATCAAGGGAAGAAGAACCCTGGAGTTCTATTCTTGCTCTTTTTCATCATAGACTCAAAACTGCACAGAAGTTGAATAATCAGCCAGAAATTTACAAGCTTTTCAAGCAACTAAAACTCAACATCCCACTTCTGGATGCAATCAAACAGGTTCCATCTTATGCCAATTTTTTGAAAGACTTGTGCACAATCAAGAGAAGCTAGAATATTTGAAAAAGAGCCTTCCTGACAGAACATGCTAGTGTCTTGCTTCAACACAAAACCCCTCCAAAATACAAAGATCTAGGGTGTCCGACTGTGTTATGTGTCATTGGAAATTTCAAAATCATACAAGTACTGTTAGAACTTGGAGCAAGTGTCAATTTGCTCCCATTTTTTATTTACCAGGAATTGGGTCTGGGAGAACTCAAACCCACGAGTGTCATACTTCAGTTCGCAGACAGATCTGTCAAAATTCCTAGGGGTATTATTGAAGATGTACTTGTCCAAGTGGACAACTTTGTATTCCCTATTGACTTCATCGTCTTAGATACTCAGTCAACAAAGCATTCAGAGAATCCAATTCTCATTATTCTTGGTCGACCCTTCTTAGCAACTTCAAATGCACTAATCAATTGTAGGAATGGGGTCACTAAATTAACCTTTGGAAATACGACTTTTGAGCTGAATATTTTTAATGTTGCCAAACACCCAGGAAAGGACAAAGAAGAAAGAGAAATAAATTTTATTGAGTCTTTCATTCAGGACCATCTAAATAACACATTCTGTGAAAATTCCACTGAACTTTCTTTGTCATAATCTATCACATCTGAAACAATAGATGATGATCCAAAGAGTTGCCCGACTCATGCTATTGATACATGGACCCCCAACTTCGAGAAACTTTCGCCAAGTGGCACAAAGCCACTCACATCTAATGTCAAGCTACCAAAGCTTGAATTGAAATCTCTCCCATCTGACCTCAAATATGCATTTCTAGAAGAGGACTAGTTGTACCCAGTGGTAATTTCATGTAAGCTCACAGACTTGCAAGAGTCTAAACTGATTAAAGTTCTTAAAAATTACAAAAGCACCATTGGGTGGACCATCGCTGATTTCAAAGGTATAAGCCCGTTAATCTGTAATCATGCTATATACCAGAAAAAGGATTCAAAACCTTCTCGTCAAATGCAGTGACGACTGAATCCTCACATGAAGGAAGTTATGAAAATGGAGGTGCTTAAACTCTTAGATAATCTGACCATCAGAGCGATTTATTTTGCTGAGAGCATTCCGAGAAAGGTTTGTGAAATCAAAGCTATCCATGGAAAGTAGAAAAAGGGGAATGATTGTTATATACCAATTCTTGTTTCTAGAATGACCATCTTACTACTCAGGGAATTCCAAATGCTAATGTAACAGGTGCTAATTTTTGCATAGAGTAAGTACCCATGGAAAAGAAATGTTGGGGATAAGTCACGATTGAGGGTTGAGTGTCCCAACGACCATGATACTAATTCATTTCTTTTTAGTCAGCAATCTCACATACACACTTGTTCGACTGAAGTTTATGGGTAGCTTCACTAAAAACCCTCACGAGACAACACTCGTCCACTAGGGTAAACCTAGCAGTTCAACGGCTTGTTGCATAAGATAAATGCAACCAAATGACCTATGAAAAAGGCATTAAAAATAGATTTTCATTTCATTTGTGTTATATTACTAGGGACTAGCAATATTTAGGTTGGGGATGTGATTAGTACTTAAATGTAGCATATTATTACACCTTTTTTGGACAAATTGTACTTTGATGGAGTTCAAGTAAGGATATTTCAGGTTCTAAAGTGAACAAGGACTCGAGGGCAACAAAAGTCACACTTGAGTGTCGCACCAGCACATTACGGAATGAAATTGGAGAGGCTTGGAACAAAGAAATAACATTTGAACGCCAACTAACATTCGAACATTTATTTGAACTATGAAAAAACCACCTTGCTGAGAAACAGTGTGTTGCAGTCAAGCACAAGGACCCTGAGGTACTTGAGTACCATGTTCGAACGCCAACTAACGTTCGAACGTCCACTTGTGTTGATTGATGGCCAGACTGATGAAATGGCGTGTTGCAGCAAGCAAGGAAGAAAGTGCACTTGAGTACCACGTTCGAATGCCATTCAACGTTCAAAGGTCCCTTGGAATCTTTTGAAGAACAGACTTCTGCATAGAGTGTGGAAATGAACTTCACACAATACCACTTGACTGGAAAAGGTCCGGCCCCATTCGGCATTCAAACGTTTATAAAGTAAGACCAGAAGACACGTTCGAACGTCAGACAATGTTCGAATGCCCCTAAAAAAAACAGAAGACAACGTTCAAATGTCGATTCACGTTCGAACATCCTCCAAAGACTGCTTGTAGAGTAGTTGATTTTCATGGGCGGCAAACACTATTTACTCATCCTCTCTTTTCTTTTTGTCTCCCCCCTTCGCTTTCCTTGCCTATAAATACTCCCATGTTGGGAGCTTGAGGGCATTCTTCCTCTTATAGAGAAAAGGGGTGCAAAATATTTCTCTTGTGAAGTAGAGTAGAAAGTTAGTCAGTGTACATCTCTTGTTTATGTTTTCATTTTGCATTTGTATCAACCATGATGGAGGCTTACACTCCCCTTGTAGTTGTACTTGCTTTTATTTACAAGCATCAAGAGAGATAGCTCATCTTTTGGTTGTGGTGGAAACCCTCCAAAAGCAACTAGCTTTCTTCTACTCTTATTGTTCATGTATTTCACTTCCATTGTTCGAGAATTCTTCTTTCTTAGAAGAGTGAAACTCTTCCACTTTTTGAGAGCTTTACTAAAGCGAGAAGGGTGGAACGTGATTCACTTATTCTTCATTGAAGATAAGCTCTTTGTTTAGTTTGCTTCACTTAGTAGCTCCTCTACTTAGAGGGATGAGTATCACTCACTTTTCTAGCTTTCCCAAGGCCTTGAAAAGTGAGTAGTTCCTCATTCACTCTGTAGTAAGAGGTGACAAATATGTAAAGATTATCTATAAGTTATGTTTATGCAACTCCTTATGCTTTAATGCTTTATATTCCACTTGCTAATTGGATGAATGAATGCATCTAGCAAAGTTGAGGTACATTGTATAATCAAGGGCTCCTTCCATGATACGAATCACTCTTGCATAGAAAGACCCGTTGGTTCAAGGCAAGCACCTCGGCTAGCTCTTCATAACATCCTTTCAATCTCCACCATTATTGCACTTTATTCAAAGAATGGACCATTAATGTCATGGTTGGATGCCTTGTAAAAACACTTGCTTGTTTGTAGACGGGTTAAGTCTCGGCACCGATAATTCTTGTAAACTTCTAGAAAGGCATCGGAATCATGTGCTTAATTGTCATAGTCCATCTTTATCTTCCGATTAACTTATTGTTGACACGGGAGTTAATTGAGTTATAAAGCACAAACTTAATAAACCAGATAGTCAATTAAATGTTATAATCTTCAAACTAAAGAGTGGTTGTTATCTTTGCTAATTTATCTTATATTTTGTCTAGAAGAACTCTTGAAAAGAATCTTCTATTCTATTCAAGAAACCCCACCACTCCAAACTCTCAAAATTTTCAGTCACTTGGTCTCTATTATTGCTTACTTCAAAACACCAATCATAATTCCCTGTGGATTCGACTCCGAACTTAACCGGATTATTACTACAACTGGACCGCCTGCACTTGGGTGTACATATTTTGGATCAAGTCACGTACCAGTACGCATACCGGTATGGGAGTTTGACGTACCGGTACTTGTATCAGTACGCTTAAGCTACTGGACCTCGGCGTACCGGTACGCATACCGGTACCCTTTGGCAACTTTTGTCCCTTTTTCCTGTTTTTCATTTCCAACTCATTTCTAACCCTTCCAAAGCCAACCCAAACTTCCATAAACATACATTTGTACATCAAACATAGATGGTACAAATTCTACAACAAATGATTTCATATATTTTCCCGGGTTTTTGCAATATTAGCATTTCTACGGTTATAACATGTACAGTTCATTCCTACGCCATTACATATATTAAAATTACTAAACACTTTTATCATTATATTAATATCAACATGTGGGGGTTTATAATCCACCCCCCTTAAAGAAAGTTTTGTCCTCGAAACTTACCTTAAGTAGAGAACAAATGAGGGTACTTCTCTCGCATTTCCAGCTCTGGTTCCCAGGTAGCTTCCTCCACTCCATGATGTTGCCACAAGACCTTCACCAGTTGGATGACTTTATTGCGAAGCACTTTCTCCTTGGTATTGAGAATCTCTACCGGTTGTTCTTCATATGATACTCCATCTTGAACTTCAATATCCTCCAAATCCATTACATGTATGGTATCCGATTGACACTTTCTGAACATTGAAACATGGAACACATCATGCACCCCTGACAACTGAGCGGGTAGCCAAAGTGGATACGCCACCTTGCCCACAGCTTTGATCACTTTGAATGGTCCGATATACCTTGGAGATAATTTTCCCTTCTTGCCAAACCTCAACACTCCATTTTTGGGCGACACCTTAAGGTACACATAGTCCCCCTCTTGGAATTCCAATGGTCTTCGTCTTCTATCCGCATAGTTTTTTTATCTACTTTGTGCCGTGCGTAGTCTCTCCTGGATGAGTTGAATTTTCTCCGTAGTCTCCCGAACAACCTCTAGCCCAAATAAACTACTCTCTCCAGCTTCTAACCAACACATCGGGACCTACATGGTCTCCCATACAATGCCTCATAAGGTGCCATGCCAATGCTAGATTGGAAACTTTATTCTACGCAAACTCTACCAACGACAAGTGATCACTCCAAATTCCCTTTAAGTCTAACACGCAAGCATACAACATGTCTTCCAAAATCTATATCACCCTTTCGGATTGGCCATCCGTTTAGGGATGAAAGGCGGTGCTAAAGTGTAATTCTGTTCTCATAGCCCGTTCTAGACTTTGCCAAAATTGTGCCACAAAATGAGAATCAAGATCTGAAATGATAGAGAGCGGAACTCCATGTAGTCTAACGATCTCACGAATATACAGCTTACTCAAGGTCTCCAAAGTGTCTGTGGTCTTCATAATCAAGAAATGAGTCGACTTGGTAAGTCTATCTACAATGACCCATATGGCATTATGACTGTATAAAGTCCATTGAAAACCCGACACGAAGTCCATAGTGATGTGATCCCACTTCCACTCTGGAATAGGCAAGGACTCTAATAATCCTTTGGGCTTTTGATGCTCAATCTTCACCTGCTAAAACACTGCGCACTTTGAAACGTACATAGCCATGTCTTGTTTCATCCATTTCCACCAATATTGACTCTTCATGTCTCTATACATTTTGGTACTACCCATATGTATGGAGTATTTTGAACGATGGCACTCACCAAACACTTTTTCCCTTACTTGGTCATTGTTCGGTACACATAGTCTTTCACGAGAATTGTAACTCATCATCATGTATAGACCAGTTCTCAAAAGCCACATTCCTCTCTAATCTACCCCTAATAATTTGTAACTCGGTATCTAATCATTGCAACTCCATAATCCTTTTTCAGAGAATTGGTTGAGCTACAAGATTAAATAACCATGGTCGATCTCCCCGTCTCTCTACCAACAGATCAAACTCCTCCAAAGCATCAATCATCTTCCACCTATGACCAACAAGAACATTGATTTCACCCCAAGACTTTTGGCTAAGTGCATCTGATACTACATTAGCCTTCCCCGGATGGTAGTTGAGTGTGAAATCATAGTCTTCTAAATATTCAATTCACCTTCGTTGTCGAAGATTCAAGTCTTTCTGTGTGAAAATATACTTGAGACTTTTATGATCTGAAAATACTTGAAAAATTTCTCCATAAAGGTAACACCTCCATAACTTAAGAGCAAAAACCATAGCGGCAAGCTCCATGTCATGAGTGGGATAGTTGTGCTCATGAGTCTTGAGTTGCCTTGAGCCATAAGCAACTATCTTACCTCCTTGCATTAGCACACATCCCAAGCCTCGTAGTAAAGCATTGGTACACACATCAAATCCCTCTCCACTGCTCAAAATAATAAGGATAGGAGCTGTTGTCAACTTCTCCTTCAAGGTTCGAAAGGCTAGTTCACACACTTGAGTCCACAAGAATTTGTCTCCCTTCTTCGTAAGGCGAGTCATTGGCATAGCTATTTTTGAGAACCCTTCTACAAACCTCCGGTAGTAGCCTGATAATCCCAAGAAACTACGTTCTTCAGTCACATTCTTCAGTGGTTTCCACTTTATCACGACTTCAATCTTTGCGGGGACACAACAAGGCCAAGGAATTTCACTTCCTTCATCCAGAACTTGCATTTACTCATTTTAGCTTACAACTTATGCTCTCTCAATGTCTGTAGCACAATCGAGAGATGGTATTCATGTTCCTCTCGTGTCCATGAATAGATTAATATGTCATCAATAAACAAGATGACAAACTGATCCAGATACGACTGTAATACCCTGTGCATCAAATCTATGAAGAATGTAGGAGCATTAGTCAATCTGAATGGCATCACTGTATATTCAAAATGACCATACCAGGTACGAAAAGCTGTCTTAGGAATATCCTCTTCCTTGATCCGCAGTTGATGGTACCCTGTGCGAAGATCAATCTTGGAGTAATACTTAGAACCCTTCAACTGATTGAACAAATCATCATTTTGTGGCAATGGGTATTTATTCTTCACTGTCACTTGATTCAACCTTCGGTAGTCCATGCATAACCGAAGTGTTTCATCATTCTTCTTCACAAAAGGAACGGGGCTCCCTAAGGTGAAATGCTTAAATAGATGAACCCAATGGTCAAGAGATGGTCCAATTGCTTCCTTAGCTCCTTTAACTCCAAAGGTGCCATCCGATAGGGAGCAATAGATATGGATTTGGTTCCCGGATAAAGATCAATCTTAAACTCAATCTCTCTCTGTGGGGGTAACCCAGATAGTTCATCTGGGAAGACATCCGGAAACTCTGACACTATCAATATCACATCCAGTTGGGATATTTCCCGATCATCTCCCATCAAGCTGGCTTCTCGCCTTAACTTTCAAGAATCTACTACCCGTAGTAGGAAATGGATGGGAAGAATTTAGATCCTTCATGGAACTAAAAACTACCCCTCCTGGTAATTGAAATGAAATTCGTTTACGAAAATAATCCATTACCGCCTAGAAAGTGGACAACAAGTTCATCCCAAATATGATGTCATACCCCTTCATGTCTAATGCAACCAAATCTACAATTAACTCTTGCTTCCCAATTCGAAGCACACAACCTCTACACACCATTTTAGTATCCAAATGTTCCCCCGTAGGTATGCCAACACTTAGGACATATTCTAGCTTCTCAAATTTCAATCCCAAATTAAGAGCATAGGTTGTGCATATGAATGAACGAGTCATACCATGATCAAATAAAATTTGTGCCCAAGAATTATAGAGAAGAACAATATCTTCCACAACAGTATTAGAAGAATCTTCCTTCGATTGAGTCAAAGGAAACACTCTCCCTTGATTGGCACCACCTAGTGCTATAGCTCCTAACGGTCTCTAATGCAGTGGTTTTGGTAGTGGTGGCTTGTTTGCATTTACTTGCCCAGTTGCTTAATTGTTCCTTGGTGGAAGTGATGGGCAGTTATTTTTGAAGTGCCCGACACCTCTATATGTGAAGCATTGACATGGGTCAGTGCCTGCCCTATCTGGTACGCCTCCAGCTCCTTGAGCTATCTGAAGTCTCTATCCACCCGCTTGGTCTGGGAGGCGATAAGGTGCTGCTCTCTGCCCTCCACTACTACTAGCACCGGTCCTGATCGAACCTCCCCTCATGAAGTTCGGTCGCCTTTGGTTATCCTCCATGTCTTGCTCCACCAGTACAGCTCTGTCAACTAGATCCCCATAGTCTCGGATCTTATGGGCCACAAGTTTCTCTCGGATGGCAGGCCTCAGGCCCTGCTCAAAGCGTTTGGCCCTCCGAGCCTCAGTGGATATGAACTCTAGGGCATAGCGAGATAGCTCGTCAAACTTCCTCTCGTACTCCATAATTGTCATGCTCTCTTGTCATAGAGCGAGAAAGTCCACACTCATCTTGTCACTGACAAATTCTAAAAAATATTTGTCTTGGAAGATCTAATCAAACTCCTTCCAGGTAAGAGCATTCGTGTTTCTCCTTCTCTTCACCGAGTCCCACCAATGGTCGGCCTCCTCCTCTAACAAGTATGTAGCCAAACCAAACCGTAAGTCCTCGACAACTCCCATGCCATCACATATCTTTTTCACCTAGCGAATCCACTTATCGTCATCCAAGGGGTTAGAGCTTCCTTGAAAAGTAGGTGGGCGTTGTCTGAAAAATTCTTGAAGAATTACCATCCTTCGATTCTCATCCCCATTGCCCGGTATATGAGCTAAGGGATGAATCCCACCGTGGTGATTGTTGTTTCCATTCTGGTGTTGTACCAGAGTGGTTAGCTCTCCTAGGCATTGATAAATGCCATTCATAGCATCCAGAGGTGGTGGTGGTAGGTTTGCTTGACCTCCACGCCCACATCCACATCCACGTCCACGTCCATATTCACGTTCACCGTCCATCCTATACATCAATTCACAATTTAGTTTTCTTAATGTACAAGACATCCTAAGAATTACTTTAATCTAAAGCGTAAGGCTTGTATAAGCTTTAAGTAAACAATTCGTTCGACCTAGTCCTACCTCTCTAGTGGTAATCCATAACCTACAGCTCCCATGTAAGACCTAATTCCTAGGCTCTGATATCAAAATTTGTAAAACTCCAAAATTCCCCTTGGACGACATTACAATCTAAAACCATTCATATCATAAGAGCAACTAATAAAATCTATAAATAAAGATAAATCCATTTATCATTCATAATGTATACAACATCATCCCAAAAGAATATGCCAAACCCTAGCCATGACATCCAAAAGAATTAACTATTATATCACAGCGAAATTACAAAATATGGTAGCCTTTAGGTTGTCTCAAAATAAATTCCCTAGTCTAAAAACTAGGAAAAAAGAGAATATAATTCTAGACGTCAATCTCGGGATCCACATTCCCATCTATTGGAGCTTCCAAATGTACCTGTTCATCTACTCCGAGCTCCTCCTCTAGCACATAATCTGAAAAAATATGTTGTTTTGTAGGGGGTGAGCACTAAGCTCTATAGCAACATCCTCCCAAACTCGAACAAGGTTTATAAAACATATAAAATAGTTCAGTCTGACTTTACAAAATATCATTATAATTTTTTGAAAGAAAACAGGGACATTTCAATGGATCTCAAGTTTACACAATCGCAATAAGTTAAAAAAAAAAATAAACATGTGAAGAAATCAATTAATCATTCAACAACATCATGTCATATTCTCACGTATGTTGGTTGCTTCCCATGAATCTAAACCCCGATTCTACCTCATTCACCCACCACAATCACACAATCTCAAACACTTTAGGAAGGGTGTATACCGTCTCTCACAGAATTGACGAATCCTTCCCAATAAAGGTACACCATCCCTCAGCCTCGAACTTATGTGAATAATAGTGGTTTCTCTCACAAACAACAATCCACTACAAGTGTTACGCAACTATCTCACCCCCATTGAGATAGACTAACCTCTAACACTCTACGGCAGTGCTCGAATGCAATTCAAGTCCATCACAACAACCATACAAGAGATTCAATAACAACCATTTTCTCAAATCACAAATAAATCGAAAACCCCCCAATTTGCATAAGTATTTTCCAATAGAACAATTTATGGTAATAAGCAAGAGATCATCACAAATACCATTTTGTTGTTCAATACAATGCACTAGAGTTTTGAAATTAAGAACAAAGGAAAAATCAAGAGAAAAATCCATTTATCTTGAAAACTAGGGTTTCATGCCAAGAAAAGAGATTTAATGGCTATCCAACCATTACTTTGCTTAAAACATGGTGATCTTTGCAAGGATACCAAGAAATAATGATTTCATAGCATATACATAAGATTTAGTGTCAAAAGAATACATATATATAAGCCCTAGCCTCAATGTAAGAGAATAGGAAGAAACCCCTACCTTGAATCTAAATTTCCAAGCTAACCCAAGCTCTAGCGACTCTCTTCCTCCCTTTTCTTGTTCCTTTCTTATCTTTTTCTAGGGTTTTAAGAGGTTTGTGATAGAGTGAAGTGAAAGAATAGAAGAAAATGGGTGGAGAAGAGTGTTCTTGAAAAACTTGAAGTTTTGAACTTCTTTGAAGTGTAAATCCCTTTTGATCTTGTGTTTTTCTTTTTCTTTCTTCCTCTCTAAGGTTTTCTAGGGTTAGAGGTGTTGTAATGGGGCTAAAGGAGATGTCCTTAAGTATTTATAGTGGAGGGAGGACCGGCTGTCCGCGATCTAAAGAAATCTATTTTTTTTTAATAGGCCTACCAGTACGCGTATCGGTATGCATAAGCTACTGGAGTTACCTGGGCGTACCAGTATGCGTACCAAACTTTTGTCCCTTTTTCTTGTTTTTCATTTTCAACTCATTTCTAACCCTTCCAAAGCCAACCCAAACTTCCATAACATACATTTGTACATCAAACATAGTTGGTACACATTCTATTACAAACGATTTCATATATTTACTCAATTTTTTACTATATTAGCATATCTACCGTTATAACCTATATGGTTCATTCTTACGCCATTACATATATTAAAATTGCTAAACACTTTTATCATTATATTAATATCAACATGTGGGGGTTTACACGAATAACCAAAACCAAGTCTAGGCAACTAATGAATAAATTGCCTAAATGATATGTGCACATTAAACATATGTGACCAAAATAATCAGTGAGTAAAAAAGGAAGTTCGAAAAGATTAGTGCATGAATTAAGGAAGATTTAGCTAAAAATAGGTGTGCCACCTTGTAAAACCAATGACAAAAACCCTAGAAGAATGGTACATACCACTATAAATATCAAGTAAAACTTAAGTTTAAGGTAAGCACTTCTCTGTTTGCAGCTAGTTAGCTTTTTCTTAGAACTTTATTAACTTAAGCATCGGATGCCTCCGATAGGACAACCCCTAGTTCTTAACTTTTTGTTCATTCTATAGGAAGTGCACTTTGTTCATTTATCTATAGAATTGAGCACTCAATTTCCAAGTCACCATCAAGCGAACATATGATATTTTTTCCTCGTACACCTAATTTTGCAGTGTTTTTGCTGACAAGTGAAACAAGTCTATTTTGAAAACAAGAATTTTTCACATAACTTATGGCACACAATTTCCAACTTCCAACTCATCAAAGGGTGACACACCCTAATTTATTTAATATATTGTTGATTCTTTTATAACCCAAGGCAAATTGTATGAAACAATTTTACAATATTGAGAGGACAGTTTCGACTATAACACTGGAGAATGTTTTCCTAACCCTTTGATCTATGTTCATTATTTGTATTGAGCATTAAAGTACTTACTTTTACATTGACGATAATGTGAAATTTAGAATGGGGGTAGGGGTGTGCTTTGTGTTGTAATAATTTTTACTTCATTTGAATTTTATTTTGTTTAATTGGTATATTTTTAATAAAAAAAATTATTAATTGCATTGAATCATGTTTTTATGAATTTACTAGCATTGAGATAGGGAATGTTTGAATGAGGCATGAATTTGTTATATTTAAGCCTTTTATATAACTTAATTCTATATTTTAGTTTCTCAAGTTGTGTTCCCAATTGAAACTAAAAAAGCAATGCACATTTGACTATGCTAGAATTAGAGTTCGAAAAATAATGCTTTGCCTTGAGACTTGATACATGTAGTGGAGATGACTAATCTAATCTATGTGAGTCTTGAGCTAATCTTTCTTGGAGGGAGTTTTACATTTACTCAATAAAGGTAATTTCATTTAGCAAAGTTCATTGAATAATCTCATTATTTTTGTTTTGGTTAATACTAGTGTTGTGAATAACTATTGATATTTCTGAATTGCTTACACTTAAAGTGTGTTTCCCAATAGTTCTCGCTTAACTTGTGCATATCAACTACCTAACCATTCCAAGGTCTGTCCTCATCAATTAGGACTTAATCTTTGACCAATTACATCATCTCGACAAGAGGGCTCAAGATCTAAAGGCTTAGAAAAGTAACATTTAAATTTTGAAAATTTTGGAAGAGGTACCGGTACCTCTTACATGTGGTGCCGGTACCTGAGCCTTCTGTCTTCCAAATATCGGTACTTGAGTAGTGGCCTACTGGTACCTAGACCTTTATTTTCCAAGCTTCTTCTAATTTCCAGGCACTTGTACGAAGGTGACAGGGTATCGGTACCTAAGCCCACTATTTGCTAGGTACCAAAACCTATATGTCGTGGTACTAGTACCTGAGCCCACTGTCCATCGAGGTACCAAAAACTACGGCCTTTGTACCTGTATCTGAGCCCATTGGAATCTAGGTAATGGTACCTATAAGTCTAGGTACCGATACTTGGGCCATCCAATAGCGTGTTACTAGTACTTAATCATTTAGGTATCTGTGCTTGGGCCTAAATTTTTCCTAATTCTTTTCAACCTTCAATATTTAACCAGCTAATCTCTTATAATACAAATTTATACATTCATTAACACAATTAATACTCCATAAGAGTTCATTACAAAACCCTTTATACAATATTACAAGTTAAAAAAAAAATTCAACATTGTTTTACAAAATGTAATTTAAAGGCCACATTCCCCTTCTTCTCAACAAGAACCCATGTGTCCATTGGCGCTTGTCCAGCATGTGAAATGTTGTGTCCATAAAGGGTGAGCCACACTTAATACGGTATCTCCTAAAAAGGTCACTCCCCTACCCAGATGCATATGAAATGTTCGATCAAACATCAATTCAAGAATATGCCACTCATAATGGATTTCGCAATGCCATGACATATCCTGAGATGATACTCACAAATGCAACGCAACCTGAGCCCTCCATCGACTGTTATAACACATGCAATACCACACATATGCATCCAGGTATTCTAAGCCCCTGCCATTGATGTTGAACATCAAATGACCATTTTAAAAATATACTATGTTTTTATTGGGGTGGGTACCCAACCTACACGATATCTATGGACTTCTACCAATGGCTTTGCATACGTTGACACACTTTATGGGCTCAATATCAACAAAGTGCATATAAAAAATTATCTGTGCGAGGGACAATCTAGCGATTCTAACCCTAACACTTGCTTTGAATGCAACCTATATAACTCAATCGAACCTAGGTCCAACTTTCCCAAGCCCATGTGTCAATCCACTAAGAATGGTGTTTAATCAAAACCATGCACACACAACCACACTTAGTTCAAATGGAAATGTAATGAACAATTGCATTTCATATCATTATGCAGTCAAGTTTTCAATTGCAATTACAACTTCATGTTTAATATGTCATTAGCACATTATGAACAATTTCAATGTCTATTAACATTTCCAATTTCTCATTGTAATTTATATCATAAAGTATATGACTACATTCCAAAATCCTCACAAAGTATGTTATATTATTATTTTCCTTCAAATAACATACTTAATCTATCATAGGCATGTTATCAAACACATATAAGTCACAAGATTATGTAAACACATAGCATGTTCAATTTAACATTTTTCTCATGAAGTTCCAAAGCAAGAAATTTCACCGAAACCCAATTAATGCAATGTTGATTTTAACCCATTTTCATACCCATTTACACATTTTTAACTACACTAGGTATGTGTCATACATGAGATTACATCTCTAACACCTTACCCATTTCATTTTTCAACCCTAGGTTGAAAATAAACCTAGTTAGGAAAGGACCCTACCTCTTGAATGGTAAAAGACGTAGTAGTAATTCGAAATCACTCAACTCAAGTTTCAAAACCTTAATCCCAAAAATCCCATTTTTGAGACGTTGGTGAAACCCACAATCTTTGGTATGTACACATAGATCTCGTCACGTAAAACACTTTTTGTTCTTGGCCTAAAGGAATCTGAAGAATGGATCACCCTATATGGCAAGGAGAAGTAAAGGAGATCTTGATTTTTCTCTCTCTTCTTTCTCTCTCTTTATCCAAGAATAGCTATGTAAAAATGGGGAGCAAAATCTAATTTATCTCGCCATTTATACCTTCATTTCCTTGGCTCACAATACATCACACATGCCTCTTTTGTATGGTCCAATTTGATCCTGAATCAATTAAATCTCGTATTGTGTTATGTTCAATATATTTTATTCGAACTAGCTTTAAATTATTTTCATGTTTGCTTTTATTTTAGTAACATGACATCCAATTGCATCATAAAACGCAAAAAAAGAAAAAAATTATGACTGTCTCAAAATTCAACGAAAATTGACTGGGGAACTAGATTTCGCGAGATTAATACAACGGTTAGATTTGTTTCTTCATCCAAGTTCTAGAAAAATTTAGGTTTTCAACCCATACCATAACAACAAATTATCATTGTGCTTTTTAATAAAATTTTAAAATTTTTCAGGTTTTACGTTTTTCCCATCTTAATAGAAATTTTGTCCCTAAAATTTACACACACATGCACATATAACTACACACATATGCTAGGAGTCATATAATGCTTGATGACTACAAGAAAATACCTCCATCCTTGAACAAGAATGAATAGTTGGCAAGTATAGTGTCGTCACGCTCTCATGTTGCCTGCTCCATACTACGATGCTTCCGTAACACCTTCACCAGCTACACGGTCTTGACTTGCAAAACATGCTATTGTCTATCTATGATACGCACCGGCCCCTCCTCAAAGGTTCCATCCACATCAATAAATAGCTCACCCCAATTCACCACATATGTAGGATCTGGAGTGTACTTTCGGAGCATGGAGACATAGAATACCACGTGAATGCCTGATAGATTTGGCAGTAACACCAACCGTAAAATGACTATTCCAACCCTATCAAGTACCTTGAAAGGCCCAATATATATCGATGATAGCTTCCCTCTCTTCCTGAACCTAACCACTCCCCTCGTAGACATCATCTTCAAGAAGACGTGATCTCCAACCTCGAACTCCAGATGTCGCTGCTGCCTGTCGGCGTAGCTCTTCTTCCCACTATGAGACATAAGAAAACACTTTTGTATCAAGTCCACCTTCTCTGAGGTGTCTCTAATAAAATCCAGACACATGGAGGGTGTCTCTCTAATCTCTGTCTAACAAATTGGAGAATGGCATGACCTCCCATAAAGTGCCTCAAAGGGTGTCGTCACTCACTAATGTTCCCCTTCGACTAACCATCTGCTAATCATCAATTGTGTACCCATAGCCTGCTAGAAACTTTCCCAAAAATGAGTCGTGGACTTGGGATCCCAATCTGATACTATAGATACGGTACCCCTTGTAACCAGACTATCTCCCGTATATACAATCGGTAGAATTTTTTGAGTGTGAAGGTCATCTGCACCACCAAAAATTATGTTGACTTTGTAAGCCAGTCTAGTATGACTGACATTATGTCATGCCTATGTCAATTTTGTGGTAAGTGGGTCATAAAATCCATAGTGATCTGCTCCCACTTTCACTCTGTCACCTCCAATGGTTGGAGTAACCCTACTGGTCTCTGGTGCTCAGCTTTGACCTACTGACACGTGACACATCTACTAGCAAAGTCTCTGACATATCTATTCATCCCGCTCCAATTTTACTAGAATGAAGTTAATAGTACATCTTCGTGTCACCTGGATGCATAGCAAAATCAGGGCAATGGAACTCCCTAAGGATATCCTGACTTAGATCTTTATATTGGGGAACCACAACCCTTTCCCAAAATCGAAGACTACCATATGCATGAATGGTCCAACCCTCATCACCTATATCTAACTGTACCCTATCCCTAATGGATAATATCTCTTTGTACTGCCCCTGTGACATGATCACTTTGCTCAATAGGGAAGGCATAACCACCAAAATCCCTAAAGGGCCCTGAGCTTGATCCTTGCAGTGTAGCCCGAGCTGTCCCATAGTTAAGAGCATCCACCACTCCCGAGAAGCTATACCAGCCAAGACTTCCCTCGACTTATGGTTGAGTGCGTCAACCACCATATTTGCCTTACTGGGATGACAATGCAAAATGAAGTCATAATCCACCAAGTACTCCATCCATCAGCACTACTGATTAGCACAAAAGATTCCACATCATGTATACATTTGCACCCTTTTTATAGTGAAAATGGGAGGAAATACAATTATTCTAACAATTAATGAAGTTTTGTGTGATTGTAGGTAAATCGTAGGAAATGGCATGAGTTAATCCCCCATCATAGTGCTTAAGGACAATAGAGATGAAGGGGAGGCTTAACGGGTGGTTTGGACGGTGAAGAGATCAAGAAAGAGCAAATCAAGTGAAAACCTATCGGTAGGTTTGCTCATAATCCTACTGGTAGGTTTTGCACACTGGAAAAAACCTACTGCTTCATCTGCCAAAACCTAACAAAAGATTTTGCTTACTGAAAAAAAGCCTATTGGTAGGTTTTGTCATCATCCTGCCAGTAGGTTTTGTTGACAAAACGCTAGAACCTTCAACTCAGACTTTACTTTCTTGGGGGGCCCACCTGTACTTCTCCCACACATGCTCTAACATTTTCTACATACAAGCATGCTCTTACACACCTAAACTCTGATTTTGGAAGCAAAGACCTGGAAGAAGAAGAGAGAGAAAAAAAGGGATTGGTTAAAGAAGGGGTGGATGCAGGCATGCTTGCACCTTGCTTGTGTAGGTATCCAATCTCCCCCTAATCATGGAATGTCTGCTCACATAGACCATAGGAGCCCCATGGATGAAAATGAAGAACTCTCTACATGATTATTCTCGACACAAGCTTTTAAAGAAAGAGAAGTTCCCAATGAAGAAGATGAAGTTCTAGAGAGAGAAAGTTAGATTTTTTCATTTTCTCACCCATTTCACCTGTAGTCAGCTGTATTTCACTTGTAATCTTTGTTTCTTGCACCTTAATTTCCTTAATTTCAAGTGTATTTCATGTTTAGTTACATATTTTTGTATCTACCATGTTTTCATTCGAGTTATTCTTCAAAGCTTTACATTTGGGTATGAAATGAACTTATCTTTGGAGTTTACATTCTCTTTGCATTAATATAAGTTTTAATCTTCATTTCTTCACCATGTCTCTTTACATTGTATATGTCCTTGCATTCATTATGAGTAGCTAAGTTTTTAGTTGGCTAATCCAAGGGAGATTTCCTCTTGAGTATGCTAAATCAACTCTCCTTCATTCCTCCTCATAATGTAAGGTGTTTGGTTTGACTAAGTTGAGTGCAGACGTGGTTGTGAGCTGTAGACTTGTCACGGGGTATGCTTGAACCTACACCTCCACATTAGTCCCTCACTTCCTATGAATCAATTAAGCACCGAGACACCATTTGTAGAATATTTTGAGTTGATTTGGCATTCCCATTGGAATGACCTCTTCGGATTAGCCAACCTTGTTTTCATTGCATTTTTATAAATAAATACACTCACCAAAACACACAATTACAAGATTTTACACTTTTTCATTTCTTTAGAAAATCACCTTCACCACGATTCAACCTTCCTTCCCTTAGGAGACGACCTTAAAATTCCCATTCTAAGTAAAACACGACACTTACAAGTCTTTCTTTGCTTGGGGAGCACTTTTGCACACACACATGTTTTTCTCATTTCTAGCATCAAATCTGAGGGAGAGTGACACTCATCTGCTCATACAAGCCATATACATGTTCGGGGTCCTGTTTGGAGATTAGGGTGAATTCTATCAAGCAACTGCCTCATGTTGAGGTCCCGCTGAGTGAAGATGTACTTTAGACTCTTGTGGTTCAAAAACACCTCAAACTGTTCTTCATTAAGGTAGTGGTAGCATGCCTTCAAGGCAAAGACAATGACTGCCAACTCTATATCTTGCATGGGCTAGTTCTATTCGTGGCTCTTCACTACCCTCTCGAACTACATCAACACGCATCCAAGTCCATCCTTTGAGGCATCACAGTATACTATACACCTCTATCCCCTCTCCAAAACTATCGAAATAGGGGCTGAATTAAGCCTCCTCTTTAACTCCAATAATGCCCTCTCACACGAGTCATCCCACTAAAACTTGACCTATTTTCTAGGCAACCTCATCATTGGTGCAGCTAGTCATGAGAAGTCCTTAATGAACCTCCAATAATATAATGCCAATCCCAAAAAACTATGTATTTCGAACACTGACTTTAGCCTATCCCAACTCATAAACTCAACTTTCTCTAGGTCTACTGACACACCTGTAGATGACACCACATGTCCTAGAAAATTCATTTTTGTCAGCCAAAATTCACACTTTCAGAACTCAGTGTACAACTGATGGCCCCTCAAGTTCTAGAGAAAAATCCTCAAGTGACCCTCATCCTCCTCCTTAGACTTGGAGTAGATCAGGATGTCATTAACAAAGACCACAATAAACTAATCTAGGTAGGGTGGGAACACCCTATGCATGAGATCTATGACTACCACTGAGTAATTCGTCAACCCTAAAGGCATCACAGTAAGCATGAAATGCTCATATCACGTCTTAAATGTCGTCGTAGGAATATTGGCCTCCCTAATTTTCAACTGATGGTATCCCATGCGTATAACTATCTTGGAGTATAACTGTGCCCCTCTCAGCTAATCAAAAAAAGTCATCAATTCATGAAAATGGGTACCTATTCTTGATGGTGACCCAATTCAATTGTCAGTATTTTATACGAAGTCTAAGGGTCTTGTCCTTTTTCTTAGCAAATAATACTAGAGCGCTCCAAGATGAGGTACTCGGTCTAATGATGCCCTTGTCCAATAATTCTTGTAATTGGATCTTGAGTTCTTGTAACTCCACAGGTGTCATCCTATGCGGCATCATAGAAATAAAAGATGCATTGGGTTGTAACTCAGTGGTGAAGTCTACATCCTGATATGGAGGTAATCCCAATAACTCATCTAGAAAAACATCCACATACTCACAAATCAACTGAGGTAGACCCAACTCTTGTCCCTCCTCATCCTCGAGTGTAAGGCTCGCAAGCTAACCTATCAACTGCCTGTGCCAATGAGAGTCATACATAGCTTGTGGTAGAGCATCGTGTTTTTCTCCTAAAACTTAAAACAAACACCCTCTGGTGTGTATGCGGTGACCCTCTTTCTATCACAATCGATGACGACCTGATGTGCCACCAACTAATTCATCCCAATGATGATGTTAAACTCTGATATTTCCATCATCATATGGTCCACATTTAGTAGAATACCCAACATCTCTAGCTCATAACCTCGATATATCTTATCAATACAAACCTGAGTTCATAGGGAGAACTCACATGCATTAGCTCTTCCAAGGTCTCAACCTTGAAGCCCAACTCAATCACACAAGATGTAAAAATGAATGAATGTGATGCACCCGAATCAAATAATACCATTGTCCATAAGCGAGAGAGTAAAAATATACCCTGATTCACCAACTGGTCCACCGGCTTAATCTTAGTATTGACAGTGTAGACTCACCCCTGAATCCAAGAAGTCCCGACCGATAAGCCCTGCCATCGGCCTTGGCCCATACCTTGGTGCATCTGGCTTAGTTGTGGATTCCCCGCTCATGAAGTGGTACGGTCCTGTGCAACACCCCAAAATTAGAACTAACTTCCCTAACCCATGATGGGGTAGGGAGGATTAAAAAAATGTCTGTGGATGCCCCACTGATGATTGGGACTAAGAAGCCCTATAGTTTTGGGATCCCTTCCTCTAAGGATAATCCTACTGAAAGTTACCCAACTGGTGGCATATGTAGCATGTGCTTTGGCCCGCCTAATAGGTTGCCTTGAAATTTCTCCTACCTTGGGAAGATTGGCCTTGGCCTTAGCCTTTATAGCCTCGGCCCTACCCTTGAAACTCTTATGGGGTAGATGTCATTTACTTCTTCCCCAAGCTAGAAGAAAAGGATTGACCCTTTTTCTTTTTATCCTCACATTGGCCAAGTTTGTGGCAACGTAATCATTGGCGAAAAGTGCTAGCTCGGTGAAATTAGCCACTCATTCCACCATTATCATAGTCCCTTGCTTCAAATTAAGAATTTATGAGTTTTTGGTTGCCGAACAGTCAATGAGAATTACTTTCCTATGAAGAGCTCATAGAACTCTTCCTAAGTCATTGCCTCAAGATTCTTCGTGGCCTTAGCCCAATTCCACCATAGATGGGCCTCTCCCTCAAGCTAAAAGACCATTTATCTTATCTTTGTGGCATTGAATGTGATCTCCATAGCCTCCATGATTTGTTCTATCTACTATTACCAATGGTCGGCCAACATCAGATCTACCCCTCCCATAAAGGTTGGTGGCCTGTGTGCCTTAAACTGCTGGAGGTTGTTCGAGCCTCCTTTGCCCAAATTGGCACTCGCTTGTGCTAAGGTAGCTGCCATTGTACCTACAACCTATATGAAGGCATGTTAATCAAAGGTCAGTGGTGTAAACCCCCACATGTTTATCTTTATATAGTGACGTAATTATTTTTTAATGCTCATATATGTAATGACGTAAAAATAAACTATATAGGTTGTAAGAGTAGAAATAAAAACTTTATAAAACATAATATGTTGTGTGACTTGATCCGAAATGTGTACACCCAAGTGCAAGTGGTCAAGCTGCAGCAATAATTCGGTTAAGGTCGGAGTTGAATCCACGGGGAACTATGATTGGTGTTCTGAAGTAAGCAGTGACAAAGACCACTTAACTGGAAACCTTGAGAATTTGAAGTTATGGGATTTCTTTGAATAGAAGAGAAGATTCTTTCCAGGAGTTTTATAGACAAAATATAAGATAAATTCAAATGTAAAACAGTCACCCTTTAGCTTGAGGATCATAACGTGTAGTTGATTATCCAGTTTATTAAACTTGTGCTTTATAACTCAATTAACTTTCGTGTCAACAGCAAGTTAATCGGAAGGTAAAGATGGACTGTGAGAATTAAGCACATGATTCCGATGACTTTCTAGAAGTTGACAAGAATTGCTTGTGCCAAGATTTAACCTGTCTACAAACAAGCAAGTGTTTCTATAAGGCATCCAACCATGGCATTAATGTTCCATTCTTTAGATAAAGCATAATAATGGTGAAGATTGAAATGTTGTCATGAAGATCTAGCTGGGGTACTTACCATGAACCAACGGGTCTTTCCATGCAAGAGTCATCCGTGACATAGAAAGAACCCCTGGCTATACAAAGTACCTTAGCTTTGCTAGATACATTCAATCATTCAATAAGCAAGTGGAATATAAAGCATTAAAGCATAAAGAAAATGCACAAATATAACTTTCGGATAATCAATACATGTTTATCACCTTTTACTAAAGAGTGGATGTTGAACTACTCACTCTTCATAGCTTGGGTAAAACTAGAAAAGTGAGTGATACTCATCTCTCCAAATAGAGAACTTACAAGGTAAAGTACAATAAGCGAAGAGCCGATCTTCACTAAAGAATAAGTGAATCACATTCTACCCTTCACGACTTTGGTAAAGCTCTAGAAAAGTGGAAGAGTTTCACTCCTCTAAGGAAGAAGGAAGCTCCAGCAATGGAAGTGAAAGACATGAACAATAGAAGTAAAAGAAAGCTAGTCACATGTGGAGGGTGGCTTTCTTAACCATGAAATGGAGGGTTGCTTCCTCAACTAACATATGAACTAACTCCATTGATACAAGCAAATATAACATACATCTAACTACATAAGTGCGAGTCCAAGTCTCCATCAAGTTCTTGACTAGTTCTTGGTGTAGTCTAAGCCTTACAAACCAAGTTCTAGTCTTCTACAAGAACATCCTCCCCTCAAAGGCTCTCCTAAGGGGAGTATTTATAGTCAAGGAGGAGGGGGAGACAAGGGAGTGTGAAGGAATAGTGTATGCCACCCAAGTCCAAGTGAAAAACCAACTACTCTGCAGCCTGCCAGTGGTGGACGTTCAAACATGATTTGGCGTTCGAACGTTGTCTCTGTTTTTCCTTTACAAGCATTTGAACATTGTCTGGCGTTCAAATGTTTCTACTGTTTTTGATTTGTGGGCATTCGAATGCTAGATGGGGCCTGACCTCCTCACTCGAGTGGCCTGTGGTCTTCTATGGAAACCTATTTACACACTCCATGCACCTCTTGGCTCTTTGCACTCATCACTCTAGTCTTCAATCAAATTAAGTGGACGTTCGAATGTGAGTTGGCATTTGAATGTGGTACTCAAGTACTTAAGGGTCTTCCTTCTTGATTGCGACACGCTATGTCTCAGCAGTCTGGTCTTCTCATAGTTCAAGTGGACGTTCGAACATGAGTTGGCATTCAAACGTTCTTGCTTTGTTCTGACCTTCTCCAATTTTGTTCCCTAATGCACTGGTGTTACACTCAAGTGTGATATTTGTTGTTCTTGAGCCTTTCTAGACTTTAGGACCTGAAATGTCATTACTTAAACTCCATCAAAGTACAATTAATCCAAAAAAAAACATAGTAAAATGCTAATTTTTAGCACTAATCACACCCCTAACCCAAATGTTGCTAGTCCCTAGTAGTACAACAATAATTAAATGTAAATCTATTTCTAATACCATTTTCGTAGGTCATTCGGTTGCATTTATCTTATGCAATAAGTCGTTGAACCTCTAGGTTTACCCTGGCCGATGAGTGTTATCTCGTGAGGGTTTTTAGTGATGCTACCCATAAACTTTAGTTGAACGGATGTGTATGTGGGATTGCTGGGTAAAGTAAATTAGCATCATAGTCGTTGAGACACCCAACCCTTAATTTTGACTTACATCCCGCATGCTCCTCTTTCATAGGCATTTATTCTATACAAAAAATAGCATTTGTTACATTGGTATTTGGAATTCCCTGTGTAGTAAGAATGATCATTCTAGCAACAAGAATTATTATATAACAAACATTCCATCTTTCCAACTTCCATGGATAGCTTTGATTTCACAAACCTCTCTTAGAAGTACCCTTAGCAAAAATTCGCTCAGGTTATAGTAAAGGGCATGTGATCATAAGATGGTCAGTCAAAGAATCACATGCACAGTTAAAAAAGGGAGTGAAATCTTTAAGAAAGTAAACCAATCATGGTCTTGGCATAATCTCATGAAAGATTATTGATGCAGTTAAAGAAATACTATTTAATATATCCCACTTGTAGTTGACGATCTACACATGCATCAGACTTTAGATCAATTAGGGCTTTTTGTAGGTTGTAATGTGGCTAGAGGTCAGTGGCTAATGAAATGACGTCCATGGTGTTCAAAAGCTATCCCCTTTTTATGTAGTGTGGCACACCTCTTTCTAGCTTCTCGACATTTTGCCTAAGAATGTCATTTCTTTCTTTTGTTTTTCTCATTTTTCACTTTTTTGGCAATTCCCTGTCTTTTTGTTTCTTTTCTTTTTCGATTGTTTCCACCGATTTGTCTTTTGAGTAGTAGCCACCATTTTCTTTTTTTTTTCTTGCCTTTATGTATCATATTGTTTTGTAAGAGGGAGCAAGAAAATTAGATAGCAAGGTATGTTAAATATATTCTCTTGTGGCTTGGTTATCGTATAGGTTTTTCGAAAAAGAACTCATTTATTGAAGGCTCAAGCATGGATGACTAGGGATATACTTTCATAAACAAAGTGGCCAAGGCTCAAAGTTAAAGCAAAGATGGCTTAGGATTCTTTCTCAAGTATGTGCACATGTATGTGTCGTATGCAAAGGTTCCTTGTGGGATATGTCAATAGATCTCTTTAGTTGCATCAATCAAAGCAAATGTAATGAGATTATCAAAAATAAATAGTGAAAAACCATTCTCAAGTAAATGTTGATATCCTCTCAAAAGCTTTGCTAGGCTCAAAACTCGTCATGGTATTCTTTGTCATCTCCACTAGCTATGTCGGGTGTTTCATGGAATGTCGGTTATAGATCAGTTTCACTTTTGAGTCTGGTCATCTTGTACCTTAAGAACAACAAATACTGATGTACATTTGACAATTTAAGCATACAAATAACATCAGTTTTCCAAGAAATGTGGTTTTAACACTAGATTCCTAAGCTGAGGTGTCAAACCGATCATATGCTTAGTCATTTTAACAAGAAACCTTAGCATCCGCATATGTTTCATTTTTTTATCAAGAATTACTAAAGTACTAATTCTATACATGCATTTTAAATAGATAAAAGTGATAAATTGAATCATGCATTTCACGAAATATGATCATTTGATTTACACATCAAAGGTTCAATCTACAAAAATTCAAAATATCCACAATAGAAGTGATCAAACATAAAGAAAAACTTTAAACATTCATAACAATCTACTACATAAGAAGAAACAACCACAATCACCCCTCAATCATTCACAATAAACCACAAAAGAAGGGACACAACACAAAAACTTCAAATATCCATAGGAAACTACCAAAGAATAAGAAGCTCGTCCAAAGAAGAAATAAATAACATCCATAATCAAGCACATGAATCCCTCTCTCAATCTCCTCCATCTCTACCAAATCCACTGACTTCACCAGCTCCACCCCTCAGAAAACTAAGGATCTCATCTTGCTTTGCTTTAATGCGAAGCATGATGTCCCGTAAAGAACGCCGAGTGGTCGTGCTGGGTCCTGCCTCTTGTGTCTATACTTGCTCTCTCTTTGCCTCCATCTCTCTCTCTTCCTCATGGTCGAGCTCTTCCTGCACCTTATCCACTCCTTGGGTGGGTGGCACCTCTTGCCTAGCTGCTGGGGTGCCACTATGCCCTTGGCTCCTCCTAATGGATGCCTTGTTAAGTGGTCCCATTGGCTTTTGAATTTTCATTTCAGGCTTCACCCTAACCCCATGGTCTTTGCACATATGTGTCACCAAGGTGCTGAAGGGAAAAGAGTTCCTTTTTACATCACACCCTTTCTTCATTTCTGTCAAGATGAGGGAGACGAGATCAATGCTCTGGTCTTTTCCAAGTGCATAAAGCAATCAGGCCATGTCGGGTAAAATTTCATTCTTGTGCCTAATTGGGGCGAAGTTAGACACCGTAATCAAATTTAACATCTTGTATTTAACGGTGAGCTCTCCTTACCTCAAAAATCTCCTCCTCGACCAAGAAAAATCAGTTAGCCCTATCAACTCCTTTCCCACGACATTTAAGGATACATTCTTTTTAGGGGGGTATGTCGAGTTCTGAACCTGAGGCATTTCTTGCCTCATTTCTCTTATATAATCTTCATCCACGTCAATATGGATCCCCCTCACATAACTCTTTAGTGCCCCATTGACTATTTTAGCATTGGAGTAAAACTCTCGTACCAAGTCAATCACGGCTTCCCCACTGCAAATACAACCCCCAATTTCTTCTATTCGTGTTTGCAAAGATGCCCAATTCAACAAAATCACTCAGAATTACATCTCATTCACAAACGACTTCATGAGTTTGGTAGTAGTTTTCATACCTATCTTCCTTTAGAGTTGAGGGGAACCAAGTTTTGTCATACCTACGGACAATGGGTAGCTTCCCCTCTCTTACCTCAATCATTTCTTCCACAAAAATGGGCTCTTTAATTGATGGGGTTGCACCTAATAGGGAACTTGACCCTTGGAGGCATGGTTTCGATTTTGACCTTAGAATGGATTTGAAACTCTTGATTTTTTGGTGAAAATGGGGATTTTGGATGTGGGACTAGTTTTGGGGTGGTCAATTTTGGGTAAAAATGGAAAATGAAATGTGTTTTGAGGGCTGGGTAACGAAGAATCGCCCTAGGGCTTGGAGTTTCTTTCAAGGATTTTGGGGTTTTTGAAATGAAGAAAACGATCTAGGCTTTTATAGCCTGAGAAGGATCATTCAAATGTCAATAACGTTCGAACATATGTAGAAGGATTTTTAAAAGATCATTCGAACGTGGTGAACTCCCAGTACTTTTGAGTTCTGTTAGAAACCAAAGTGCTGTAAGCTCCTCTCGTTCGAACATTCTATTGGCGTTTGAACGTGAAATTCTTGTTCAAATGGTCGATTGGCATTCGAATGTTGAGAGGTCCCAGTACTTTTGTTTCCATCAGAGGTTGAGTACTGCAAGAAAGTGATGTTCAAACGTCACTTGGTGTTCGAACATTGAATCAAAATAAAAAAAAAATTATGCACTACACTATACACAATCAGAGAGGTTTATACACGCAAATCTTAACCAAAAATTGATGGTGTCTCAAGATAAGTCCCCACCCACGCTTCAAGTTGGTATTTTTAGAACTCCTTACTTGGCCCATATTTTCATTTCAGTCAAAAGAGTTTATACATAAAGATTTTTTACACTTTTTACAAAAAATTCGGACCCTTGGCTTTCATCCCAACCAAAACACAGTTTTCCTCTGAGAATAGATTAATCCCAGTCTCCCTCCGTACCTGTGTAGTGAGGACAACCAGTGACTCTCCCAATCTCCTCTCTCACAAACCGATTAAGTATAGTACCGAAATAGCAAGGCGTCTCAGGGTAATCCTTACTCAGCCCATTCGCTATCCAGTCTAATCGATCGAGTGTGCGACCGAAAATTGGTTCAGAGCACTGATTATACCTTTTCTCGTGAAAGTCTCTACCACACTGTTTACATGCACCAAGCCTTTTGACACGACGATGTTTAGCAAAAGTACTTTTGCCACAGAGGGGTTTCTTTTGCTCTTCTCGGATCTCATTCTTTCTTATCATTCTTGATTTTCTTATGATCACAGTATGCACATCAGATGGAAAAGTGCGTAGAACTCCGAAGCTAAACCAAAAAAATTTAACATCCACGTTTTCTATGCTTTAAGACTCACTATCTGGTTCTTTAACGTCTACCAGTCACAAAGACGATTAAAGTTGACTCATAGACATAATCATTAATTTATGCAAAATACAAGGCAAAGTACACAATATGATCAGAAATAGCAACAACAACAGCAAAAATAAAAAATATATATTTTACGGGCACAAAATATGAACTGTTCTCACCCCCCAACCTAAATTGAACATTGTCCCCAATATTTTGAATTTACCAATATGTTGAGCTTGGAGATTTGGTTGAAATGTTGAGATATGTTCATCTTTCAAAAAACTACAAGCAAAATACACAAATTAATCATCTCTACGTAGATTTGGGTTTTTGCTAGGATAAAAACCCTTGATTTTGAGTGTAGACAGAAGAAGAAGAGACATGTACAAATAGAGTAAACACATGCAGATCATGAGACAAAGGATTAGGTCTTCGGGTAATATGGTCATGGTACTGTTGGGAGTTAGGTTGTGGTTATAGAGGATTGTTAACGGAGAAGAAAGAAGAAGAAAAAGAAGAAAGAAAAAGGAAAGGTAGTGGGGAAAAAGAGAAAATGGGGGATGCCTTATAAAGGCGTCCGCTCGAGTTGGTTTTGATCAGGTTTTTTCTGACCCGACCCCCTTTTTGTGTCGGCATACGCAAATCTCAGAGCAATTTTTTGGGTTCATTAAAAGAATGGTTTCCACATTTTTAACACAATCCTCCAAAAATGGTTTCAACCGCTGACTATTAACAGTAAAGATATTACTATTTGATGGGTTTTCCACTTCTACCGCTCCATGTCCAAACACCTTTTTGACAATATAAGGTCCTGTCCATCTTGATCTTAACTTACCAAGAAAGAGGCGAAGTCTTGAAATAAACAACGAGACTTTTGAGAAGGTTCAAAAGACTTCCACATAATGTTTTTGTAATGAAAAATTTTCATCTTGGATTTTTCAATTTTAGCATTCTCATATGCTTCATTTCTCAATTCCTATAGTTCATTAATTTATAGTTTTCTTGAAAGTCCGGCCTTGTCCAGGTCAAAGTTCATTGCTTTAATGGCCCAGTATGCCCTATTCTCCAATTCCACAGGTAGGTGACAAGGCTTTCCAAAGACTAATCGATAGGGAGACATGCCCAAAATTATTTTAAAAACAGTGCGATATGCCGAGAGTGCATCAGTTAGTTTTGATGACCAATCTTTGTGGTCTAAATTTACCATTTTTTTAAAATTAATTTGATCTCCCGATTAGCCAATTATGCCTGTCCACTAGTCTGTGGATGATAAGGGGTTGCAATTTTGTGAAAAATTAAATATTTTTTCATCGAATTCTAGAAAGGGCGATTGCAAAAATGAGGCCCCCCATCACTTATGATTGATTTAGGAACTCCAAACGGGGACAAAATGTTTTCTTTTAGAAATTTGATCACCATTTGGTGATCATTATTCCGGCAAGGAATTGCTTCAACCTATTTAGATACATAGTCTACGGCCACTAAAATGTATACATAGCGAAAGGAGGGGGGAAATGGTCTCATAAAATCGATGCCCCAATAGTCAAAAATTTTAATCACAAGAATCGAGTTTAAGGGCATCATGTTTCTTTTTAAAATGCTTCTCGACCTTTGGCATCTATTGCAAATTAAACAAAAGGTATGGACATCTTTGAAAAGTGTGGACCGGTAAAATCCACACTACAAGATTTTTGCAGCGGTTTTTCTTGAGGAGAATTGGCCACCACATGCTTTAGAATGGCAAAATGATATTAAATGTCTGCTTTCATGAGTGGGGATGCAACGTCTTATGACCTAATTTTTATAATATTTTAATACATATGGATCCTCTCAAAAGAAGTTACGAACCTCCCTCAGAAATTTATTTTTGTCCATGGGGGAGAAGGATGGAGGGAGTGCTCCAGTAGCAAGGAAATTAGCAATATCAGCATACCATGGGGTCTCATCAATTATGAATAGTTGTTTATCGGGGAATTTTTCATTGATTGGCAGTCCATCCTTGTGAAATTTATAAGTTAATCTGGACTGATGGTCTGCCACCACATTCTCAACATCTTTTTTGTCCTTAATGACTAAGTCAAACTCTTGGAGTAAGAGTATCCATCTTAAGAGCCTAGGCTTGGCATCCTTCTTTGTGAGTAAAAAATTTAATGTTGCATGGTCAGTGAACACAGTAATAGAAGAACCAACAAGATAAGGATGAAATATTTCCAAAGCAAAAACTACCGCAAACAATTCTTTTTCAGTTGTTGAATAATTCATTTGAGCATCGTTCAAAGTTTTACTTGCATAGTAAATGACATGTGGTTTCTTATTTTTTCTTTGTCCCAATAAAACACCTACAACATAATCACTGGCATCACATATTAGTTCAAAGGGCAGAGTCCAGTTAAGGGGCTGCATTATTGGGGCAGAAATTAACATGGCTTTAAGCTTATCAAAAGCTTGCTGGCACGCTTCATTCCAATCAAAGATTACGTCTTGACTCAGGAGATATCACATGGGTTTTGCAATGGTACTGAAATCCTTTATGAATCTCCTGTAAAAGACTACATGTCCTAAGAATGATCGGACATCTTTTACAATATTGGGAGCAAGCCAATTCCCAATTAGATGTATTTTTGCCTTGTCAACTTTCATGTCCTCAGACGACACAATGTGACCTACGACAATGTCTTGTGTTACCATGAAATGGCATTTTTTCCAATTGAACACCAAATTGGCTTCCAGACAACTTGTCAGCACCTTTTCTAGATTGGCTAGACACAAATCAAATGAGTCACCATAGACAGAGAAGTTATCCATGAACACTTCCAAAAATTTCTTGACTATGTCACTAAACAGGCTCAGCATGCATCTTTGGAATGTTACAGGAGCATTTCAAAGTCTGAATGACATCCTTTTGAATGCAAAAGTGCCAAAGAGGCATGTGAATATGACTTTCTCCTGATCAATGAGTGTTATCTCAATTTGATTGTACCCAGAATACCCATCCAGGAAGTAGTAAAATTCATGGCCTGCAATTCTCTCTAGAACATGGTCCAAAAAGGGAAGAGGGATATGGTCTTTTCTAGTCACCAAATTGAGTTTTCGATAGTCAATACACATCCGTCATCTTGTGAAAACTCAAGTTGGTACTAGTTCATTGGCTTCATTCTTGATCACTCTGACCCCAGACTTTTTGGGCACAACTTGGGTTGGACTAACACATTTGCTATCAGAGATAGGAAAGATTATCCCTACATATAAGAGTTTAAGCACTTCCATTTTTACACCTTCATTCATATGAGGGTTCAGTCTTCGCTGCATTTGTCGAGAGGGTTTTAAATCCTCTTCCAGGTATATGGCATGATTGCAGATCAACAGGCTTATACCTCTCAAGTCAGTGATGGTCCACCCAATGGTGCTTTTATGGCTTTTAAGAATTTCAATCAGTTTAGACTCTTACAAGTTTGTCAGCTTAGATAAAATTACCACTGGGTACGACTCGTCCTCCTAGGAATGCATATTTGAGGTTAGATGGGAGAGGTTTCAATTCAGGCTTTGGTGGCTTGACACCTGATGACAGCGGCTTTGTGCTACTTGGTGAAAGTTCCTCGAATTTGGGGGTCCATGTATCAACAGCATGAGTCGGGCAAATCTTTGGATCATCATCTATTGTCTTAGATGTGATAGATTCTGACAGAGAGGATTAAGTGGAATTTTCACACTATGTGTTATTTAGATGGTCCTAAACCAACGACTCGATGGAATTTGTCTATCTTTCTTCTTTATCTTCTCCTGGGTGTTTGACAACATTAAAAATATTCAGCTCAAGATTCATATTCCCAAAGGTTAATTTCATGACCCCATTCCTGCAATTGATTAGTGCATTTGAAGTTGCTAGGAAGGATCGTCCAAGAATTATGGAAATTGGGTTCTCTGACTGCTTTGCTGGCTGAGTATCGAGGACGATGAAGTCAATAGGGAATACAAAGTTGTCCACTTGGAGAAGTACCTCTTCCACAATAACCCCAGGGATTTTGACAGATCTGTCTGCCAACTGAAGTGTGACACTTGTGGGTTTGAGTTCTCCCAGACCCAACTTCTGGTAAACAGAAAAATGGAGCAAGCTAGGTCTAACAGTGCTTATTCGATTCTAAAATTTCCAATGACACACGACACAGTTGGACACCCTGGATCTTTATATTTTGGAGGGGTTTTGTGTTAAAGCAAGGCACTGACATTCTGTGAGGAAGGCTCTTTTTTTAACATTCTTGCTTCTTTAGACTGTGCACAAGTATTTTAGAAACTTGGCATAAGATGGAACCTGTTTGATTGCATCCAGAAGTGGGATGTTGATTTTTACTTACTTAAAAAACTCATAAATTTCAGGCTGATTATTCAACTTTTGTGCAGTTTTGAATCTGTGAGGACAAGGAGCAGGAATATGACACGATAGTCCTTTTTCTTTTGATGGTTCTGAATCTTGTTCAATCATAGGTTTTGGCTCCTCCTCAATTACAAGTTCAGGCTCCAGTGTCTCAGGTTCAACTGGTTCAGGCTCAACTGGTGAGTTAATTGGGATTGACTTAGGTTTTGGCTTGGAAATTAGCATGTCCCTAATGGTCTTGTCAATCACCTTGTCATTCCTCAGTGTAGTGACAGCTTGGGCTTTGTCTTGTGGAGTTTCCATGATTATGGGATTTTCCACCTAAAATTGGCCTTGTGGTGGTTTTGGTTGGGCAGGAAACTTGCCCTTCTCATGTGTAGTCACGGATTGGGTCAGCTTTTGGATGTGGCTTTTAAAATCCTTGAAACATTGAGTGGTCTATGTTTTAAAATTAGTGAAAGCCTTAATGGAATTATTGTTGTAGTTCAATTGGCTTTGCATGAACTGATTCAATGTGTCCTCAAGGCTCCTATTTTGTGGTGGTTCGTATGGTTGATACGTGGGAGGTCCTTGAGGTAGTGGTTGTGTGTTTCTCCAACTGAAGTTCAGGTGGTTCTGCCACCCTGGATTGTATGTTTCAGAGTACGGGTTGGAGTAAAGTTTGTTGAAGTTAGAAATAACATTTGTTTATTCCAACAAAACTTCCTTGAATGCCGGAATGGTTGGACACTCCTAGTAGAGTGTCTTGTCAAGGCATATATTCGACACACTTGTTCGGTGGAAGGGCCAACATCAACTTGATGAACCTTTTTCATCTCTAAAGCTTCAAGCTTTCGAGGTAGGGTGGACATTTTTGCTCTTAGGTCGTCATCATCTTTCGAGACATACTTAGCCCCTTGGGAAGTAAATGGCTTGGCTTCAACAATGGTAGTGGAGGCTGAGTCCCACATCTGAGAACTGTCAGATATGGTGTCAAAAAAATTGAATGCATCCTCTAGACTCTTGCTCATAAACTCTCCTTGAGCCATCATTTTAACAAACTGACGTAGTCTAGTGGGTAAAGAGTCGTAGAAGAATCCTACTAAGGTCCAATTCTCAAAAGCATGGTACGGACAGGACTGGAGTAGATCCTTGAATCTCTCCCAACTTTGGTAAAAGGTTTCTCCTTCTTTGACCGAAAAATTCATGATTTGCTTTTTTAGTGCATTAGTGCGGTGTAGAGGAAAAAACTTTCTAAAAAATTTATTTTGTAGTGCTCGCCAGGTATTGAAAGAGATTTCAAAGAATTTAGCCATTGTTTAGCTTTATCCTTTAGAGAGACTAAAAAAAGTTTCATTTTGGCTAGCTTAGAATTGTCTTGAAATGTTTCACATACTTTTTCAAACTCTTTTATCGGCAGATATAGGTTTTTTGTTTTGAGTCCATGGAATTGAGGGAGTAGTTGAACTGTCCTCGTCTTTACAATAAAGAGGGGTGCATCTTTAGGAAAGATAAAACAAGAGGGGACACTATTTCTCATGGGATTTAAGTAATCCTGCAGAGTTCGAATGTTAGTCACTTCCCCCTTTCTCACATGAATTTCTCCTTGTCTCTCATCATTTGTCATTTAACTTTCACAAGTGTCTGCTACTAATCTAGGTGAAGGTGGTTCCAGTTGATTCACAGACCTAGAAGATTCTGTCGACAAAATTTTGATAGTGAGGAGCGTCCTCAGACATAAAAATAATTAAAATAAATTTATGCACAGTGAAGCAAATATTTATACAAAAATAGAAGTCTTAAGTCTTTTTACCTTTTACCATAAAATACCTTTTATGGTTCCCCGACAACGGCGCTAAAAACTTGACTTGATCCGAAATGTGTACACTCAAGTGCAGGCGGTCAAGCTATAGTAATAATTCAGTTAAGTCCAGAGTCGAATCCATAGGGAACTATGATTGGTGTCCTGAAGTAAGCAGTGACAGAAACCAAGTAACTGAAAATCTTGAGAGTTTGAAGTTATAAGATTTCTTTGAATAGAAAAGAAGATTCTTTCCAAGAGTTTTCTAGATAAAATATAAGATAAATTCAAATGTAAAATAGTCACCCTTTAGCTTGAGGATTAGAACATGTAGTTGATCTTCCGGTTTATTTTACTTGTGCTTTATAACTCAATTAACTCTCGTGTCAATAACAAGTTAATTAGAAGGTAAAGATGGACTGTGAGAATTAAGCACATGATTCTGTTGCCTATCTAGAAGTTGACAAGGATTGCATGTGCCAAGATTTAACCCGTCTACAAACAAGCAAGTGTTTCTACAAGGCATCAAATCATGACATTAATGTTCCATTCTTTAGATAAAGCACAATAATGGTGAATATTTAAATGTTGTAATGAAGATCTAGCCAGGGTACTTGCCTTGAACCAACGGGTATTTCCATGCAAGAGTCATCCATGACATAGAAAGAACACCTACTTATACAAAGTACCTTAGCTTTGCTAGATACAATCAATCATTCAGTAAGCAAGTGGAATATAAAGCATTAAAGCATAAAGGAAATGCACAGATATAACTTCAGAATAATCAATACATGTTCATCACCTCTTACTAAAGACTGGATGATGAACTACTCACTCTTCATGGCTTGGGTAAAGCTAAACAAGTGAGTGGTATTCATCTCTCCAAGTAGAGAACTTACAAGGTAAAGTACAATAAGCGAAGAACATATCTTCACCAAAGAATAAGTGAATCACATTCCATCCTTCACATCTTTGGTAAAGCTCTAGAAAAATGGAAGAGTTTCATTCTTCTAAGGAAGAAGGAAGCTCAAGTAATGGAAGTGAAAGACATGAACAATAGAAGTAAAAGAAAGCTAGTCACATTTGGAGGGTGGCTTCCTCAACCATGAAATGGAGGGTTGCTTCCTCAACTAACATATAAACTAACTCCCTTGATACAAGCAAATATAACATACATCTAACTACATCAGTAGGAGTCCAAGCCTCTGTCATGTTCTTCAGTAGTTCTTGGTGTAGTCTAAGCCTTACAAACCAAGTTCTAGTCTTCGACAAGAACATCCTCCCCTTAAAGGCTCTCCCAAGGGGAGTATTTATAGGCAAGAAGGATAGGGAGACAAGGGAGAGTGTAGGAATAGTGTATGCCTCCCAAGTCTAAGTGAAAAACCAACTACTCTACAGACTACCAGTGGTGGGAATTCGAATGTGATTTGGCATTCGAACGTTGTCTACATTTTTCCTTTATAGGCGTTCGAACATTGTATGGCGTTCGAACGTTTCTGATGTTTTTGATTTGTGGGGGTTCGAATGCCAAATGGGGCCTAACCTCCTCAGTTGAGTGGCCTGTGGACTTCTGTGGAAACCTATTTCCACACTCCATGCACATCTTGGCTCTTTACACTCGTCACTATAGTCTTCAATCAAATCAAGTGGACGTTTGAACATGAGTTGGCATTCGAACGTGGTACTCAAGTACTTCAGGGTCTTCATTCCTGACTGAAACATGCCATGTCTCAGCAATCTAATCTTCCCGTAGTTCAAGTGGACGTTCGAACGTTCTTGCTTTGTTCCAACCTTCTCCAATTTTGTTCCCTAATACACTAGTGTTACACTCAAGTGTGATATTTGTTGTTCTTGAGCCTTTGTTCACTTTAGGATCTGAAATGTCATTACTTAAACTCCATCTAAGTATAATTAGTCCCAAAAAATCATAGTAAAATGCTAATTTTAAGCACTAATCAATGTGTATTAGAAGTTAGGATGTATTCTAGAGTTAAAGCACATTTTTGGGAAAATTTGGGTAGGAAGGAAGTTGACACTACCTTAGTATTTAGACCATAAATTTTTACCCTGATGTCCATTTAATCTAATATTTTTATAGTAGACACTAGACCTTTAGGGCTACAAAACTGTATTTCATGAAAAGTTTTCAAATCGAGCTCTAATAGGCCAAAACTTCTTTGGATGTTCAGCGAAAAACTAAAGCCCGTTCGAACATTAATGGATATGTTTGAATGATAGTTAGTCATAGTACTTTTGTGTCTGACAAAAGCTCTAATGGAAAAGTAAAAGTACTAGGAGCAACCAATGCTCAAAAAACCAACATTATGTTCAAACGTCATGTAGATAGTTTGAACGTCAGGCCTCTAGTTCGAACGTGATGTTGCAATTTTGAGTATCAGGTCTGAGCCAATTGGACTATTTTCTCATACTATATATACCTAAGGACATCTTCCCTAGCCTTATTTCATCATTTCTAACCCTAGAGAACATTAGAGAGTAAGAGAAGAAGGGGAAAAGAACAAGATTGAAGGGAGATTTTCACGTTGGAACGGATCAAACATTCTAGCTTTACACAAAAATTACAGAATCAAGGTAGAGGATTCTTCTTGAATTCTTCATTGAGACTTAGGGTATTATATATGTATGTTTTCAATCTTTTGGATAAATATATGATAAGTACGTATGAATTCTTGGTTTCTTTATCATTGAAATGAAATTTTGAACAAAGTACATGTTTGGGTTCAAGGAATACTTGTTCTTGAATTTTCAAAACCCTAGTTTTCTAGATACATATTGGATTGTGAAAAATACATGGATTCTTGATTTCTAAATTAATATGTTTTGTTGAATCATTTTTTCATCTAGTACTTAAGTTTGTTCCAAGAAATTATGATTTTTGGCAAAACCTTAGAATTTTATTATCAAAAGTGTGAAGGTTTTCTTGATATGATTTGTTGCATATTTTAATTCATTTATTATTGTAGTATATTGAGAATTGTGCAATTGTGATACGTGAATTATTAATGAAAATTGTGATTGGTTAAGATTGTGGTTGTTGAGAAAATTGTGGTTTCATCTCTTTATTGTTTGGGTGTAACGGACTGGAATTGCCTTCGAGGGTTGCTGTAGAGTGTTAGAGGTTAGTCTATCCTAATGGGGGTGAGATGGTTGCCTAACAATTGTAGTTGATTTTTGTTTGTGAGACCAACCACTATTGTTCGTGTAAGTTCAAGGTTGAAGGACGGTATACCTATCTTGGGAAGGATTCGGCAATGCCTTGGGAGATGATATACGCCCGTCCTAAAGTGGTTTATGAGTTACCCTATAGAGAATGATTGAGATTGTATTGTTTGTGGTAGGTGAATGAGGTAGAATCATTGTGTATATTGATTAATGCTAAAAAGTAAAGCATATATATAAAATTAGGTTAAAAGTGTGATGTTACAGCAAATTAGGGTTAATGCAAAAATTCTATATTTTGCAGGGTTTATGCATAATTGCTAGAATTATGGGGAGCAATATGTAAAAGTCTAAACCAGCAAAGGATGCAAATGTAATTACAACAAGAACATTCCAGAACAAGGAAGAACTTCACCACAACAATTCAAAGGTTTAGCACTGTCCAAACAGTGGTGATGGCATCCGAATGGTTACTAAACCATCTTCCTTAATTCTTCTACATTCCAGCAAATACCTAGGCCTATAAATAGGCCTTGCCAACATCATTTTTGGGAGTCTGGGGAAGGTGACCCTAAGTTTATGGTCTAAAGGGAGAAACCAAGGGAGATTATGAGAGATTTGAAGAGAATCAAGAGAGAGATCCTGTATAACCTACTCTCTAGCCAGAATTTATGTTACTTCTACATTTCTATTATACCTTTCTACTTGAAGGGCTGAATTGCTGCCACCTTTGTGCCTTAATCGGTATTAAGGGTGGTTATATTTCAACTATTCGTCAGGGGGAGAATGTTTGTGTTTTATTTAGTATTGTAAAGAAACTTTCTTGCATCTCTAGCTTGTTAATAGCAATGGGTGTGATTAGTTCACTTTTACCCTTTTGTAAAGGGTGAACATATGTATATTATTGTTTAACCTATGGAAATGCCGATATTTAACTATGTTTTATTGGTATATATAACTCCCTTTATTGATGGACGGTCATATTTATAATATGCTCATGGTTATGATCACCGAGCAATACTTAATATTCTAGACCATACTATCTACTAGTCATGTACTTCATACATGATATAGTAATGTACGTGATTGGGCATTATGTAAAAGTTGATTGATTGGTTATAGATGGATTAAGTTTCGGCATAGCAAATGCTTTTGATTCAATGTGTAAACTAGAATTTCGTCATCATTGAATCATCAACCTGCCGATTGAATAACTATAGTGTTCCAACTGAATGGCTTGCCTTCTTGTTTGCTACGGTTATTTAACTGATGCATGGTGCAAAACTGCTGATTAAGTAATTCAAGTTTTCCTCCTGAATGGTCTGCCTTCTGGTTTACTCGGATTATTTGATTGTTGGATATACCTTCCAGCTAACTTAACTAGTTGACGGTTTATGGTTTAATATACATCAAACCTACTAGTTGACTTTTTAGTAACCTAAGAGTCAAATGTTATAAGGTGGCATTTCTAGTACTTAACCAATATAATGCATATGGAATTCTTGAACTGAAGGCTACCTTTTATATTATTGTCTTTTACCCATATAATGCATATGCATATGCTTAGTCATCAGTAGGATCTGTAAATCAGTCACCTCCATCATCTTCATCTTCACATGCATCATTTGACTTAAGTATGGCTTAAAATAATCCTAGAGAACAAGAAGTAGTTCAGAATGTCCAACTTTTAAAAGAATATATTTGCATCCTACACGTACTAATGTCCCATCTTGATTTTCTTTTCCAATAGATGCTCCAAATCTTAATATTAAGGCAGGGATAATACAATTGCTACCACAATTTCATGGTTTGGAATTTGAAAATCCCTATGTGCATATGAAAGAATTTGAAGAAGTATGTGGAACTTTGCAAGATAACTCTGACATGGCCTGATTGAAACTTTTTTCTTTTTCTCTATAAGATAAAGTTGAACAATAACTTAATTCTTTAAAAGCCAATTCTATCCCAAACTGGTAAGCTTTGCAAACTGAGTTTTTCAAAAGAAAAAATTATTGTGCATCGTACTAATGCATTAAGATGTCAAATAATGAATTTCTTTGTAAAAGAAGGGGAGACTTTTTATCAATGTTGGGGGAGATTTACAGATCTTCTACAAGCCTACCTACATCATGCATTTGAAAATTAGACTTTCATTTGGCTTCTTTTATGATGCCCTCCAATCTGCATTGCGATAGTTTGTTGAAATGATGGCATAGGGGGAGTTTATGAGTAAAAACCCTAAGGAGGTGTTCCAATTTTTTGAAAAGAGTTCGGAAAATACTATGAATCAATTTATTCAAAGTCAAATGAGTTTTAATACTCAAACAACTCATTTATTCAATGATTTTAAATCTCAAACTCCATAGAGTGTTGAACACATCAAGAGTCATCTAGCCAAGTTGACCTAGTCCCTAAGTATGTCAGAGAATGGAAAATTCTCATCTCAATCTAAACCTCCATAAAATCAAAGTCAAACTAATACTGTGTCATCTGAACCTTTTCTAAGTCAATTGCAAGCAATTACCACGTTGAGAAGTGGTAAGGTGATTCACAAGACCATTAAACCCATCATTTCAAAAAAATTATGTAAGCTAATCCCTGTAAATGAACCACTTGACCCTTAACCTTCAGGTGAAAAGGAACCAGAACCACCAAATGAAAAAGATCATTCATGTCCTATTCCATTGCCTTTTCCTCAAAGGGTCATAAAATCCCCATCTTTGAAAGTTCATTTTGAAATTCTTGAGCTATTTAAACAAGTAAAGATTAACATCCCTATGTTGGATGCAATGAAGCAAGTTCCATCTTACGCCAAGTTTTTGAAAGATCTTTGCACATTAAAAAGAAAAATCAATGTACAAAAGAAATCATTTTTAACTAAGCAAGTTAGTGCTATCATTCAACAAACGAATTTTCTTAAATACAAATATCCTAGAAGTCCCACAGTCTCATGTATTATTTGAAATTTCTGGATTGAGCAAGTTCTGCTTGATCTTGGAGCTAGTGTTAATTTAATGTCATACTCGGTATATAAGTAGTTAGGGTTGGGTGAGTTAAAACCCACTGATGTCACATTGCAGTTGGTAGACCGATCTGTAAAAACTCCATGAGGAATTGTGGAATATGTTCTTCTCCAAGTTGATAAATTTTCTTTTCCATTAGATGTTATTGTTTTGGATACACAACCAATTTTTCATGCATCAGCATACATACCTGTTATTTTGGGTCGACCATTCATAGCTACATCAAATGCATTGATTAATTGTAGGAATGGAGTCATGAAGCTTTCATTTGGAAACATCACCTTAGAATTGAATATCTTTAACATTGGAAAACAACCCAGAGAGGAAGAAGACTTGCATGAAGTAAATTGTGTTGAGTTATTAACTCAAAATCTATTTGAAAATGCTTGTATGAAAAAGGGAGTCATGTACATTAGAGTCTATACCTAATGATGAGTCTAAAGATATATCAGCATGGAATCCAAAGCGTGAAAAATTATTGCTTAAGTCTGTAGAATCCAGTATCAATGTTTTTAAGCCAGAATTGAAACCTCTCCCAACTGACTTAAAATATGTCTTCTTGAGAGAAGATGAAATTATTCAGTGATAATATCTTCCAAAATTATCTGGAATCCAAGAAAAGAAATTGACAGAAGTCATAAAGAATCATTAGAGTGTTATCGAATGGACAATAGTAGATATAAAAGGTATAAGCCCTCTTCTATTTACACATTGTATATACTTAGAAGAAAATTCTAAACCATCCCACAAAATGCAAATAAGGTTGAACCCATATTTGAAAGAGGTAGTCCAGGCTGAAGTACTTAAACTTTTAGATGCTAATATCATGTATCCTATATCTGATAGTAAATGGGTCAGTCCTACACAGGAAGTGCCTAAAAATTTTGGTGTCATGTCATACAAAATCAAGAGAATGAAGTAGTCCCTATGCATTGATTAGCACAAAATATTGCATTTTCCAATTGCATTGACATCCTTTTTGTGCTATCTTTTGTGGTTAATATGAGTGGAAATGCATTGTTTGTGCTATTTATGGAATTTCAGTATGTTTGCAGATAAAAGGTGATAAATGAGGCTTGATAAGCCTTCTCATAGTGATTAAGTTAAATGAAAATGATGGGATGGCTTGACAATAGCTCAGGAAGTGAAGTAACGAAGAAATCAACAAAAAAAGGGAAAACCTACTAGTAGGCCATACCGGTAGGTTTTAGCTAATGGACCTGCACCTACCGCCAAACCTACCGATAGGTATTGCCCACTGGAGTGAACCTACCGGTAGGTTTTGCTAAAACAGCTTAGATTCTGTATCTTAAGCTCTACAACTTTGGGGGTCCCACCAACCACTCTCCCACTTGTCCCTGACACTCCTTACACACTGGACATCCCTTCCTCAACCTACATTGGACTTTTGGAGCTTTGGGTATTAAGGAGGAGAGAGGAGAGAGAAGATGTTGGGTGTGCAAGCAATGCCTAAACTTGCGTGCATTAACCCATCCCTTTCAACCCCCTATTGATGGAGATCACATCACATAGCTAGGGGATGGATCCATGGATGTTTTTGGCAAGATCCTACACCATTATTGATTATTATGCAATATACATTGTAATATATAGAGAGAGAGTGCAAGGTAGAAGATGAATAGTGCTAGAGAGATATGTTGATATTTTTGCATTTTCTTCCGTACATTGTCTTGGAATCTCTTGTAAGAACCTCGTAAGCTTCATTTACGATCTTTAATGCTATTCACTGCAAGTTCTTTTATAGTTTAATCTTTCAATTTAGCTTTCACCATTAATGCTCTCAAGTTCTACATTTTCAATGCTTTGAGATAGGTATAAAATGCACTTTCCTGTAGTCTACATTTTCTTGCATTAACTTAGCTCAAATCTTCATTTCTTTATAATTTCTTCTCATTACATTGTGCCTTTACTTTAATTATGAGTAGCTAAGCTTTTTGGTTGGCTAATCCAAGGGAGTCCTCCTCTTGGGTATGTCATTTCAACTCACTTTCTTTCCTTCTCTCAGAGTACAATGGTTTAGTTTGATTGGGTTGAGTGTGAACGGGATTGTGAGTCTTTGATATTTGGTGGACTTGTTACGGGTTAAGCTTAGATCCTCATTTTCATCTTGTCCCTCGCTTTCCACGAATCAATTGTACATCTAGGTTTTATTGGAGGAAGGTTTCAAGTTGACTTGGCATTCTCATTGGAGTGAACCCTTCAGATTAGCCAACCCTTGTTTCCCATTTCATTTTCATCACAACGCAATCACAAACCAAACTTCAAACAACAAAAGATTTTACACTTTACCCTTTTTATAAAAATCACCTTCAACACGATTCACCTTCTTCCCTGAGGAGACGACCTTGGAATACTTTCCCAAGTAAAACAAGACACTTAAAAGACTCCTTGCGTTTGGGAAGCATATTTGTTCACACACACACACACATTTCCTTTATTCCACCAACACACATCCATTGCCCCATATCTTGCACGAACTCGAGTGAGAGTGACACTCACCCACTTACATAAGCCATATTCACATTGTCCAGGTCATGTGCAAAGATTAGGATACAACAACGAAAACCGTCAAGCATGCTTATAGTTACTGGTTGGTGTATGTGTATTGACTATCGGAAGCTAAATTTCCTCACCCAAAAAGATCATTTTCCATTGCATTTTGCAGATCAAGTCTTAGAAAAAATAGCTGGTCATGCATATTATTATTATTTAGATGGATATTCAGGTTATAATCAGATTGCAATTGCAATGGATGATCACGATACATGTCCTTTTGGTACCTTTGGTTATAAAAGGATGCCTTTTGGATTATGTACTACTCAAGCCACCTTTCAGCATTGCATGTTAAGTATTTTTAGTGATATGGTGGAACATTTTTTAGAAGTTTTTATGGGTGATTTCTCAGTATATGGTGATTTATTTGACTTATGTCTAGAAAATCTTGAAAACATTCTCAATCGATGTGAAGAAACAAACCTTGTTGTGAATTGGGAAAAAATAGATGAAAAACTGTTTTGGTTAAGTTAAATTGTAATGCGTCGTTTTCCAAAAGATATATATTCTCTGGTCATGAAAAAAACTAAAGTTGTTAGAAAATTAGAAATCATCGAAAGTCAAGAAAAATCCTTTTGCAGGAAAAAGTTTATTTGCCAAACGCCGAAGAGCAAATCATCTCGATGGATGTGTGAGGTGCAGTCGTTTAATGCATTTGAGAGAATACAATCAGTGTGTAGAACCAATTTTAGGTCGAGCGTTAGATCGTCTTGAGTGGATTAGGAATGGGTAGAGTTAGGAATATCCTAAGACGCCATCCTGTTTCACTCCCATGTTGTCAAGATACGTGAGAAGTGAAATTAACCATGTCACTGGTGTTGTTGATTGGGAGGATTATAAGTCAGATTAATTGTGATCAAATGATGAATAATTTTGGAATGGTGCATAAATGTAAATAGTTATAGATTAATTAAGAAAATAGTAAATAATTAAAAATAAAAAAAATGAATAAATAAATTCTTTTAAAAAAAGAGTAATGAGTTAGTAGTTACGTGGAATGTGTAAAATTGAAACTAAACTTGTAACTGCAAGATTGTAACAGAAGAAGGTAGAACACTAGGAGTTAGCAGCCTGCAATCTATAAGGCGATTTCTAGTACATACTCACCGTCCGGACGGTGGTGATGGTGTCTAGATAGTATTGCTTATTTAAATACCAGACAACGTGAATTGCACCAATTTCAAAGTTCCCTTACAACATAATACAAAAAACCAGTGCCTCTCCTCTGCAATCTCTTCTCAAATCTACTACATATGACGGTTTTTCTTCAAATTTCTTTTGATTAAACACTTACCTGTGCCATTTTCTAAGTTTATACCGATCATAATTCACTAAAAGTTAGAATCAAGGGTGAAATGAAGAAAAGATGGATCCAAGACTTAAAACAAGAAGTTCTTCGAGGCGGGCAACGAGAGGTCAATCTTCGCAACACCAAGCACCACCGCAGCAACCCCGGGCAGTAAATATCTTTGGTACTGCAATGTTTGAAACAACAAGTATGGTATGATACTTTCTTTCCAAAACAGTAATTCCTAAACAACCTGTTATTTTTGAGGATTTTGAACATATTGGTGTTAGAGAAATTCTTGCTATGTGTGGGTGGTTGAATTATGTTAAATTTGTTGCTCCTACTTTTGAATGTCTAGTCCATGAGTTTTATAGTAATGCACAAGAAACTAGACCAAGGGAACTTCGAGTTTATGTTAGGGGTGTTGTCTTTCAAGTTACACTGGCTACTATTACCGATTTTTTCCAGCCCATGCCAAGACATCCCATCTTGCAATACCCTTATACTCAATTGCCTAATATGACTGAAATATGTATTGAATTGATAAGAAATCCAAATTATGTATGGGGGAGACCGAACAAGTACATAAAGCAAGGGGACTTGACGGACAAATACCGAGTTTTGAATTTGATTACTTTTAATAGTCTATTACCCCAAGCCCAGAAAAACCAGATATATACTAAGCAAGCCTACTTCCTATTTGCTTTTGGGATGGGACGTACTATCGATCTCCTAAACTTAGTCATGGACTAGATTAGGATTAATGTGAAAGAAAAGAAACCCTCATTTCCATATGCTATGTTAGTTTCACAGTTATGCAGGGAGAAGGGAGTGATCATAGATCCTTCGTGGCCGATAATGGAGCATTTTGCATCATTAGACAAGACATATTTGAAGAATAGCCATGGAGTCTAGCCTAAGGAGCAACATAAAGTACCATCAGCACCACATGAAGACCCATTCCAAGGAGCCGAAGATTTTTACCCACTAGAGCAGCCTCAGCCACAGGAGGATCAGACGTATATACCAGTGGATAGACATATTTTACTAGTGTTGGAGACCGCTATTACTCAGCTAGGGACCAGCATTACCTAGCTTTATCAATGCATGGCTGACTACAAGCAAAACCAGTTCGAGATATTAGGGCTACTTAGAGAACATTTTGTTGGAGGTCCATCTACTTCTTGATCAGAGACTCTGGAGATTCTGCACATCTTGCTATCTCTTAGTCATCTTTTGTCTATTTTACTTTATGTTATGAATGTTGTCTTTGAACTTATTTCTGTTAATTAATATAGTAGTTATGTTTTTGTGAGTTAGGAGGATTATTTCATATAATTCACAGCTAAATTAAGTTATTATTATAATGCTTTGCAAGGATAGTCCTAATCTAATCATGCAGGATTTTCATATTTAAGTTGTGTATTATATTAATATTTTTATTAAAACTTGTTCTTTTGAGCACGAATATAATTTTTTATTTTGAAAACCTTTTGAAATATTACACTCTTTGCATATATAGTGGAGATGTAAAACCTATTGCAGATTTTGATCCAATCCTTCTTGGAGAGATATTCTTCATATTTTAGTTATGAACTCTCAAATGTGTATATGGCTTTTGTGTGAAGGTGAGTGTCACTCTCCCTTAAGTTGGATGCCAGAAATGGGAAAAACGTGTGTGTGAATGGAAGTGTGTGTGTGTGTGTAAAAGTGCTCCCCAAACAAAGAGAGACTTGCAATTGTCGTGTTTTACTTGGAATAGATATTCCAAGGTCGTCTCCTTAGGGAAGAAAGGTCGAATTGTGGTGAAGGTGATTTTATAAAGAAATGTAAAGTGTAAATTCTTGTAGCTTTGTGTTTTGGTGAGTGGAGTTTTTACTAAAAATGTAATGAAAACAAGGTTGGCTAATCCGAAAGAGAAATTCCAATGGAAATGCCAAATCAACTCAAAACATTCTTTCAATGGTCTCTTAGTGCTTAATTAATTCGTAAGACATGAGGGACTAATATGGAGGTATAGGCTCAAGCATACCCCGTGACATGTCTATGATGTATCGAGAACTCACAACGACATCCACAATCAACCTAGTCAAACCAAACACCTTACATTACAAGGAAGAATGAAGGAGAGTTCATTTAAGATACCCAAGAAGAAATATCCCTTGGATTAGCCAACTAAAAACTTAGCTACTCATAATAAATGCAAAGACATACACAATGTAAACAGACATGGTAATGAAATGAAGACTAAAACTTGTATTAATGCAAAGAAAAGTTAAACTACAAAGATAAGTGCATTTATTGCCTAGCTAAAAAGCTTGAAATGAAAAACTCAATGTAAACATGGTGGATTGAAAAATACATAACTTAACTAGAAATACACTTGAAATAACTAAGATTAAAGTGCAAGAAATGAAGATTACAAGCGGATTATAGCTCACTACAAGTGAAATGGGTAAGATAAATGCAAAAATTCAACTTCTCTCTCTAAAACTATGTCTTATTCCTTGAGCTTATCTCTCTATATTGCTTCTCTAATTGAATAATGGTGTAAGGCTTCACCATTTTCATCCACCTACCCCACTATGATCCATGAGAACAGGCTCCCCATCAATTGGAAGTGATTTGGCACTTGGATAGGCTAGGAGAAGCTTAGCCTATAACCCACCATGCCTCACTCTTTCTCTCTCTTCCTCTTCAATGTATTTTCTTCCAAAGTCCAACCCTAGGTGTAGGGAGGCAAGCTTGGATGTATAAAATGCCAGGGATGTGTGAAAGAAGCAGAGGTGGGCCCCATTAGGAAAGAAAGTCTGAGTTGTAGCTTCTGGCATGTTTTCAACAAAACCTGTCGGTAGGTTTTGTTCCAGTGAGCAAAACCTTCCAGTAGGTTTTCAATAGGTCCAACTCTAGTGTGCAAAACCTACTAGTAGTTTTATGAGCAAACCTGTCAGTAGGTTTTTACTTGATTTGCTCCTTTCTTCATCTTTTCACATTCTAGACCACCCCGTTATGCCTCCCCTATCTCTCCATTGACTTTGAGCACTACGATGGGGGCTTAACTCAAGCCATTTCCAACTCTTTAGCTACAATCACACGACAACTTCATTAATTATTTGATTAATTGCATTTCCTCCCATTTTTACCATAAAAGCAAGTTTAAAAGGGATACAAAAGTATACATGATGTGCAATATTTTGTGCTAATCAAAAGGGAAAATGTTAATAATATATTTAATGTGGTGTTAATATTCTTTCATGAGATTATGTCAATTCCAATTCTATTCAAATAACCGTTCTTTTGTTATATTACCTTGCTTTTCAAATAATATTCCAATTACATGTAATTACTGAGTGAATAATCACTATAACACGTGGTTATTCTTTTTTGATTCTATTCCAGGAGAGGATTGACATCAAAACTAAGATGAAAGATCATAATATTTCATGAGCAATTTTTGAGATAAAGGAATCATTGAAGACACACACAAGTTTTTCTAAAAATATATGGATAATATTACTATTAACGTGTGTTACTCTTAGAATGATCAGAAAAAGGAAGTATTTTAGCAACGCAGACGAATGTTAATTTAATTTTATATGTGAAAAATATGAATTATGAAATCCTAATTATTGAAGTTTGTAGGTATCTTCACTGAAAATCATCACGAGAAAAAACTCGTCCACTAGGGATCACCTTGGGGTTTAACGACTTATTGTATATGTTAAATGTAATTGTCAAATCAATGAAAGTAATTTTATTTTGTAATTATTTTTATTTACTAGGGACTAGTAATATTTAGGTTGGGGAGTATGATTTACCCTAAAAAGTGTGTTAATTAGTTAGGTTAATAAGTAAAGCATGTATATAAAATTAGGTTAAAAGTGTGATGTTACAGCAAATTAGGCTTAATGCGGAAATTCTATATTTTGCAAGGTTTTGTAGGTAATTGTTGAAAATTGTGGGGTGTAATCTGTCAAAGTCTAAACCAACAAAGGATGCAAATGTAATTACAACAAGAACATTCCAGAACAAGGAAGAACTTCACCACAACAATGAAGGTGTCTAGACGGTTACTAAACCGCCTTACTTCCTTCTTCTACATTCTAGCAGATTCCTAGGCCTATAAATAGGCCATGCCAGTATCATGGAGGCTTAAAAGTGAAAGAAATCAAGGAGGTATCGGTGCTTGGTAACATAGGCACCAGCACCAACACCATTTGGTGGCAGTACCTTAGTGTTCTTCCTTTTAGACCATGATATCTACAAGTTCTATTACAATCCATTCACACGATTTCCATCACAACACCGTAATTTTACAAAGTTTATACAAAATGTATTACAAAAGCCACAAGTCTGATTTTCTTCATCTTTGAGGCCCCGAATGAGAGTCCTCCGCCGGTGGAAACCCTGCACCTGAAATGTGTTCCCGTATTAGGGTGAACCAACGTCCAGTAGAATATTTCCTACAAAGGCTACTCCCCTACTAGATGCATATGAAATGTGCACATGCAACCAATGAAAACCAATATTCAATCCAAAAAGAACATGTAATTCAATGTTGAAAAATCATAATGTCATGTCAGGAAATGAGATGAGACTCACTCATGCACCTTGTCCTGAGTCCTCACCAACTCCCACAACACAATGCAATGCATGTGTGTAAAACATTTGTCCATAATGAAATACATCCAACGATCATTTTGAAATAGAATCATACGTTCATATTACCCATTCATTGTTGGATGTTTCCCATCAAATGAATCAATTATATAAACCAAAGCCATGTGTCTCCCTTGGATTAGCCAACTAAAAATCTAGCTACTCATGAATAAAGGAAAGACATGCATAATATAAAGAGACATAGTATTGAAATGGAGATTAAAACTTCACCTAATGAAAGAAAATAGAAACTATAAAGAAAAATATTCAACAACCATTTTAAAGCTTGAAAATGAAGAACTTGAAAGAATTAATGGTAGAAATAGAACATGTAACTAAACTTGCAGTGTACTTAAAATAAATGAGATTAAAGTGCAAGAGTTAAGGATTACAAGAGATTTAGAACTTACTGCAATGAAATGGTTGAAGAAAATGCAAAAAATAAATTTCTACTACACTATTCATCATATTCTTCATTGAGCTAAGACTAAGCTTAGGTAGCCACTCCTCAAATCTTGTGTAAATGCTGAATATATGGTGAAGAGCCTCTGCATTTTCGTCAATAGGGTCCTCTAGCATGATTGTGCAGCCCCCCCATCAATGGGAGGTGAGTTGATGGCTTCCAAAGGCTAGGAACAGCCTACCCAGCAACTCTACAGGCTCACCCCTTTCTCTCTCATCAACATTAATGCATTTGCCTTCAAAGTCTTCAACTAGGGTGTATGAGGCATGTAAATGTGTAAGGGAAGTCAGAGAGCAAGTGGGAGAATCAATTATGGGACCCCCAAGAAAGTGGAGCATGATTTTTAGGCATTTTGGGCTGTTCAGCAGACAGTACTGGTACTGCGTACCGGTACCCCGAACTCCAGAGGCAAAACAGTATTGGTACTGCGTACTGGTACTATTTCTACTGCAGACCAATTTTCATAAAATCATCATAACCTTTGATTTCACTGTCTGCTTGGGCTGACAGTTTGACACAATATAGAAGACATCCAAATCTACAATTTTAATGCTTTTCACTTGTTCAGATTTGAAGCGAATCATGGTAAAAAAATGAGGAAAACTGAGGTACTACTACAGAATGGTGTGGGTGTTGATGCCTATGTTATCAAACACCAATATCTCCTTGATTTATTTCAATTTTAAGCCTCCAAATCCTCAGGTAATGTGTCCATCTCTTCACCACACATCCACACATAGTTGCAAGGTTCTAAAATCCATCATTTTTGCTATAATTACCTGCAACATCAAAAATTCAACATTATTGACAACTTTGACTAACTCTAAGTACTTAAATGCAAAAGTTGAGTTAAAATGCATGTAATGAGGCCTTCAAATATGCAATATTATGTGCTCATTAGTTCTTCACACATGTATATAGCATTTGTGAAAGCAATAAGGTCATCTCTAATTTTAGAAAATTGTTGGGCTTCTTGGGCATTAACTTCCATTTGTTGTGCATTGAATTCCATTTGGTGTGTATTGAATTCCATTTGGTATTGCATAAACTCATAATGAATATTTTTCAATTCTTGTTCAGTTGAGTCCTCATATGTTGGATAATGGGAAAAATTATTTGGTGGCATGAGATTGGACGAAAAATTATAAGGTTCATTCTCCCAACTATAACTCGGATAACTTGGTGTAACATAATGGATGCGGTTGATGAGCACATAATATTACATATTTGATGGCCTTGTTACATGCATTTTAACTTAACTTTGCATTTAATTACTTAGAGTTAGTCGAGTTTGTGAATAATATTGAAATCTTGTGGTTGTAGGTAATTATAGCTTAAATGATGGATTTTAGAACCTTGTAACTAAATGTGGATGTGTGGTGAAGATATGAACTCATTGCTTGAGGATTTGGAGGCTTAAAAGTGAAAGAAATCAAGGAGGTATTGGTGCTTGGCAACATAGGCACCAGCACCCGCACCGTTTGGTTGTAGTACCTCAGTTTTCCTCATTGTTGACCATGATCCACTCCTAATCTGAAGACGTTCAAATCATTAAAGTTGTAGATATAGATGTCTTCTTTATTGTATCAAAATTTTAGCTCAATCGGACTGATGGATCAAAAGTTATGACAATTCTACAAAATTTGGTCCAAAGCAGGCAACCTATAGGAAAGACCTATCGGTAGATCGCTAAAAACCTATTGGTAGGTTTTGCCTAGAATGCCTGCAACTCATGCTCCACTTGCTTGGGGGTCCCACCATTGATTCTCCCACTTGTCCCCTGACATCCCTTACACATTTACATACTTCCTACACCCTAGTTGAAGACTTGGGAGGCAATGACATTAATGGGGATGAGAGATAAGGGAGCAACCATAATGGGTGCAAGCTAAGCTTGTCCTTGCCTGTGTAAGAGTCCAACCCCTTCCCTATGCTTGGATGTTAGCACACATAGACCCTAGAGGACACTATGGATGAAAATGCAAGGTTTCTTCACCATATATTCAACATTTCACAAGATTTTGAGGGGTGGCTACCTAAGCTTAGAAAGCTCCAAGGAAGAAGATGATGAATAGTAGATAGAAATTTATGTTTTTGCATTTTCCTTTCCATTTTAGTTGCACTAAGCTTTAAATTTCTTGTAATTCTTGACTCTTGTACTTTTATCTCATTTATTTCAAGTATATTGCAAGGTTAGTTACATGTTCTAATTTCTACCATTAAAGCTTTCAAGTTCTTCATTTTTAAGCTTTAAAATGGGTATTGAATATTTTTCTTCATAGTTTAAGATTTCTTGCATTAAGTTAAGTTCCATGTTTCATTTCTTAATTATGTCTCTTTACATTATGCATTTCTTTCTTTCTTTCACAAGTGGCTAGAGTTTTAATTTGGCTAATCCAAAGGAGAACTCCTCTTTGGTATTTCAAATCAACTCACTTTCTTTCCTCCTCTCAGAGTATGATGGTTCGGTTTGACTGGGTTGAGAGTGGATACGGTTGTGAGTCTTTGATATCCCATACGCCTGGTCACGGGCTATGCTTGGATCCTCACCACCATCGTGTCCCTAGGTTCCCACGAATCAATCGTTCATCTAAGCTTTATTCAAGAAAGGCTTCGAGTTGATTTGAGATTCCCATTGGAATGAACCCTTCGGATTAGCCAACACTTGCTTTCCAATTCATTTTCATCAAGAGAAAAACTCACCAAAACACAAAACTACAAGATTTTACACTTTTACATTTTCACAAAATCAGCTTCACACACTTGAACTTTCCTTCCATCCGGAGACGACCTCGGAATACTTTTCCAAGTAAAACACGACATTCAAAAGACTCCTTGTGCTTAGGGAGCACTTTTATTCACAACATTACACACATTTTGTACATTTCATATTCCACATTTCCGTTGCCCCTTTTCCCCCATCATTCCGAGGGAGAGTGACACTCCCCCATTCCTATAAACCATACACATTGAGGGAAGATGTTTAGAGGTTAGGATACTACAACGAAAAACATCAAGTAGCGGTAAAAATTTAAATAGGCCAAAATTGAATTTGAACCTTCGCATGCTATGTCTTGAACCGGATAATTTATTGGGCACTCACTAGTGATGTGCCCATACTCATCACAAATCTCACACACATTTTCAAATTTTGGAGCATTTAATATATTATCATAAAAATTAGGAAACATAATCACAAAACACAAACTATTTACAAATTAGAAGACATGCCCTGGCCCGTGATGAAAATCATTAGACTTACAAATTAGACGACATACCTTGGCCCGTGATGAAAATCAAGAGACTTAATGTTCCCCGGCAATGGCATAAAAAATGCTTGATGGTTTCCACTGTATTCCCTAATCTCCACACATCATCCCTTAATTTTTATAGTGTATGTATGGAGGGGAGTGCCACTCTCCCTTGAAATGATGTCAAAAGAAAGGGCAACAGAATAATGGTGGAATGAAGTGTAAAATGTATGTGTGTGAATAAAAGTGCTCCCCAAGCACACAGAGACTTTTACGTGTTGTGTTTTACTTGGAATGAGTATTCCAATGTCGTCTCCTCATGGAATGAAGGAAATTATGTGAAGGTGATTTTGTTGTGAAAAAGGAAAGTATAAAATCTTTTGAGTTTTGAGTTTGGTGATTTGTGTTGTTGATGAAAATGAAATGGGAAACAAGCGTTGGCTAATCCAAAAGGTTCGCTTCAATGGGAATGGCAGGTCAACTCAAAACCTTCCTCCAATGGTGCATATATGAACGATTGATTCATGGTAAGTGAGGGACGAGTTGGAAGTGAGGATCCAAGCATAACCCGTGACCAGGCCTACAGAATATCAAAGACTCACAACCGCATCCACACCCAACCCAGTCAAACCAAAGCATCATTCACCAAGAGGAGGAAAGGAAAATGAGTTGAAATGGCAAACCCAAGAAGAGATCTCCCTTGGATTAGCCAACTAAAAATCTAGGTACTCATACTTGAAGGAAAGACAATGATGTAATGTAAAGACACATGTAAAAGAAATGGAAATGAAAATGAGATGAAAATGAAACTTAGAACTTGTATTAATGCTAGGAAATGGTAAACTACAAAGAGGTGTTCATTTAACACTAAAATGGAAAAGTTGCAGAGAAGACAATTGAAACCCAGCAAAGATTATGGAATGCAAGCACATTGAATTAAACTTGGTTACACTAGAATTAAAAGAGATTACAATGCAAGAAATAAATATTACAAGAGAATTAGAACTTACTACAATGAAATGGATGAAGAAAATGCAAAAACATAAATTTTATCTCTCTAGCACTATTCATCATCTTCCTCCTTCAACTACTCCTAAGCTTAGGTAGCCTCCTTCTTCCAAATCTTGTGGAATTGGTGTATATATGTCTTCATTTTCGTGTATGGGGCTCTATTAGGTCAGTTTTGCAAAGATTCAATGATTTGGGAGGGTTTGGATACCTACACAAGCAATGTGCAGGCATGCCTGCACCCCCATGCCCCCTTCCAACTTCTCTCTTTCTCTCTCCTCTTCTCCCATGCCTTCTCTTATAAATGTAGATTTTAGGTGTGTAAGAGCATGGTTGTACGTAGATTATGTCAGAATATGTGTGGGAGAAGCAAAGGTGGGCCCCCCAAAGTTGGTGGAGTCGTATGAGCAAGTTTTGGTACTTCTGGGCAAAACCTATTGGTAGAAAGATGAAACCTACCAGTAGGTTTTACTCTAGAAGCCCAAACCTACCGGTAGGTTTTGTTTCCTTCTACCGGTAGGTCATAAATGACATACTAGCTCAGGACTAATGTTCATAAATTTGCCATCACTTTTCATCCAACCGTTGGATTGAGCTAACATTTTGACACAAGATATAGAACATCCAGATTTACAATGTTCATGTTTTGAACTTTTCCATATTAAAAGTTGAATATGGTGAAAATTGGGTCAAACATAGGTACCAATACCAGATGGTGCGGGTGCCGGTACCAAAAATCAAGAAGGCTTAGATATTGGTGCCTATGACACCAAATAACACTACCTACTTGATTTCTTTCACTTTAAAGCCTCCCAATCCTCATGTAATATTTACATCTCTTCACCACTCATTCACACTTAGTTGTAGGGTTCCAAAATACATCATTTACGCTATAATTACATGTAACATCAAAATTTCCACATTATTCATAACTTTGACTAATTATAAGTAATTAAATACAAAGTTAAGTTACAATGCATGTAATGAGGCCATCAAATATGCAATATTATGTGCTCATCAAGGATCCACCTGATAAGTCTCGGTTTGGCTTGCTGCTTAGATAATAGATACTTTAAAGCAGAATGATTAGCATAGACAATTATTGGTGAACCAATGATGTAGGACTGGAATTTATCCAATGCAAATACTACTGCTAGCAGCTCCATTTCTGTGGTAGTATAATTCATTTGAGCCTCATTGATCATTTTGCTAGCGTAGTATATTACATAAGGTCTATTCTCCTCCCTTTGACTGAGCACTGCGCTGACCGCATAATCACTGGTGTCGCACATAAACTCAAAGGGTAAATCCCACTTGGGTGGTCGCATAATTGGAGGTGTGGTAAGCATGCTTTTGAGTTTTGTAAAAGATGCCTCACAATTATCCAACCATTCGAATGGGACATCCTTAGACAATAAATTTGTCAAAGGTCAAGCCAATGCACTAAAGTTTTTATTGAAACGACGGTAAAAACCAACATGGCCTAGAAATGACCTGATATCCTTAATGACTCTTGGTGTGGGGAGGTTGGAAATGGCCTCAACCTTTGATTTTTCCACTTCGATCCCCTTTGTCAAAACTATATGGCCGAGAATAATTCCTTCCGTCACCATGAAGTGACAATTTTTCCAGTTGAGGACTAAGTTCTTTTCCTTGCATCTCTTAAGAACTTTCTCTAAATTTCCCAGACATCCTTCAAATGAATCCCTGAAAACTGAAAAGTCATCCATAAAACCCTCTACTATCTTCTCCACCATGTCACTGAAAATCCCCATCATGCAATGTTGAAAAGTTCTCGCAGCATTACAAAGACCGAAAGGCATGTGACAGTAGGCAAACGTACCATAGGGACAAGTCTAGGTGGTCTTCTCCTAATCTTCCAACGCAATCTTGATTTGATTGTAGCCGGAGTATCCATCTAAGAAGCAAAAGAATAGATGCCCCACTACTCGTTCCAACTCTTGGTCGAGGAATGACAATGGGAAGTGTTATTTCCTTGTGCATAAGTTGAGCTTGCGGTAATCAATGCACACTCTCCATCCGATGATCACCCTTGTTGGAATAAGCTCATTATCCTCATTTGCCACCACAGTGACTCCCGACTTCTTGGGGAATACTTGCAAGGGGCTAACCCACTTACTATCGACAATTAGAAAGATGATGCCCACGTCAAGGGCTTTAACACCTCGTCCCTCACCACATCCTTCATGATTCGGTTCAACCTTCTTTGTGGTTGTTGAGACAGTTTGGAGTCCTCTTCAAGATAAATACGTTGTGTGCAAATGATGGGGCTTATACATTTGATGTCAGTGCTTGATTATTTTCCTTATTATCCCTAATCCCTAAATATCATCCCTCAAAATGCATTTTATATGGATGGAGGGGAATGTCACTCTCCCTTTAAGTAGTGTCAAAAGAAAGGGCAAGGAGATGGGAAAATGGGATGGTGGAAATGTGTTATGTGTATGAACAAAAATGCTCCCCAAGTGAAAGGAGATTTTTGTGGATCGTGTTTTACTTGGACGTACTCCAAGGTCGTTTCCACGGGGAAGGATGTGAACCAAAGGGAAGGTGATTTTTGGGTGAAAGAAAGTGTAAAATCTTTTGTTGTTGAAAGTTATTTGGTGAAGTGTGTTTTGGTGAAAATGAAATGAGAAACAAACGTTGGTTAATCCAAGAGGTCACTCCAATAGGGATATCATCTCAACTCGAATCCCTTCTTCAATAGAGTATAAATGTTCGATTGATTCGTGGGAAGCTAGGGATAAGATGGGTGAGTATCTACGCATAAATCGTGACTAGGCCTACAGAATATCAAAGACTAACCAACTTATCCACCCTCAACCCAGTCAAACCAAACCATTGAACTTTGAAATAAGGGAGGAGAATGAGTTGAAATGACATCCCCAAGTGGAGGTTCCCCTTGGTTTTGCCAACTAAAGGATTTAGCTACTCATGCTTAGGATGAAATTAACAATGATATGAGAATGCACTGCAAAGGAATGAAGTTCTTGAGTAACTAAATGCAAGCAAACATAAGCTAAAAGTGAAAGCAATGAATACCCATTTTATAGCTAGGAAGAAATGAATAACAACATAAATGCATTAATGGTGAAAGCTTTAAAAGGGAATTGAACTTGCAATAAACTTGTATGAACTAGCATTAATGACATTCAATGAAGCTCTAAAGATTCTTACATGAGATTATAGGACAATCTATTGAAGAAAATGTAAAAATCTCAATTTATCTCTCTAGAACACTATTCATCATCTTCTCTAGACTCTTTCTCTCTATACTTCTATGTAGTGTATGGAATGCTGAATAATGGAGTCATCCCCCCCCCCAAACATCCATAGCCTACTCCCTTAGTTGAGTGATGTGATTTTTATCCATAGGCTGCACACTGCAGCAAGGAATAGGTTGGACAGGGAAGTGCAGACCCCTGTCTGTACACACAACAACTCTCTCTTCTCTCTCCTCATTGATCACCACGGCTCTAAAAAGAGGTGTGAAAGGGATGAATAGTGTTGTGGCGTGTTAGAGAAGTGTGGGAGATATGATGGTGGGACCCATAAAGCGGTAGAGGATGATCTGTAGATTTTTGGGCAGATTCAGCAATGCATACCGGTACGCGTAACGGTATGTCGAACTCTAGATGCCTAAGCATACCGGTACGGTTTGCATGATTTTTCTGATTTCTTGATTTTGTGATTTCCTAAGCTATCCACAAGCCATCCTTTCATCCTCATTCACCTCAACATATTTGGGAAGGCCTTAGGAAGCATTATTTATCACATATTTTCTTGCAAAGATCAAATATCTTCGTTAATAGCTCACGTAGTGCAATTCTAAACATTCAATCCCCAAAAGCAAGTGAAAAATAGATGATTAGCACATGGTATATGCAATGTTTTTGTGCTAATCACAAGCCCCAACTTGAGTTTTGCTAGTCCCTTAGCAAAAGTTTTGTCCCACAACAAGATAACAAGTATAACATAGAACATTCCATTTAAACAAGCAGTTCACCTAATCAATCAAAATATAAAAATCATAATGCAATTATCAAAATAAAACTGGACAAGGTTAAACAAAAACTGTGGTTTCTTTCATTAATGTGCTTTGATGTTGGAGTACAAGGATTCAATCATCAAAAAGAACAAAATGGCCTAAAACCTATGGATTCTTCTACTAGGCCAATGAATCCATTCTAATTACATACACTCCAATACAAGCGAAAGAACAAAAACTACAACAACCTATTCCTTGTCCCCATCATCATCATCATCACTGGCATCATCCTCATCATAGTCGCTTTCACCTTCCACAACTTCTTCAGAATCATCCTCATCTTCCTCCACCTTAACCACTATTTAGGAGGAGGGAATAGATGTAAAAGGGCTAGCAGTAGGTGGTGGGGGTCCTCTTGGGATAGTCCTCCCTGGGAAGGTGAGCACAAATAGCTCCTTCATCATCGCCGCCATGCTCTGTACAGATACCTCAATCCCAAGGACCCTAGCCTCCAATGCATCAAGGCGTTGAGGGATAGAGTGTTCCGGTGCAACTGTGGATGGGCTAGCGGATGAAGCTGGTCCAGGGGCCCTAGAATCAGAACCCATTATCTTAGCTCATTTCCCCCAACTCATTGCCTTTCTCTTGTTGCTACTAGTCCTACCAATCGCCCCAGTGTCCGGGGGAGAGAGCTTGTCAAATGCATAAGTCTTCACTTTGAAATGCATGCACATCCGGGTTACCAAATTCCCGTCCGACAAATTTATCGTAGGCTTCTGTGTATTGGCGAAGTCTTTCATGACTTCCCATATCACAAGGGAAAGTCAACAATTTTCCCCGACATAACAATGTCCAACAGACCCAACTTCTCAAGGTTTGGTTTCTTTTTGGAACCCCTTGGTAAAAGATTGTAATGAAGAAGCTTATTCAACAGTCCATACGAATGTTTCAATCCCCCACTTTGAACAAGTCCCTTGAATTTACTAGGGTCCTCATACATTAATTCTACAAATTCAGAAATTTTCTTAGCTTGGGTGTTGCTATGAGGATAAGGTGGTGGAAAATTTGGTGGCCTCTCATAATTCCCTAGAAATGTTGCAATAACATCAGGGGTCACTGCAAACATTTTGCCCCGAACATTCATTTTCAACACTTCCACCTCATTCACATCTGCCACCCTAAGAGTTTGATAGAACTCTCTACACATTGAAAAATTAAAACCATGAACTGGTTCAAACCAGAATTTTATACCATGTGGCTCAATGATTCGAACAACTTCGTTTCTTGGGGTAAGAGAATGTGATCAAGGTACCTTTCACAAGTCACATTTTTCTCTTGGATCAATTTCATTCGTGCCTCATGCTTTGCCTTATTCCTTTGCTCACCTTGGTTCTCGCTTGGCCGTTCGGGTTGAGGGTTGTTGGATCCGGGCATCTTAATTTGGGCCATGCACAGCAACAGTGCCCCCATTGTCAAAAAAGCAAAGAGAGACAAGAAGAGACCTTCAATCAAGTCCATAGCATCTTAGGGAATCATTACAGGATGAGCCATGTGAGAGATTTTAGGAGAATTTAAGAATTGAAGGGAAATGAAGGCTTGAGGGATTTTTGGCACCTAGGGTTTCCAAGATTTGATTTTCCTAAATTGCAGCACAAGGGAGAGTATTTGAATGGTTGAAGGAAAATGAAGGGGATTTGGAAGTCTAAGGGAGAATTCAGGTGAGAGAGCAGTGGAAAAGGGAGTGTAGTTTAAGAGAGAAGTGAAAGATTCCCAAAAGAAATCGATTAAAAACCTTGAATTTTGGAATTCCAGGTCAAGCGTACTGGTACACGTACAGGTACGTCGCACTCGAGAGGCCTCAGCGTACCGGTACGGTTTGCCTTAGTTGCAAAAGAATTCCTGCTGGGTAACCCTTCCCACTTCTTTTTCATTTTAAGACCTCCCCTATACATCCTAACACTCTCTTTGTGACCTCTACTCCACCCTAAACATGTACTCCACTTGTAAACCATAATTTGAGCCATCATGCCCAATTAATTACTAAAATTGCGATGTGATTTAAAATTTTGATGCATTCAATGTACAAGGAATGGATTTCTAACTTTAACTATCAAAATGAACACCCAAAATGAAAATCACATAATTAATAACATGGGCATTCCTAATTCATCCCGAATATCAAAAACTTGAGCAATATTCCCCTATTCTGCAGGTATAGAACTATTTAACACATTTTTCAGATGATTGAACTAAGCACACATAGGTAAAACCATAGTCTCAAATACTAGTCTAAAGTATGCACCTACAAATTCATTTTCAACTCGTGTGTGTGAATTAAACAAGTAATTTGAGCATTTACACAACAAAATTTACATTCGAATAGCTTGCCAAATTCAGTTTCAATGCAAAACTCGCTGGAGGTCATTCTTAAACAATGAAATGCACTCTAGTTCTCCTAGAATGCCCTCCATGTGTACATGTGAGATAGAATCTTGTGTTCAAAACAAAGTGTACTCACTTGCAATCCAAAAATGAAGTTCATATATGAAAAATAAAACAACCCTTGGCATAATCTCATGAAAGGAATGCTAGGGCATTTGACAGCTAAACCAACTTCTTTTGTTCATTAAAAGTATGCTTCCCCCATGCTTTCCCTAGATCATTTAGGACTTTCAAGGGTTGTAATCAGGCCTTGGGGTGGTAATGAGGTAAGTGAAATGAAGGATGTAGGACGACAAAGAGGGTTGCTCCAAGTGAATGACCTTTATTTCAAAAAAAATCTCCCTGTTATGGGATTTCTAGGCTAACACCATCACCACACTCTTTGTTTCTTTTCTTTCTTTTCATTGACATTTTCCTTTTCTTTTGTTTATTCTTTTCTTTTTCTCATCCATTTTCTTCCCTTTCTTGGATTTTCATTCTTTTTCCATTGAACTCTTTGAGTTGCACCATCATGCATCCTTTTGTTTGAGTTTCCACACCACCCTTCCTTTACTTTTTGCAATCACTCATATTTAGCTTCAAGGAACAACCAAGGTAAGGTAGATATTTCTTATTTTCATTGGCTTGGTCAAATGTGTAGCATAGAAACGAATTTAAACTAGGCTCAATCACGACACTAGGGATAATCTTTGCACAAGAAAAAGGGTTAAGGCTCAAAGTATTTCAAAGATGGCCTAAAATCACTTCCAGGTATGCATAGGATGTCATTGTACAATCGAAACAAGTCAGTCTACTATCCAAATGCACCCAACCAAACAAGTATGATGAGACTTTTGAACAAATTTGACATTGAAAAATTGTTCTTTGAGTAAATGTAAGTTCCCTCCAAACAATGATTTGCATTAAAGCTCACATGGGGCTCTTACTCATCTCCCCTACTTATGTCAAACCTAAAACATGAATCCAATCCACAAATTGTTGAAATTACACATTCAAAGATCACATACAGTTGACTTCAAAAATCAATGCATATGTGATAATCATGCATAGGGTCAGTTTCCATGGTATGCTCAAGTGCTCAAAGTTCACAACAAATATAAATAGGTCATCCAATCCACACACTCTTCATAAGGAAATACAGATCAACTTTTAAATATTTCCATCAAAAATTTTATAAAAATTTCACATATTTTTCACTAATGCAACTGATGCACACTACAAGAAAAAAAAGCTTTTTTGGCGGCACAATCCCATCACAAAAAGCACTTTTGCCACCACAACTACTTATTGTGACAGCTTAGTCGCAGCATTAGTCTGCCATTTATGATGTGGTCTCAAAAAGTATTTGTGGCAGGAAATTATTGTCGTAAATAATCATGCTATTTTTTGTGGCAGTAATTCTGCCGTCACAAAAATATATAATATTTTTCAATTTATTTGAAAAGGTATTTGTGACGGCGCTAATACTGCCACAAAAGATTCAGAAGTTTCAAAAAAATTAAATTTTGAAATAAATTATTTCATGATATTCAAACATTAACCAAAACTATGTCCACTTGAGAAGCCTGTCCATCAAACTCAGGATAATGCCTATTAACTACAAAAAATAGAAACTTAATTCCATTACAACCTACTTAGCCTTTAAAAGCCCCAAAAGTCAATAAAAAATAAGCATACAAAGTAGATTTTTTTTAATACATGAATAATAATCAATGAAGAACATAAGATCTTCTACAAACCACCAGCACTCCAACCCTGAAAAAAAAATTAAAAACTCTATTAAGATAATATATCTTGAAAAGCAAGTAACTCAATTGCCATATATCTATAAAGACAAAGGGAAAATAATAAATTATTGGGAAAAGAAATCCCCGTTAAATTATTAAGGACAGTTGAACATAAAACATTGAGACAAGATAAAACACAAATTGATATATCACAAAAACAATTTTCTGTGTGTGTGTCCGTATGGTGTGGGTGTGTGGGCAAGTGTTTGTGCTTGAGAGGGAAGGAGTCCATGGTCTTGATTACAACTATTTGTGACTTTTCCAAAACCCATTGTGCGTGCAAGATCCTGCACAATATAAAAAATATTGGGAACAGATCTCTCCCCTGGTGAACTCTGAGTGAGCCGGTTGAGTGGCCAAACACGCTGCTTGACACAGCCTGCAAGGTACGGTGGCAACCTGGAACGGCAAAAGAGGATCCTGGGAAAGGAAGAACTATCCTGTATGTCTGAAAGGTTTTCCTGGAATAAAGAGGAAACAAGTTAGAAGGGTGCCAGAGTGTTTTCCGGCGTATCCCCTCCGACGGTCTAGTCAGTCTTTGAATGAGAGAGAGGAAGAAGAAAACACTGAGAAAGTCTGTATTGTAGTAGAGAGTTTGTGATTGCATACCCGCTTCGCCTTTTGGGAGGAGTATTTATACCTTAAAAGCTCATGATTGCTGTCAGTGTGGTCAGTAGGTGATCATTAGGCACAGGTAGCGTGTGTATTGATTTTGATGAGGAATGTCTTCTCTAATTGACTGCTCGGGGTCCCGAGCAATTAATGTTAAGTCGTCGGGATGCCGACGGTACAATATGCTCCTCTCGAGGAGGAAGCAATAAATGCTCTGTAATAGGAGCATTTATTGCCTTTCGCTTCTGAGCCTTACCGCATTGAATGCGGTCTCATCAAGGGAATGGTGCAATTAATTGCTTGCTTTCCCAAAGCGCGTGTCAGCAACAGCATGCGGTTTGTCTGTCTTTGATGTGATATCATATGCCACGCGTCCATCACGTATTGGCTATGATCTCTGTATTCCAGTATGTTCTGACATTACTTGTGCGAGACGAGGTCATGATGAATAGTCTAGACTGTCATAGGCTGATGACCTGTACGTCAGTAGCTTTATCAGGGAGTGGGTGAAGCGTCTAGGACGGACGTAACTCTTGGCACCGAGGAAAAGCTCACCTCGGGGTCCGGGAGTGATATGTTTCCGAGGTACATGGTGGCCGAGGACACGTGTTGTTTGTATAATACCCCCGAATGCATGATCCTATATGAGAGGTACCTCGGGGGGGAGGTTACTCGTGCCGATGGTGCTTAAATCCGAGCAACACTGTTCCAACAACCCGAGGACACGTGTCTTCATCATAGGGCTTTTTCTGAAGAGTCCCATCAACTGCCCCCCAGCCTTCGATCTTCTGACACCGAGGACACGCATTGGAAGGAGACGAAGGGTTTCCCAACTGCCATCCGTCCTTCATTATGGGCTCGAGCCGCTTTCCCCGGCTTGGGACGTCGTGCGCATTAAATGCGCTGTTTTGGTTCTCCCGCCCAATGATGACAATTTCCCCCTATATAAAGGGGGTTCTTCTCTGGTTTCCATCGTTTTGCCATTCCAATCTTTGACCCAGAATACGCCTTTCCTGATCTGTTCGCCGGAGTTCTTGTTTCCTCTGCCATCGTCGACTGCTCTTTCTCTCAAAATCACAGAGCCAGTAAACCCATTGTTGACTCCTGGACTTTCCGGTGCGAGTCATTTTAAAGTTTTTCCTGAAAAACTCCGTTTTCGACGTTTCGGGTGAGTTTCACAACCTTCTTCTTTATCGTCCTCCTAGCCTTTTTGTTTTCCGATTGAACGGTGGTGTCATCCGGTCGGTACGTCTTGATTTAAACCCTCGGGGAACTTCCTCAGGTTTTCAAGAGTAAATACCTTTTTCTTCCTTTTCTTTTAGAGATGCCTCGTCGTCGCCCTGCTCCCGAGAATCCACCGGCTGGTCCCTCGGGGTCAGGGAAATACTAGGTGAAAGGCGAGGAGCAGATCGATAGGTTCAGGGTTAAGTATGGCATTCCCCCGAGTGTAGACGTAGTGGATTTTAACCCATTGTTGAACTCTCCTACCTTCGGGGCCGCGGATGCCATACCTTTCTATACCAAGGCCATCATAGAGGGTGGAATTAGGTTTCCTTTACCCCCCCTGCTTCTTCAGTTCCTGTCTCGCTTTCGTCTCTTCCCCGGGCAATGCTGTCTCAACGTCTTTCGAATAATCATGGGGGTCTTAGAGCTCAATAGGCGCCTCGGGGTGAATATTGGGCTCAATGATCTCCTTTTCTGTTACTCCCTCCTAAGAGTCATGCCTCACCAACACTTCTACCTCAAAGCCAGGGACCCCTCCATGTACCTTGTAACCCATCTTCCTGATTCGGACAAGGGGTACAAGGACGACATCTTAATCTTCCCGGGATGTTGGGAGAGGGGTGTTGGTCCCGAGTACAATGACTTATTTTGCCCTCTGGAATGGAGAACGACAAGTACGTCGGTTCCTTCGGGTTCTTTATTTGTTTCTCGGGACTTCTCATGTTTATGACAATCTTTTTTGTTGTGCAGATATTCCTTCTCGGGAAACAGCTCCACCTCCTCGGTCGCTGGTGAACTTTGCCGACCTAACCACGGTTTGGAGTTTCACGGGTGCCGACGGGTTCGGCCGAGCTGCTCATAATCTGCTGTACTATACCCCCGGGTATAAGAAGTTTTCACAGCTTCCTCAACCTTTCGAGCCTTCGCAGTGGTCAGAGCTCTTCGATCAGGCGGCGAGGCTAGAGGTCGAGGAAAACTTGGAGGAAGACCCGGATCGGGCTTCAGAGGGAGAGGTAGAGGGAGTTGCTGAGGAGCTCGGGGTCAGAGAGGACGCTGTTCCTTCAAACGCCGAGGTGGGGACTCCCGGGGGAGACTTGTGGCCAGACTTCCAGATCCTTCAATCTTTGGACGCCGAAGACGCTCTCGAGGAAGCGATGTCTAACGCCCCTCGCATTAATTTGGGGTTCCTTAGGCAGAGGCAAGCCCTCGCAGCCGGGAGAGGTCGAGGAACGACCGGCGGCACCTCCTCAGCGGGGACCAGTTGTCCCCCATCATCAATCTCAATCGGAACTAGGAGGAAGGAGTTATGTCCATATTACGAAGTAGTGTCTACACTGTCCAAAAATCTGTCCGGCAGACTACCTTTCGCTAATTTCATCATAACTCTTTATTGGAAAGTCCGAATTGTGCACCGTTATTTTTGTTAGAACCCTAACTCGTATATCGTTCCAACCATATAGGTTACACCTCCTAGAAATACCTGAGTCAAATCAGTTTATTCTATGAAGTTGACCAAAAATCTGCACTACGGTGCTCCTTGGATAGTAAAGGGTTGTGCTTTCTTATTAGATCTTGAAGGTGTAAAACCCCATATGTTTACATTAATATATTAATGTACTTGTTTAGTGATTCTTTTATATGTAATGACTTAAGAATAAACCATATATATATATTAAAATCGTAAGGCTATCACCTATAGTAGTTCGAAGGAATAAAATAGAAATTTTAATGTTCCAAGTGTGAATTTATTTTAGTTTTGAAATAAATCATAAAAATCAATGTTTTTAGGTTAAAATAACATTAAAAATGAATCCGGAACGTCGAAAAACCTTAGGGTAGTCGTATGGATCAAATTGGAGATTTCTAGTGGCAAAACTATAATTTTGGAAAAAACTCAAAATTCAGCCCATGAACAGTGATTGTCGCGGACTGCTGTGTTTAAAACACAGAAACCAGCCCATTTCCTTCCATTTTTTCTCACATCTCTCACCCCCCCAAACCCCTTAGCACCCTTGGGGAAGATAGAGGAAAGGAGGAAAGGGAGAAAGGAGGTCATTAGAGCTTGGGTTTGTGGTTTGAAACTTTGATTCAAGGTAGGGGTTATTTCTTCCATGCTTGTCCATTGAGGCTAAGGCTAAAATATATATATGTTTTGATTCATACTTGTATGTATTTGCTAGGAATTCATTGTTTCTTGGTTTTCTTGCAATTATGGCATGTCTTAAACAAAGTTAGGATTGATTACCCATGAAACTTCTTTTATAGCTTTAAAACCCTAGGTTTTGGGGAAATATGGAATTCTCTTTCTACATTTGCTCAAGCTTGATTTTGAGAACTTTAGTGCTTTGTGTGAGTAATGAAAATGATGTGGTGGTGATCTCTTGTATTTTTTTTAATTGGTTATTTGGATTGTCGCATGATAAAATTTGGGGATTTTGATAATGGTTGCTTGTTGAGGGCAATGTGTGGATTTTATCTTGTATGTGATTGTTGGTATGAAAAGAGGATAATTATGAACCGAGGTTACTCGTAAGTATGCGGTTAAGTGTGGAATACTTGAAGGGGGTAGAGGTTACTTGTAAGTATGCTACCTACCAAAAGAGGATATTTATGAACCGACGTTACTTGTAAGTATGCGGTTATGTGTGGGAGACTTCAAGGGGGGTAGAGGTTACTTGTAAGTATGCTACCTACCAAAAGAGGATATTTATGAACCGAGGTTACTTGTAAGTATGCAGTTATGTGTGGGAGACTTCAAGGGGGGGTAGAGGTTACTTGTAAGTATGCTACCTACCTAGAAGGACATCTAACGACCGTGGTTACTTGTAAGTATGCGGTTATGGGAAACAAAGACTTGAAGGGGGTGGAGTTTACTTTTAAGTATGCCACCTGTCAAAGAAAATATAATAATCGATGGTGGAATAAGCGTTCCTTTTTGTATTATGGTGTTACGATTGCATTTCCCACAAGAGCTTGTGGAGGTATGGGACTCTACAAGAACTTGTTGGAAATGGTTATGGTTGCTCATTGTGACTTGGGTTTACTGTTCATTTAAATTGTTGCGAATGTTTAAACTTGAGATCTGTTTCAAATGTCACGGTTTTACTTCAAATGTTATATGATATTTTGGAAAATAAGACCGAACTGTTTTACTTGTTTTCTAAACCTTGTATGAGTATGGAAGGAATGTTGCTACAGAGCTTAGTGCTCATCCCCTACAAATAATATCTTTTCAGATTTCGTCTATGAGGAGGAGTTACAAGTAGATGAACCAGTGCATGGGGAAGCTCCCCTAGAGGGGAACGGGGGTCCTGAACTGGATGCCTAGAGTTATATTTCTTTTGTACTAGACTAGAGAGTTTATTTTGAAATCATGTAAAGTCTAGTATTTTGTTATTTCACTGCAAGTGTAATTTAATTCTTTTGGGAATATATTTGTCATACTTGGCCTATTCTTTTGGGATGGCATTGTGGATATGACATATGATGAACGAAAGTTTATTTTATGATGGATAAATAGACCCGGTGTGGTCAATAGTTATGCATATGTGGACCCGGTGTGATCAATTGTAATATAATTGTACAGGTTGTGTTTTGGGTAAAGCTCCCCGTACAAAGGAGACTCTGCCCAAATTTCGTTAAAATATGAATGGTTGATGAATGAACTTTCGTCGTGATGAATTTACGTAATGCTCTCATGGGGTGAATGATTTTTAGAATGTAATGTCACCCAAAGGGGTTTTTGGGGCGTTACAAATTTGGTATCAGAGCTTAGGCTTTAGGTCTTACATGGGAGCTGTAGGTTATGGATTACCACTAGAAAGGCAGGATTAGGTTGAACAAAATTGATGATCTATGTTTTATATAAATCTTAGGCTTTAAATTAAAGCAATAATTTGGATGTCTTGTACCTCAATGAAATTAAATTGTGAATTGATGTGCAGGATGGATGGAGGACGAGGACGTGGACGTGGGCATGGTCGTGGAGGTCAAGCAAATCCACCACCACCACCACCTCCCGATGCCATGAATGGCATCTATCAATGCTTGAAGGAGCTCACCACTTTGGTACAAAACCAGAATGGGAACAACAACCATAATGGTGGAGCTCAACCACTAGCGGAAGTACCCGAAATTGGAAATGGAGATCGAAGGATGGTGGTTCTTCGAGAATTTCTGAGACAACATCCACCCACCTTCCAAGGGAGCTCTAACCCTTTGGATGCGGACAAGTGGATACGCAGAGTGAAGAAGGTATGTGACGGCATGGGAGTTGCCGAAGATTTGAGGGTTGGCTTGGCGACCTATTTGTTAGAGGGGGAGGCCGACCATTGGTGGGATTCGGTCAAGAGACGGAGGAACACTGATGCACTCACTTGGGAGGAGTTCAACCAAATATTTCAAGACAAGTACTTTCCTGAATCAGTCAGAGATCGAATGAAGGCTGACTTTCTTGCTCTACGACAGGGTAGCACGACGGTGGCCGAGTATGAAAGGAGGTTTGACGAGCTCTCCCTTTATGCTACAGGATTTATATCTACGGAGGCCGACAGGGCTAAGCGATTTGAGCAGGGACTGAGGCCGGTCATCCGGGAGAAGTTGGTGGCTCTCAAGATTAGGGAGTATGGGGACTTGGTGGACAGAGCTGCACTGGTAGAGAGAGACATAGAGGATAGCCAGCGACGACAGGGCTTCTTGAGAGGAGGTCCAATCCGGACGGGTGCTACCACTAGTGGGGCACAGAGACCGACACCATACCGTCGCCCAGACCCAACAGGTGGACAACGACTTTTGACAGCCCGAGGAGAGGGAGACACTCAGACTAGAGCTGGTATTATCCCACGATCTTGCTTTGCATGCGGAGGTGTGGGACATATTCGGATGCATTGCCCAGTTTTTCCACCTCAAGGGCCTATCCAGACCGCAAGACAAGTACCAGCAGCCCAACCACCACCACCGAGGCCTGCACCGCATCGACCGATACAAACTCAAGCCCCTGGCGGCACCAACCAAGGGCGAGTATTTGCTTTGACTCAGCCGGAGGAGGACATTGCCAATGCCGTTGTGGAAGGTATCATTCTTCTCTACAATTCCTGGGCCCGAATCTTATTTGATCCCGGTGCTACTCATTCTTTTATACGTACTGCATATGCTATGAATTTGGGATTGGGTTTCGAGAAGTTAGAACATGCTTTGACTGTTGACTTGCCTACGGGAGAACAATTGGGTACTAGCCGAGTCTGCAAGGGTTGTGTGCTTCGTATTGGGGAGCACGAATTGATTGTGGATTTAATTGCTTTAGAGATGAAGGGGTATGACGTGATTTTTGGGATGAACTTGTTATCCACTTTTCGTGCGGTACTGGATTGTTTCCGCAAGCGGATTACATTTCAATTGCCGGGAGGAGTAATTTTCAGTTTTGTGAATAACCGAGATTCTTTCCATCCATTTCCTACTATGGGTAGTAGATTCTTAAAAGCGAAAGCGGGAAGTCATTTGAGTTTCTTAGCTAGCTTGATGGGAGATAACATGGATAAACTCCATACGGATGTGGTGTTAATTGTATCGGAGTTTTCGGATGTTTTTCCTGAGGAATTACCTGGATTACCGCCACATAGGGAAATTGAGTTCAAGATCGATCTCTATCCGGGAACCGAACCCATATCCATTGCTCCCTACCGGATGGCACCTTTGGAGTTGAAGGAGCTAAGGAAGCAGTTGGATCAATTGTTGGCGATTGGGTTTATCCGTCTAAGCACTTCACCTTGGGGAGCCCCAGTCCTCTTTGTGAAGAAAACGGATGAGACTCTACGGTTGTGCACGGATTACCGGAGGTTGAATCGGGTTACCGTGAAGAATAAGTATCCGTTGCCGAGAATTGATGACTTATTTGATCAGTTGGAGGGTTCAAAGTATTACTCCAAGATTGATCTTCGCACGGGGTATCATCAGCTGCGAATTAAGGAGGAGGATATTCCTAAGACTGCTTTTCGTACCCGATATGGTCATTTCGAGTATACGGTGATGCCATTCGGATTGACTAATGCCCCCGCAGCCTTCATGGATTTGATGCACAGAGTCTTCCGGCCATACCTCGATCAATTTGTCATTGTGTTTATTGATGACATATTGATTTACTCACAGACTCAGGAGGAACATGCTCGTCATCTCTCTATTGTGCTACAAAATTGAGAGAACATAAGTTATATGCAAAGATGAGCAAGTGTGAGTTTTGGATGAAGGAAGTGAAGTTCCTTGGCCATGTTGTGTCCGAGCAAGGAGTAGCGGTTGATCCAGCAAAGATTGAGGCCGTGATGAAATGGGAACCACCGAGGAACGTGACAGAAGTACGGAGTTTCTTGGGGTTAGCCGGCTATTATCGTAGGTTTGTGGAAGGGTTCTCCAAGATTGCGATGCCGATGACTCGCCTTACAAAGAAGGGGGAGAAATTTTGTGGACTCAAGCGTGTGAACTAGCTTTTCGCACCTTGAAGGAGAAGTTGACGACTGCCCCTATCCTCATTATTCCGAGTAGTGGGGAAGGCTACGATGTCTACACCGATGCTTCACTACGAGGATTGGGATGCGTTCTAATGCAAGGAGGGAAGGTAGTGGCTTATGGCTCGAGGCAACTCAAGGTGCACGAGCAGAATTATCCCACACACGACTTGGAGCTGGCTGCAGTGGTGTTTGCTCTTAAGTTGTGGAGATGTTATTTATACGGGGAGAAATTTCAAGTGTTTTCGGACCATAAAAGCCTCAAGTATATCTTCACACAGAAAGACTTGAATCTCCGGCAGAGAAGGTGGATTGAGTACTTGGAAGATTATGAGTTCACACTCAACTACCATCCAGGGAAGGCCAATGTAGTTGCCGACGCTCTTAGCAGGAAGTCTCGGGGTGAAATCAATTCTCTTGCGGTAAATAGGTGGAAAATGATTGATGCATTGGAGGAGTACGATCTATGGGTGGATGGACCGGAGTATCAATCATATCTATTCAACCTTGTAGCTCAACCGACGCTTCGACAACGGTTGTGGAGTTGCAATGCCTGGATTCGGAACTCGATTTGATTAGAGCCCGATTGGAGAATGGGGAAGCGATGGGAGGATGGTCTTGGAAGAATGGAGAGTTGAGATATGGGGAGAAGCTATGGTTCCCGATGATTCGTCCCTAAAGGAGGAGATACTTGGGGAGTGTCATCGCTCCAAGTTTGCTATCCACCCCGCGTAGCACAAAGATGTATAGGGACATGAAGCGTCAATACTGGTGGAGGGGAATGAAGCGAGATGTAGCCAAGTATGTGGCAAAATGTGCGGTGTGCAGCAGGTGAAGATTGAGCATCAAAGGCCAGGAGGAGTCCTACAGTCTTTGCCTATTCCAGAGTGGAAGTGGGATCACATCACCATGGACTTCGTGTCGGGTTTACCACGGACGTCGCGCAGGCATAATGCAGTGTGGGTCATTGTGGATAGACTCACCAAGTCCGCTCATTTCTTGGGTATGAAGACCACAGACTCATTAGAGACGTTGAGCAAGCTCTCTATATCTGTGAGATTGTTAGGTTGCACGGAGTTCCGCTCTCCATTGTGTCGGATCGTGATTCTCGGTTTGTGGCGCGATTTGGCAAAGTCTACAACAAGCTATGGGGACAGAGTTACATTTCAGCACAGCCGTTCATCCAAACCAAATCGGATGGCCAATCCGAGAGGGTGATACAAATCGTGGAAGACATGTTACGAGCTTGCGCGTTGGACTTCAAGGAAGTTGGAGTGACCATTTACCGTTGGTGGAATTTGCATACAACAACAGCTATCAGACCAGTATTGGAATGGCACCCTATGAGGCCTTGTATGGAAGACCATGTAGATCCCCGACGTGTTGGTTAGAAGCGGGCGAGAGTAGTTTGTTTGGGCCAGAAATTGTTCGAGAGACTACAGAGAAAATTCAACTCATCCGGGAGAGACTACGCACAGCACAGAGTAGACAGAAAAGTTACGTGGGATCAAAAGACGAAGACCATTAGAATTCAAGAGGGGGACTATGTTTCTCAAAGTGTCGCCCCAGAAAGGAGTATTTAGATTCGGCAAGAAGGGAAAGTTAGCGCCAAGGTATACCGGGCCATTTGAAGTGATCAAAGTGGTGGGCAAGGCGGCATATCAGTTGCGGTTACCAGCTCAGTTATCGGGAGTACACGACGTATTCCATGTGTCCATGTTGAGGAAGTGTAAATCGGATGCAACGCCGGTTGTAGACTTAGAAGATATTGAAATTCAAGATGGAGCAACTATGAAGAACAACCAGTGAAGATTCTCGACGCCAAGGAGAAAGTGCTTCGCAACAAAGTCATCAAATTGGTGAAAGTCTTGTGGCAACACCAGATGGAGCTATGGAATAGAAGCTACATGGGGAACCCGGAGCTAGAAATGCGAGAGAAGTACCCACATTTGTTCGCTACTTGAGGTAAGTTTCGAGGACGAAACTTTCTTTAAGGGGGGTGGATTGTAACACCCGCATTTTCTTTTATATATGTATATAGATATATAGTAAATAATTGTTGTAAAAATGGGGATATGTGTAGTGATGTGTGTTTGAATTTTGGTAGAATGAAAAAGGGATGAACAGTGCACTGGCTGTAAAATCAAGCTCGATTTCGACCTTGATGCAGTCCATATCTCTCAAAACTTAAAACATGAAATTGTAGATCTCTCTCTTAGGATTCCATATCACCTTGAATCATCTCAATCGGAACTAGGAGGAAGGAGTTATGTCCATATTACGAAGTAGTGTCTACATGTTCTGTCCAAAAATCTGTCGCAGACTACCTTTCGCTAATTTCATCATAACTCTTTATTGGAAAGTCCGAATTGTGCACCGTTATTTTTGTTAGAACCCTAACTCGTATATCTTTCCAACACTATAGGTTACACCTCCTAGAAATACCTGAGTCAAATCAGTTTATTCTATGAAGTTGACCAAAAATCTGCACTATGGTGCTCCTTGGATAGTAAAGGGTTGTGCTTTCTTATTAGACCTTGAAGGTGTAAAACCCCCATATGTTTACATTAATATATTAATGTACTTGTTTAGTGATTCTTCTATATGTAATGACTTAAGAATAAACCATATATATTATTAAATCGTAAGGATATCACCTATAGTATTTCGAAGGAATAAAGATAGAAATTTAATGTTCCAAGTGTGAATTTATTTTAGTTTTGAAATAAATCATAAAAGCAATGTTTTAGGTTAAAATAACATTAAAAATGAATCCGGAACGTCGAAAAACCTAGGGTAGTCGTATGGATCAAATTGGAGATTTCTAGTGGCAAACTGTAATTTTGGAAAAAACTCAAAATTCAGCCATGAACAGTGTGATTGTCGCGGACTGCTGTGTTTAAAACACAGAAACCAGCCCATTTCCTTCCATTTTTTCTCACATCTCTCACCCCAAAACCCTTAGCACCCTTGGGGAGATAGAGGGAAAGGAGGAAAGGGAGAAAGGAGAGTCATTAGAGCTTGGGTTTGTGATTTGAAACTTTGATTCCAGGTAGGGGTTATTTCTTCATGCTTGTCCATTGAGGCTAAGGCAAAAATATATATATATTGTTTGATTCATACTTTGATGTGTTTGCTAGGAATTCTTTGTTTCTGGTTCTTGCAATTATGGCATGTCTTAAACAAAGTTAGGATTGATACCCATGAAACTTCTTTTATAGCTTTAAAACCCTAGGGTTCCTGGTCGGGGTCAGGTGCGAGACCGGGACCCTCAGGTGGAGGAGGAAAAAAGGGTCAAGCATCGGCATGACGATCTTGGCCGAGGATCCAGGGCACCTCCTGCTCAGCAGCAAAGCGGGAGGGGTCGTGGATTACCGCCCGCTTCTTCGCAACAGCAGTCGCAGCAGCAACAGCCCCGACAACAGCAACAACAACAGCAGCCGCAGCAGCAACAACAGCAGCAGCAGCAGCAGCGGCAGCAATAACAGCAGCAGACCCCTCCTCCCGTTCCGCCTCGGGTGGAGGCCGCGGAGTGGAATCCCCGAGCCACTGATCACATGAGCCGAGTGATCAGGGTCGACGATTCTATTCTGTCGGATCCTCATGTCGCTAATGCAGTGAGTGAGACACTGCACTTTGAGGCCGACATGGAGGCTCATAGGGGGCGATCAACCAACGTGTTGTTCCGCTCCATCATCCAGAACTCCCTGGTGGTGAGTTTATTTTTGCTTTGGTTTCTTCACTCTTGTTTTCCACTTCTGTGATTAACACTTCTTCGTTCCTTTGCAGGCTACCCAGCAGATCTCCGTCATAGCTGCTCGGTACCACGGGTCTAGGATGGACCT
>CAUOFW020005057.1:1974975-2106885 GCA_963454935.2 Ilex paraguariensis
GAGCCTTACCGCATTGAATGCGGTCTCATCAAGGGAATGGTGCAATTAATTGCTTGCTTTCCCAAAGCGCGTGTCAGCAACAGCATGCGGTTTGTCTGTCTTTGATGTGATATCATATGCCACGCGTCCATCACGTATTGGCCATGATCTCTGTATTCCAGTATGTTCTGACATTACTTGTGCGAGACGAGGTCATGATGAATAGTCTAGACTGTCATAGGCTGATGACCTGTACGTCAGTAGCTTTATCATGGAGTGGGTGAAGCGTCTAGGACGGACGTAACTCTCGGCACCGAGGAAAAGCTCACCTCGGGGTCCGGGAGTGATATGTTTCCGAGGTACATGGTGGCCGAGGACACGTGTTGTTTGTATAATACCCCCGAATGCATGATCCTATATGAGAGGTACCTCGGGGGGGAGGTTACTCGTGCCGATGGTGCTTAAATCCGAGCAACACTGTTCCAACAACCCGAGGACACGTGTCTTCATCATAGGGCTTTTTCTGAAGAGTCCCATCACCCATAACCCAAGTAAACATTGCTAGATTAGGGAATAATAACTAATTAATCAACTGTGTATTGCATATAGCAAACCAACGTAGGTGACTCTTCACATTTAAAGAGTACGGAAAGATCTAGGTCAACACAATAGTTAGCCCCATAAAAACATGAACTAAGCAACCTCATGACTTATGTACGATAAGGTCAAACAGCAGATAGATATAGTATATAAAAATTACTGTTCACTATCAGTCATTGCATAATTGTTGGGGAAGTATCACAGGGATAAACTNGTCAAACAGCAGATAGATATAGTATATAAAAATTACTGTTCACTATCAGTCATTGCAGAATTGTTGGGGAAGTATCACAGGGATAAACTTGTAAGCAAGAAATGCCTCCATGTTAGAATGTGCAAGACAATTTCTATATTTCTTAAGCTACTTTTATCACAATGTAATCAGCAAGGTGATCAAATCACTCAAACTCTTCGGATACCCAACAAATCAGGGTACAAATCCAAGTGAGGTTTTAAATATAATCAAAAGCAACATCATTGCACCTATTTCATTGCAAAACCACTTGATTTAATAAAACAAGTGTAAGGCATCTGTATTAACAGTAATTAAGTTCTTTCAAGCGCTAGGATAAGATTTTAAAATGCAAAAGACAATCCCAACACTTGAAAAAATCAACACATATTCTTTAACCATGGAAATTACCCACAAATCTCATCCACGGAATTAAGCAACAAAATTCACCAAATTTTACAATCCACCAATTCTTGATACTCAAAATTCAACAAATTTCCCATTACCCATTCTTGCACATCCACCATTCTTGCTCATTTCTTTCCAATTCATTCCCATTACTATACGAACCACATGAAATTTTGTTTTTAAAAAAAAAACCTTATGTATATACTACTATTACATATAATAAATAGCAAAAACATTTTAAACTAAGTAGGGTAGTGAGAGAGCGAAAACAATAAAGTAGAAACAGCAAGAAAACAATTATATGTAGATACTACTATTAAAGACAACATTACTAAATCAACACCCAAAAATAAAGAACACAAATATACAAAACATTTCACAACACACACATTTGTATAAGAACACAACACAATTAACAAAGAATTGCGAGAGATTGAACCTGTATAGGGTTGGGGCTTTAAACCAAATGGGTTATAGTTTGAAGCAAAAATTTTGGGATTAGGCTTACTCTTTGTGGTGGTGGTTGCTGGTTCACAGCATGCGCCTGGGGGAGATCTCAAACAAATCCTCGAAATCGAACAGGGTGACTCCCTCTTAACCTCATCAATAGTACCCCTACTTCTTAGGTAGCTAAGTCGACGCATCGAGCAGGGGCCTTCAATCGAGAGAAATTGGGCCTATGTGTATTGATTCTGTGGTGGTCGCCAATTCATAGATGACATAGAGAGAAATAGTCGATTAGGGTATGGTGGTTATTGTGGTTTGGTAGGGCAATTGGCAACGGAAGTAGCTGATGAGAGAGAAAGAGAAGTGAAGTGAGGTTTGGTGTGAGTAGTGAAAGATGAGTGGTCAGTGGAGGTGAATCAAGGATGAATTTGGGGGAAGAACGAAAATGAGGGTTTCTATTGGGGATGCCATTTCTAATAAAACAATATGATGTTGTATTCGTTTAGCGTATTTACGATGGCTCTTGTTCCGTCGTATAAAAATATATTTTTATGGTTTTTATGGCACCTTATTTGTGTCGGAGACTATGCCGTCACAAGTAACATTTTCTTTTTACTGCCGCTTCATAAACAATAGTTTTTTATGACGGCAAAGCCAGCCATCACAACAAAGTTGTCACAAATATCCTATTTTCTTGTAGTGTGCAAGCAAACATATGTATCACAAAAAAAAAAAAAAAAATTGTCCAAACAACATTGGTGTATCATGCAAATGGTGCACCTCACCCCCCTAACTTGAATCATGCTTTGTCCTCAATGTAACAAAAAGATACGATATGCAATGAAGGACACTAAAAAGATGAATAGGGTTAGACAATACCTCGCGATTGAGCTTCAACGAAAGCACCAATATCTGAAACAACGTAAACAAATATATACAACCAAAGAAAGTAAGTGACATAAAATAAAAGTAACATAAGGAAATAAAAGCAACTGTATAATAGAAAACATAGACACTAGCTACTCCTCGACCAAGTTCGGATATACCAGATCCGTTAAATCCTCCGCCACCTTTTTTCCTTCAAAACCCTCGAAGAATGGCTTAAGTATTTGGCCATTGACCTTGAACGTTTGGCCATCCTAGGGGTTTTTGATCTCAACAGCTCTGTAGGGGTAGGCCACCTAGATAAGATAGGGGTCATCCCAACGGGATCGGAGTTTTTCCTAGAAAATTGAGAGGCAAGACTTGTATAAGAGCATTTTTTGATCGGGCTGGAATGATTTTCATACAATGGAATTATCATGAAAGATCTTAGCCCATTCCTTTGAGATTTTGGAGCTCTCATACACATCTCGTCGAATCTCTTCCAACTCATTCACTTCCAACTTCCTATGTTCACCGGCCATTCTCAAGTTGAATTTTAAAGTTTTAATGGCCCAATAGGCCCTATGTTCCAGTTCGACTAGAAGGTGGCAAGCCTTTCCTTAGACAAGCCGGTAGGGAGACATGCCCAAAACAGTTTTAAAGGTAGTGCGGTATGCCCATAGGGCATCGATCAATCTTTCGGACCAATCCTTCTTGTTTGGGTTAACCATTTTTTCTAGAATGTTCTTGATCTCCTTGTTGGCTAGATCGGCTTGGCCGTTTGTTTATGGGTGATAAGCAGTGGATACTTTGTGAGTGATGTCATATTTGAACATTAAAGATGCAAATAGCCTAATACATAAATGTGATCCACCATCACTTATTATTGCATGAGACATCCCAAACCTTGAAAAGATGTTCTCCTTGAGAAACTTGACTATGACCCAGTGGTCATTAGTCTTGGTCGGGATAGCCTCCACCCATATGGACACATAGTCCACTACCAGAAGGATGCACAAATAACCAAATGACATACGGAAAGGACCTACGAAGTCAATGCCCCAACAATCGAATATTTCTATGACAAGTATTAGTGAAAGGGGCATCATATTTCTTTGGGTCACACTACCCAACCGTTGGCATCTGTCGCATCCCTTACAAAAGGAAACACAAACTTTTGATAAGAAAGGGCCAGTAAAAACCTAATTGAAGAATTTTGGCCGAAGTCTTTTTCGCCGAAAAAGGTCCACCACAAGCTTGTGAATGACAAAATGCAAGGACGTCCCCCTATTCATTTTCAGGTACGCATCTCCTCGTGATTTGATTGGGGCAATAATTGAACAAATATGGGTTGTCGAAGTAGAAGTACTTCACATCCCCCATAAATCGTCTTCGATCTTCTGAGCTCCATTGTGGTGATATCTGTCCTGTTGCAAGATAGTTACATATATAGGCATACCAAGGACATACAAAATGAATTGAAAAAAAATGCACGTTAGGGAAAAGGTCAGGGATAGGAATGTGTTCATCCGCCTCTTGCACCGCAAGCAGGGATAAATGATCTGCCACCACGTTCTCAACTCCTTTCTTGTCTTTGACCGTCAAGTCGAATTCTTGTAGGAGGAGCATCCACCTAATGAGTCTTGGTTTTGCATCATACTTAGACAACAAATACTTCAAAGCAGAGTGATCAATAAAGACAACAATAGGCGAACCAATGATGTAAGAATGGAATTTATCTAAGGCAAACACTACTGCTAGCAATTTTTTCTCGGTGGTAGTGTAATTCATCTGAGCCTCACAAAGTGTTTTGCTAGCATAGTGTGTCACTTATGGTCTATTTTCCTCCCTCTGATCGAGCACTACGCCGACCACATAATCACTTGCATCGCACATGAACTCAAAAGGTAGATCCTAATTGAGTGGTCACATGATCGGAGGTGTGACTAGCATGCTTTTAAGTTTTTTAAAGGATGCCTCACAATCATCTTACCACTCAAATGATACCTCCTTAGACAGTAGGTTGGTCAAAGGTCGGGCCAATGCACTGAAATTCTTTATGAATCAACGATAAAAACCTGCATGGCCCAAAAAAGACGGGATGCCCTTGATGGCTCCTAGCGTAGGGAGGTTAGAGATGGCCTCCACCTTGGATTTATCGACTTCAATACCCCTTGCTGAAACTATATGGCCAAGCACAATTCCTTTTGTCACCATAAAGTGACACTTTTCCCAATTCAAGAACAGATTTTTCTCCTCACACCTTGTTAGAACTCTCTCCAAGTTTGCCAAACATCCCTCAAATGAATCCCTAAACACCAAAAAGTCATCTATAAAGACCTCCACTATCTTTTCCACCATGTCACTGAAAATCCCCATCATACAACGTTGAAACGTCCCCAAAGCATTGCATAGTCCAAATGACATGCGGCGGTAGGCAAAAGTACCATAGGGGCATGTGAAGGTGTTCTTCTCCTGATCATTCAAAGCAATCTCGATCTGATTGTAGCCAGAGTATCCATCTTAAAAGCAGTAGAATAGATGTCCCGCTACTCGTTCTAAAACTTGATCGAGGAATGGCAATAGGAAGTGGTCTTTTCTTGTGCAAGCGTTCAGCTTTCGACAATCAATGCACATCCTCCATCCAGTGATCACTCTTGTAGGTATAAGCTCATACTCGTCATTCTCAACCACCATAGCTCCGGATTTCTTAGGTACTACTTACGTGGGGCTAACCTACTTACTATCAGCGATTGGAAAAAATGGTCGTCCTATCAAGTAGTTTCAAAACCTCATCCCTCACCACCTCCTTCATGATGGGATTCGCCTGTCTTTGTGGTTATCGAGAAGGTTTGGAATCCTCCTCAAGATATATGAAGTGAGTGCAAATGAGAGGGCTTATCCCCTTGATATCCGTAATAGTCCACCCAATTACTCCTTTATGCTTTCTCAATACATCCAAGAGTTCTTTTTCTTGTTCCATATTCAATGCAGAGCTAATGACCACCGAAAATGTTTCACCTTCCCCAAGATAGGAGTACTTCAAATGGGAGGGCAAAGGCTTCAACTCCAAGTTAGGCTTTTCTTCCTCCAACGAAAAAATTTTCTTCTATCGATGGGGTAACTCCTCGAATATAGGGATCCGCCTTTCCATCCCTTTCAAATCTTCTACCTCCTCTTGCTCATCATAATTATCAAGATCCATAATTCCTTCTTCCTTGAATTTTAACATCCCTTTCAGCTTCTAGTGCTCCTCAACTAAAGTGTCGATTCTATTGACCTAACTTATTTCCTCATCATCACCCGATTACTTTTCCAAGTTGAATACATTGAGCTCCATTGTCATATTCCCAAATGCCAACTTCATTAGATTGTTCCTGCAATTTATCATGGCATTAGATGTAGCAAGGAAGGGTCATCCAAGTATTATGGGAATTTGGGAGCTAAGGTTTGCAACAGCGTGTGTATCAAGCACAATGAAATCGACAGGGAAGAAAAATTTATCAATTTGAATTAAGACATCCTCAAATACTCTCCTTGATGTATGGATACTATGATCCACCAATTGAAGAGTGATTGAGGTGGGCTTCAACTCCTCAAGCTGAAGCTGTTGATACACCGAGTACGAAAGAAGATTCACACTTGCCCCCCAAATGGAGGAATGCTTGCTCCACTAGACAATTTCCAATAGTGATGGCTATGGTTGGACAATAGGGGTCTTTGAATTTGGGAGGAGTGATAGTCCTCAATATTCAGCTCACATTTTCTATGAGGAATGCCTTCTTGTGGATATGCAATCTCCTTTTCACCGTGCATAGATGCTTCAAAATTTTAGCACAAGATGGGATTTGCTTGATGGCATCGAGGAGTGGAATGTTAATCTTCTCCTGCTTAAACATTTCCAAAATATCAGCATAATTAGCCACCTTGACAGGTGGCCTCTAATGACTCGAGAAAGGGGCAGACATGGGAGGAATAAACACACAATCATCAATTAATTTTTCTTTCTCAACAACCTCTCTTTCTTTCTCTTCACTCATTGCACCCTTGTTGGCGTCACTCAAGATATCTTTTCCTTTTGGCAATGTGGTCTTGGGTGAGATCCGTGGAAAAATAGTTTTGTCAATTTATTTGCCACTATAGAGGGTGGTGATAGCTTTGAGTTACTCATAACTCTCTCTCAAAGGGTCCGATGACTCAACAATGCATTGACCCCTAGGGTTCTCTTGTGGTTGAACGGGGAACTTCCCATTTTCTTGTTGAGATGCCCCTATGGAGTTTATCAACTTTGTGAGTTGGGCTCTTATATCATTGATGGCTATGGCATTTTGGTTATTGATGGCGATTTGGCTTTGAATGAAGGAATGGACCATATCCTCCAAATTCCTTTTTTGAGGAGGTTAATATGTGGATGGATTGGATGGTCCTTGAGAAAAAGTTTGTGAAGGTGGACTTGGAGAAAATTTTATGGTGGCGGGTTTGACTAATACCCTTGTGGATTGGTCCTTGGGTATTGAGAGCTAGATGCTTGCCCTTGCCCGTGGTATTAGTTTTGCTTGGGAGGCATGAGAGATGAATATGCACTTGGCCCATGAGGAATGGGGTTCTCATTTCTCCAACTGTAATTTGGGTGATTATTTCACCCCGGATTGTAGGTGTTCAAATTGGGAGAAAATGATTGCCTGGGTTGGTTGAATGCATGGACTTGCTCATGGCATGATTCCTTAAGTGTTGGAATGTTAGGACATTCTGATGTGGAATGCTCTACATTCTCATAGATTACACATCCCTCCACAATGTTAGAAACATTAGACACCTCATGTCACCGATTGACTTCAACAATCTCAACTTTCCTTGATAATTTAGTAATTTTTGAAAGTAATTCTTCTCAGTCTCTCAAATCATATATCCCTCCCCCTTTGTGGTTGACTACTACCTGAGGACGTCCTAGATACATCGTTGGGATCCTTAATGTCCCAAGATTGTGCATTTTGGGCCAATGTACTAAAGTAGTCCAGGGCGTCATCACGATTTTTGTTTAAGAACTCGCCATTGCNTGTCCCAAGATTGTGCATTTTGGGCCAATGTACTAAAGTAGTCCAGGGCCTCATCACGATTTTTGTTTAAGAACTCGCCATTGCACATCATGTCAATGAACTGCCTATGGCTTGGTGTGATTCCTTCGTAGAAGAAACTTACCAGTTGCCATGATTCAAAGCCATGGTGTCGTATGGATTGTATCAACTCCTTGTAGCGATCCCTACATTGATAAAATTGCTCATTAGGCTTCTCATAAAAATTTTGAATTTCCTTTTTTAAAGTAGTGGTTCTATGAACGGGAAAAATTTTGTTCAAGAATTCAGAGAGCATTTGAGCCCAAGAGGTAATGGATCGAGGTCACAAGGCATATAACCATGACTTGGCTTTATCACTATGGAAGAAATGAAACAATTTCAGTCAAGCTATGTCCTCCGTAGCATAGTTAGCATTGAAGGTTGTAACTATATCCTCAAACTCCATTATGTTGGTGTAGGGATTTTGCTTTTCAATCCCATAGAATGTAGGAAGCAGTTGCAACATCACTGGCTTAACTTGGAAAAGATGAGCTTCGACCAGTAAATGGATGGAGGAGGGTGCGGTGCTATGGGTTGGTTGAAGGAAATCCCTCATAGACCTCGTCAGAGGGTCCATTGGGATGTTATTCCCTTCATTCACAGGAGGGGGGAATTGCATCTATGGATTAGACATTCCAGGTTCAGGAACTCCCCCACCCCTTACAACATTTGGCATTCTAGGTTTGGGCACTCCCCCACCCCTTTGAGCTTTTGGATTGGCACCATGATTATCAAAATTATCACCCATATCCTCGTGTGGGTTTTGGCCAATTGGTTTGTTTGTCCCCTTCCCACATGCAGTAAACTATCTACAAATCAAACTATACACAAACAAGGATATATATACATGGAACAACGTACCACACCTAGTGATGATGATCACGGGACTTACCTCCGTAGTCCATAAATCACCTTCTCGATTCGACACTTGCCTTCCTCAGCAACAGCGCCAAAAATACTTGATTATTTACCTTGTTATCCCTAACCCCTAAATATCACCCCTCAAAATAAATTTTATATGGATGGAGGGGAATGTCACTTTCCCTTTAAGTAGTGTCAAAAGAAAGGGCAAGGAGATGGGAAAAATGAGATGGTGGAAATGTGTTAAGTGTATGAACAAAAATGCTCCCCAAGCGCAAAGAAATTTTTGTGGATCATGTTTTACTTGGAGGTACTCCAAGGTCGTTTCCATAGGGAAGGGTGTGAACCAAAGGGAAGGTGATTTTTGGGTGAAAGAAAGTGTAAAATCTTTTGTTGTTGAAAGTTGTTTGGTGAAGTGTGCTTTGGTGAAAAGGAAATGAGAAACAAACGTTGGCTAATCCAAGAGGTCACTGTAATAGGGATACCATTTCAACTCGAATCTCTCCTCCGATTGAGTATAAATGTTTGATTGATTAGTGGGAAGCTAGGGATAAGATAGGTGAGTATCTAAGCATAAACCATGACTAGACCTATGAAATATCAAAGACTCACCAACTTATCCACCCTCAACTTAGTCAAATTGAACCATTGAACTCTGAAAAAAGGGAGGAGAATGAGTTGAAATGGCATCCCCAAGTGGAGGTTCCCCTTGATTTTGCCAACTAAAGGATTTAGCTACTCATGCTTGGGATGAAATTAACAATGAAATGAGAATGCATTGCAAAGGAATGAAGTTGTTGAGTAACTAAATGCAAGCAAACATAAGCTATAAGTGAAAGCAATGAATACCCATTTTATAGCTAGGAAGAAATGAAGAACATAAATGTATTAATAGTGAAAGCTTTAAAAGGGAATTCAACTTGCAATGAACTTGTATGAACAAGCATTAATGACATTCAATGAAGCTCTAAATATTCTTACAGGAGATTATAGGACAATCTATTGAAGAAAATGTAAAAATCTCAATTTATCTCTCTAGAATACTATTCATCATCTTCTCCAGAATCTCTCTCTATATCCTCTGTGTAGTGTATGGAATGCTGAATAATGAAGTCATCCCCCCCCCCCCAAAATGTCCATAGTCTGCTCCCTCAGTTGAGTGATGTGATTTCCATCCATAGGCTACAACAAGGAATGGGCTAGATAGGGAAGTGCAGACTCCTGTCTGCACATATAGCAACTCTCTCTCCTCTCTCCTTATTAATCACCATGGATCCAAAAAGAGGTGAAAGGAATGAATAGTATTATGGGCGTGTCAAAGAAGTGTTGGAGATATGATGGTAGGACCCACAAAGCAGTAGAGGATGATTTGTAGATTTTTGGGCAAATTCAGCAAAGCGTACCGTACGTCGAACTCCAGAGGCCTAAGCGTACTGGTACGGTTTGCCTGATTTTTTTATTTCCTGAGCTATCCACAAGCCATCCTTTCATCCTCATTTACCTCAACATATTTGGGAAGGCCTTAGGAAGTATTATTTATCACATATTTTCCTGCAAATATGAAATGTCTTTGTTAATAGCTCACGTAGTGCAATTATAAACATTCAATCCCCAAAAACAAGTGAAAAAAAGATGATTTTCACATGGTATATGCAATGTTTTTGTGCTAATCAGTCAGCAGTTGTCCAACCAATCACCCCCTTATCCCTCCTCAACACTTCGAAGAGATCTTCTTCTTGCTTGGGATCCAAGGTTAGGCTAATCACCACCGGGAAGGTCTTGTCTCCCCCAATATATGCATACTTGAGATGAGAAGCTGGTGGTTTCAATTCCAAATTGGGCTTTTGCTCATTTGATGGGAAACTCTTATTGTCTTGGTGTGGAGCTTCTCAAATGTAGGGGTCCACTTTTCTACCCCTTTCAAACTCTCCAATTCCTCTTTCTCCTTAACTTCCTCTATATCAAGACTCTCCTCCTCAACTTTCAAGATACCCAAAAGCTCTAAGTGTTCTTCCATAAAAGTGCCAATCCTATTGACTTCGTGCACCTCCTCATCATCTCCTAGTTGCTTGGACAAGTTGAAACATTAAGATCCATCATCATGTTCCCAAATGCTAGCTTCATAAGATCATTCCTATAATTAATCACAACATTAAATGTGGCAAGAAAAGGTCTACCAAGTATGACGAGGATTTAGGAACTAAGATTTGCATTCGGGTGAGTGTCAAGCACAATAAAATCAACAAGAAAGTAAAATTTATCGAGTTGCGTTAAAACATCCTCAACTACTCCCCTCGGTGTTTGGACACTATGGTCCGCCAATTGAAGCATGATTAGAGTAGGCTTCAATTCTTCGAGCTAGAGTTGTTGGTATACCGAGTACGAAAGGAGGTACACACTAGCCCCCAAATCAAGGAGTGCTTGCTCCACTCGGTAATTTTTAATTGTTATGGCAATGGTAGGGCAACCGGGATCTTTAAACTTTGGAGGGGTGTTTATCCTTAAAATGGAGCTCACTTACTTGGTGAAGAATGCTTTCTTATGGATATTGAGCCTCCTTTTCACCATGCATAAGTCTTTCAAGACATTTGCTTGAACATTTCAATTATATCAGAATAATTAGCCACCTTGATGAGTGGCTTCAAGCGATTGGGAAAAGGAGCAAGCATAGGGGAAATAAGCACACTATCATCAATCAATTTTTCTTTCTCACCCACCTCATCACTCACATCACCCCCTCGGTATCACCCTTGGTCTCTTTCTCTAATGGCAATGTGGCATTGGGAGAGACTTTTGGAAAAATAATTTTATCAATTCGTTTGCCACTTCGAAGGGTGGTGACCGCCTTGAGTTGCTCGCAACTCTCTTTGGTGAGCTCGGATGACTCAATCACATGTTGGCCTCTAGGATTCTCTTGGGGTTGAGCAGATAATTTCCCCTTCTCTTGTTGTGATGTCCCAATGGCGTTTGTCAACTTTCTGAGTTGGGTCCTAATGTCATTAAAAGTTGTGGCATTTTTATTATTGATGGCGGAATGGTTTTGATTGAAGGTAGTCTGGCTTTGAATAAAAGCGTGAACCATATCCGCCAAATTATTTTTGTGAGGAGGTTTGTATATGGATGGGTTGGATGGTCCTTGGGAAAAGTTTTGTGGTGGTGGACTTTGGGAGAAATTTTATGTGGGTGGATTCGTTGAATATCCTTGTGGATTAAATCAGGGGTATTGGGAGCTAGATGCTTGCCCTTGGCCTTTGTATTGATTTTTGGTATTGACCTTGTTTAGAAGTCATGGGAGATGCATAAGTGTTAGACCCATGAGGAGTAGGATTCTCATTTCTGTAACTAAAGTTCTAGTGATTGATCCAAGCCGAATTGTAAGTGTTTGAATTTGGAGAGAATGATTTCCTTGGTTGATTAAAGACATTAACATGCTTGTGGTACACTTCTTTAAGCGCCGAAATGTTGGGCACTCCGATATGGAACGCTCCACACTCTCACAAATTGAGCAAGTCTCCTCGGTCTTTGAAACATTGGACACCTTATGTCTCCTATTGACCTCAAGACTCTCAAATTTCCTAGAAAATTTAGCAATTTTTGAAAGCAAGTCTTCCTGGTCTCTCAAGTCATAAATTCCTCCCCTATAAGCTTGACTACTCTCTTGATCAGAAGACTATGGGAGTGCGAGGACACTATCTGTACCAAATATCCATTCTTATTTGAAGATGGAGGTACACTATTATAGTTTGTAGTATTGCATGACTGTTACATATGCATGTGTCAGAAAGTATATGTATATGCGAATTTCGTTGATGAAATTCTTTTAAGGGGGGACTATTCAAATGTTGGAGGACATGCTACGGGCATGTGTCCTAGATCTTAAGGGTAGCTGGGAAGATCACTTACACATGGTAGAGTTTGCTTCCAACAACAGTTACTAGGCGAGCATATAGATGGCACCCTATGAGACATTATATAGGAAGTCGTGTTGATCTCTGATTTGTTAGACAGAGGTGGGAGAGCGACCTTCTATGGGTCTGAATTTGGTTAGAGGCATCTTTGCGAAGGTGGATTTGATTCGAACACATCTTTTCATGGCTCAAAGCCGGCAGAAGAGCTATGTCGACAAACGACGGCGACCTCTAGAGTTTGGGATGGGAGATCATGTCTTTTTGAAGGTGATGCCAAAAAGAGGAGTGGTCAAATTTGGTAAGAGAAAAAAGCAGTCGCCGAGGTATATTGGGGCCTTCGAGGTACTTAAGAGGATTGGCGCAGTTGCTTATCGGTTGGCCTTACCCCCAAATCTATCGGGTGTTCATACGGTATTCCATGTCTCTCTGCTCTGAAAATACACCACGGATCTAACTCATTTGGTGGATTGGGGAGAGCTTGTTGTTGATGCTGATGGGACTTTCAAGGATAGATTGGTTCGCATCATGGATTACCGGTATCAGATTTTACGGGGCAAGATCGTGAGGCTACTAAAGGTGCTATGGCCACACCGAGGAGTGGAGGAGGCGACATGGGAGCGTGATGACACTATCCGTACCAATTATCCCTTCTATAGTCTTGTAGTATTGCATAACTGTTGCATATGCATGTGTTTGAATGTATATGTATATGTGAATTTTTGAGACAAAATTTTTTTAATGGGGGACTATTAAAAAGTTAGAGGAAATGCTACGGGCATGCGTCCTAGATCTCAAAGGTAGTTGGGAAGATCACTTACCCTTGGTGGAGTTCGCCTACAACAACAGTTACCAGGTGAGCATACAGATGGCACCCAATGAGGCATTATATGGGAGGCCGTCGTGTGGATCTTTGGTTTTTTAGACGGAGGTGGGAGAGAGACCCTCTTTGGGTCCGAATTTGGTTAGAAACACCTCTGGGAAGGTGGATTTAATTCAAAAACGTCTTCTCACGGCTCAAAATTGTCAAAAGAGCTACGCCGACCGACAACGGCTACCTCTAGAGTTTGAGGTGGGGGATCATGTCTTCTTGAAAGTGATGCCTCAACGAGAAGTGGTCAGATTTGGTAAGCGGGAAAAGTAGTCGTCGAGGTATATCGAGCTCTTCGAGGTACTTGAGAGAGTTGGTCTAGTTACTTTTCGGTTGGCATTATCACCAAATTCTATCAGGTCAAGCGGTATTCCATGTCTCTATGCTCCAAAAATACACCCCGGATTTGACTCACATGGTGGGTTAGGGAGAACTTCTTGTTGATACTGATGGGACCTTCGTGGAGGGACTGGTGCGTATCAAGGATAGTCGGGATCAGCTTTTCTGAGGCAAGACTGTGAGGCTAGTGAAGGAGTTGTGGCAGCACCGAGGATTGAAGGAGGTGACATAGGAGCAAAGGGACACTATCTGTACCAATTATCCATTCTTATTAGGGTGGAGGTAAACTTTTATAGTCTTGTAGTATTACATGATTGTTGCATATGTATATGTTTGAATGTATATGTACATGTGAATTTTGGGGAAGAAATTCTTTTAAAAGGGGACTATTCAGACGTTAGAGGAGATGCTACGGGCATGCGTCCTAGGTCTCAAGGTTAGCTGGGAAGATCACTTACCCTTGGTAGAGTTCGCCTACAACAATAGTTACCAGGCGAGCATACAGATGGCACCCTATGAGGCATTTTGTGGGAGGCCGTGTCGATCTTCGATTTGTTGCACGGAGGTGGGAGAAAGACCCTTTACCAGTCCGAATTTGGTTGGAGACACCTCTGAGAAGGTGGATTTGATTCGAAAACATCTTCTCATAGCTAAAAGCTAAGAAGATCATTTACCCTTGGTAGAGTTTGCCTACAACAACAGATGTCAGGCGAGCATACAGATGGCACCCTATGAGGCATTTTGTGGGAGGCCGTGTCGATCTCCAGTTTTTCGGACGGAGGTGGGAGGGAGACCATCTACGGGTCCGAATTTGGTAAGAGACACCTTTGAGAAGGTGGATTTGATTCAAAAACGTCTTCTCACGGCTCAAAGCTAGAAGAAGAGCTACGCCGACAGACGACAGCGACCTTTAGAGTTTGAGGTGGGAGATCATGTCTTCTTGATGGTGATGCCTAAAGTAGGAGGGGTGAGTTTTGGTAAGCGGGAAAAGCTGTCGCCGAGGTATATTGGGCCCTTCGAGAAACTTGATAGGGTAGGGGCAGTTACTTACTCATCGGCATTACCGCTAAATCTATCGGGTGTGCATGCGGTATTCCTTGTCTCTATGCTCCAAAATACACCCCGAATCAGACTCATGTGGTGGATTGGGGAGAACTGGTTGTTGTTGTTGATGGGACCTTCCAGGAGGGACCGATGCGAGTCATGGATAGTTGGGATCAGGTTTTTCAAGGCAAGACCGTGAGGCTACTAAACGAGCTGTCGCAACTCCGAGGAGTGGAGGAGGCGACAAGGGAGCGCNAGAAGAAGAGCTACGCCGACAGACGACAGCGACCTTTAGAGTTTGAGGTGGGAGATCATGTCTTCTTGATGGTGATGCCTAAAGTAGGAGGGGTGAGTTTTGGTAAGCGGGAAAAGCTGTCGCCGAGGTATATTGGGCCCTTCGAGAAACTTGATAGGGTAGGGGCAGTTACTTACTCATCGGCATTACCGCTAAATCTATCGGGTGTGCATGCGGTATTCCTTGTCTCTATGCTCCAAAATACACCCCGAATCAGACTCATGTGGTGGATTGGGGAGAACTGGTTGTTGTTGTTGATGGGACCTTCCAGGAGGGACCGATGCGAGTCATGGATAGTTGGGATCAGGTTTTTCAAGGCAAGACCGTGAGGCTACTGAACGAGCTGTCGCAACTCCGAGGAGTGGAGGAGGCGACAAGGGAGCACNAGGGACCGCTGCGCATCGTGAATAGTCGGGATCAGGTTTAGCGAGGCAAAACCATGTGGCTAATGAAGGTACTGTGGCAGCACCGGGGAGTGAAGGAGGCGACATTAGATCGCAANGCGAGGACACTATCCGTACCAATTATCCCTTCTTATTTGAGGATAGAGGTACACTTTTATAGTCTTATAGTGTTGCATGATTGTTGCATATGCATGTGCTTGAATGTATATGTATATATGAATTTTGGGGATGAAATTCTTTTAAGGGGGGGACTATTAAGACATTAGAAGAGATGCTACGGCCATGTATCCTAGATCTAAACCGTAGCGAATAAGATCATTTATCCCTGGTGGAGTTCGCCTACAACAATAGTTACTAGGCGTGCATACAGAGGGCACCTTATGAGGTATTATATGGGAGACCGTGTTGATCTCTGGTTTGTTGGACGGAGGTGGGACAGAGACCCTCTATGGGTTCGAATTTGGTAAGAGACTCCACTCAGAAAGTGGATTTGATTCGAAAACGTCTTCTCACGGCATAAAGCCGGCAAAAGAGCTACGCCAACAGCCGGCGGCCACCTCTAGAGTTTGGAGTGGGAGATCATGTCTTCTTGAAGTTGATGCCTAAAAGAGGAATGATGAGATTTGGTAAGCGGGAAAAGCAGTCGTCGAGGTATATCGAGCCCTTCGGGGAACTTGAGAGGGTTGGTGCAGTTGTATACCGGCTGGTATAACCGCCAAATCTATCGGATGTTCATGCGGTATTCCATGTCTCTATGCTCTAAAAATACACCCCGGATCTGACTCATGTGGTGGATTGGGGAGAGCTTGTTGTTGTTGCTGATGAGACCTTCCAGGAGGGACAGGTGCGCATCATGGATAGCTGGATCAAATTTTGTGAGGCAAAATCGTGAGGCTGATGAAGGTACTGTGGCAGCACCGAGGAGTGGAGGAGGCGACATGGGAGCGCGAGGACACTATCCGTACCAATTATCCCTTCTTATTTGAGGATGGAGGTACACTTTTATAGCCTTGTAGTATTGTATGACTGTTGCATATGCATGTGTTTGAATGTATATCTATATGTTAATTTCGGGGACAAAATTCTTTTAAGGGGAGACTATTCATATATTAGAGAACATGCTACGGGCATGCCTCCTATATCTAAAGGGCAGCTGGGAAGAGCACTTCCCCTTGGTAGTGTTCTTCTACAACAATAGTTACCAGGCGAGCATATAGATGGCACCTCATGAGGCATAATTTGGGAGGCCGTGTCAATCTCCAGTTTGTTGGACGGAGGTGGGAGAAAGTCCCTTTGCGGGTCTGGATTTTGTTAGAGACACCACTCAAAAGGTGGATTTGATTCGAAAACATCTTTTCACGGCTCAAAGCCGGTAGAAGAGCTACGTCGACAGACGGCGGTGACTTCCAGAGTTTGAGGTGGGAGATCATTTCTTCTTTAAGGTGATGCCTAATTGAGGAGTGGTGAGATTTGGTAAGCGGGAAAAGCAGTAGTCGAGGTATATTAGGCCCTTCGAGGAACTTCAGAGGGTTGGTGCAGTTGCTTACCGGTTGACATTACCGCCAAATCTATTGGGACACTATCCGTACCAGTTATCCCTTCTTATTTGGGGATGGAGGTAAGCTTTTATAGTCTTATAGTATTGCATGACTGTTGCATATGCATGTGTTTGAAAGTAGATGTGTATGTGAATTTCGGGTACAAAATTCTATTTAGGGGATGCGTCCTAGATCTCAAGGGTAGCTGGTAAGATCTCTTATCCTTGGTAGAGTTCACCTATAACAACAGATACCAGGCGAGCATACAGATGTCACCCTATAAGACATTAGATGTGAGGCTGTGTCGATCTCCGATTTGCTGGAGGGAGGTGGGAGAGAGACCCTCTACGGGTCCGGATTTAGTTAGAGACACGTCTAAGAAGCTGGATTTGATTAGAAAACATCTTCTCACAGCTCAAAGCTGGCAGAAGAACTACGCCGACAAACAACGGCGATCTCTAGAGTTTGAGGTGGGAGATCATGTCTTCCTGAAAGTGATGCCTAAAATTGGAGTGTTGAGATTTGGTATGCGGGAAAAGTAGTCACCGAGGTATATCGGGCCCTTTGAGGAACTTGAGAGGGTAGGTGCAGTTTGTTACTCGTTGGCTTTACTACCAAATCAATCGGGTGTTCATGCGACATTCCATGTCTCTACGCTCCAAAAATACACCCCGGATCCGACTGATGTGGTGGATTGGGAAGAGCTTGTTGTTGTTGTTGAGGGGAGCTTCGAGGAGGGACCGGTGCACATCATGGATAGCTAGGATCAGGTTTTGCGAGGCAAGATCGTGAGGCTAATGAAGGTGCGGTGGCAGCACCGTGGAGTGTAGGAGGCGACTTGGGAGAGCGAGCACACTATCCATACCAGTTATCCCTTCTTATTTGAGGATGGAGGAACACTTTCATAGTCCTGTAGTATTGCATGACTATTGCATATGCATGTCTTTGAATGTAAATGTATATGGGAATTTTGGGGACGAAATTCTTTTAAGATGGGGACAATTAAGACATTAGAGGACTTGCTACAGCCATACGTCCTAGATCTAAAGCATAGCTGAGAAGATCACTTACCCCTGGTAGAGTTCGCCTACAAGAATAGTTAGCAGGCCAACATACTGATGGCACCTTAAGAGGCATTATAAGGGAGGTCGTTTCGATCTCCAGTTTGTTGGACGGAGGCGGGATAGAGACCCGCTATGGGTCCGAATTTGGTTAGAGACACCACTGAGAAGGTGGATTTGATTCAAAGACGTTTTTCGCCGACTCAAAGCCGGCAGAAGAGCTACGCCTACAAACGGCGCAGTCCACTAGAGTTTGAAGTTAGAGCTCATGTCTTCTTGAAGGTGATGCCTACAAGTGGAGTGGTGAGATTTGGTACGCAGGAAAAGAAGTCGCCGAGGTATATCGGACCCTTCGAGGAACTTGAGAGGGTTGGTGCAGTTACTTACTGTTTGGCATTACTGCCAAATCTATTGGGTATTCATGCGGTATTCCATGTCTCTATGCTCTAAAAATACACCTCGGATCTGACTCATGTGGTGGATTGGGGAGAGCTTGTTGTTGTTGTTGACGGGACCTTCGTGGAGGGACCGCTGCGCATCGTGAATAGTCGGGATCAGGTTTAGCGAGGCAAAACCATGTGGCTAATGAAGGTACTGTGGCAGCACCGGGGAGTGAAGGAGGCGACATTAGATCGCAAGGGCACTATCCGTACCGATTATCCCTTCTTATTTGAAGATGGGGGTACCCTTTTATAGTCTTGTAGTATTGCATCACTCTTGCATATGCACGTGTTTGAATGTATATGTGTATGTGAATTTCAAGGACGAAATTCTTTTAAGGGGATGCGTCCTAGATATCAAGGGTAGCTGGGAAGATCTCTTATCCTTGGTAGNGAGTTCGCCTACAACAATAGTTACTAGGCGTGCATACAGAGGGCACCTTATGAGGTATTATATGGGAGACCGTGTTGATCTCTGGTTTGTTGGACGGAGGTGGGACAGAGACCCTCTATGGGTTCGAATTTGGTAAGAGACTCCACTCAGAAAGTGGATTTGATTCGAAAACGTCTTCTCACGGCATAAAGCCGGCAAAAGAGCTACGCCAACAGCCGGCGGCCACCTCTAGAGTTTGGAGTGGGAGATCATGTCTTCTTGAAGTTGATGCCTAAAAGAGGAATGATGAGATTTGGTAAGCGGGAAAAGCAGTCGTCGAGGTATATCGAGCCCTTCGGGGAACTTGAGAGGGTTGGTGCAGTTGTATACCGGCTGGTATAACCGCCAAATCTATCGGATTTTCATGCGGTATTCCATGTCTCTATGCTCTAAAAATACACCCCGGATCTGACTCATGTGGTGGATTGGGGAGAGCTTGTTGTTGTTGCTGATGAGACCTTCCAGGAGGGACAGGTGCGCATCATGGATAGCTGGATCAAATTTTGTGAGGCAAAATCGTGAGGCTGATGAAGGTACTGTGGCAGCACCGAGGAGTGGAGGAGGCGACATGGGAGCGCGAGGACACTATCCGTACCAATTATCCCTTCTTATTTGAGGATGGAGGTACACTTTTATAGCCTTGTAGTATTGTATGACTGTTGCATATGCATGTGTTTGAATGTATATCTATATGTTAATTTCGGGGACAAAATTCTTTTAAGGGGAGACTATTCATATATTAGAGAACATGCTACGGGCATGCCTCCTATATCTAAAGGGCAGCTGGGAAGAGCACTTCCCCTTGGTAGTGTTCTTCTACAACAATAGTTACCAGGCGAGCATATAGATGGCACCTCATGAGGCATAATTTGGGAGGCCGTGTCAATCTCCAGTTTGTTGGACGGAGGTGGGAGAAAGTCCCTTTGCGGGTCTGGATTTTGTTAGAGACACCACTCAAAAGGTGGATTTGATTCGAAAACATCTTTTCACGGCTCAAAGCCGGTAGAAGAGCTACGTCGACAGACGGCGGTGACTTCCAGAGTTTGAGGTGGGAGATCATTTCTTCTTTAAGGTGATGCCTAATTGAGGAGTGGTGAGATTTGGTAAGCGGGAAAAGCAGTAGTCGAGGTATATTAGGCCCTTCGAGGAACTTCAGAGGGTTGGTGCAGTTGCTTACCGGTTGACATTACCGCCAAATCTATTGGGACACTATCCGTACCAGTTATCCCTTCTTATTTGGGGATGGAGGTAAGCTTTTATAGTCTTATAGTATTGCATGACTGTTGCATATGCATGTGTTTGAAAGTAGATGTGTATGTGAATTTCGGGTACAAAATTCTTTTAAGGGGATGCGTCCTAGATCTCAAGGGTAGCTGGTAAGATCTCTTATCCTTGGTAGAGTTCACCTATAACAACAGATACCAGGCGAGCATACAGATGTCACCCTATAAGGCATTAGATGGGAGGCTGTGTCGATCTCCGATTTGCTGGAGGGAGGTGGGAGAGAGACCTTCTACGGGTCCGGATTTGGTTAGAGACACGTCTAAGAAGCTGGATTTGATTAGAAAACATCTTCTCACAGCTCAAAGCTGGCAGAAGAACTACGCCGACAAACAACGGCGACCTCTAGAGTTTGAGGTGGGAGATCATGTCTTCTTGAAAGTGATGCCTAAAATTGGAGTGTTGAGATTTGGTATGCGGGAAAAGTAGTCACCGAGGTATATCGGGCCCTTTGAGGAACTTGAGAGGGTAGGTGCAGTTTGTTACTCGTTGGCTTTACTACCAAATCAATCGGGTGTTCATGCGACATTCCATGTCTCTACGCTCCAAAAATACACCCCGGATCCGACTGATGTGGTGGATTGGGGAGAACTTGTTGTTGTTGTTGAGGGGAGCTTCGAGGAGGGACCGGTGCACATCATGGATAGCTAGGATCAGGTTTTGCGAGGCAAGATCGTGAGGCTAATGAAGGTGCGGTGGCAGCACCGTGGAGTGTAGGAGGCGACTTGGGAGAGCGAGCACACTATCCATACCAGTTGTCCCTTCTTATTTGAGGATGGAGGAACACTTTCATAGTCCTGTAGTATTACATGACTATTGCATATTCATGTGTTTGAATGTAAATGTATATGGGAATTTTGGGGACGAAATTCTTTTAAGGGGGGGAAAATTAAGACATTAGAGGACTTGCTACAGCCATGCGTCCTAGATCTAAAGCATAGCTGAGAAGATCACTTACCCCTGGTAGAGTTCGCCTACAAGAATAGTTAGCAGGCCAACATACTGATGGCACCATAAGAGGCATTATAAGGGAGGTCGTTTCGATCTCCAGTTTGTTGGACGGAGGCGAGATAGAGACCCGCTATAGGTCCGAATTTGGTTAGAGACACCACTGAGAAGGTGGATTTGATTCGAAGACGTTTTCCGCCGACTCAAAGCCGGCAGAAGAGCTACGCCTACAAACGGCGCCGACCACTAGAGTTTGAAGTTGGAGCTCATGTCTTCTTGAAGGTGATGCCTACAAGTGGAGTGGTGAGATTTGGTACGCAGGAAAAGAAGTCGCCGAGGTATATCGGACCCTTCGAGGAACTTGAGAGGGTTGGTGCAGTTACTTACTGTTTGGCATTACTGCCAAATCTATTGGGTATTCATGCGGTATTCCATGTCTCTATGCTCTAAAAATACACCTCAGATCTGACTCATGTGGTGGATTGGGGAGAGCTTGTTGTTGTTGTTGACGGGACCTTCGTGGAGGGACCGCTGCGCATCGTGAATAGTCGGGATCAGGTTTAGCGAGGCAAAACCATGTGGCTAATGAAGGTACTGTGGCAGCACCGGGGAGTGAAGGAGGCGACATTAGATCGCAAGGGCACTATCCGTACCGATTATCCCTTCTTATTTGAAGATGGGGGTACCCTTTTATAGTCTTGTAGTATTGCATCACTCTTGCATATGCACGTGTTTGAATGTATATGTGTATGTGAATTTCAAGGACGAAATTCTTTTAAGGGGATGCGTCCTAGATATCAAGGGTAGCTGGGAAGATCTCTTATCCTTGGTAGAGTTAGCCTACAACAACAGATACTAGGCGTGCATACATATGTCACCCTATGAGGAATTATATGGGAGGCCGTGTCGATCTCCTGTTTGTTGGACGGAGGTGGGACAGAAACCCTCTACGGGTCCGGATTTGGTTAGAGACACGGCTGAGAAGTTGGATTTGTTTAGAAAACCTCTTCTCACTGCTCAGAGTCGACAGAAGAGCTACGCTAACAAACAACAGTGACCTCTAGAGTTTGAGGTGGGAGATCATGTCTTCTTGAAGGTGATGCCAAAAATTGGAGTGGTGAGGTTTGGTATGCGGGAAAAGCAGTTGCCCAGGTATATCGGGCCCTTCGAGGAACTTGAGAGGGTAGGTGTCGTTTGATGCTAGTTGGCTTTACTGCCAAATCTATCAGNGCGGGAAAAGCAGTCGTCGAGGTATATCGAGCCCTTCGGGGAACTTGAGAGGGTTGGTGCAGTTGTATACCGGCTGGTATAACCGCCAAATCTATCGGATGTTCATGCGGTATTCCATGTCTATATGCTCTAAAAATACACCCCGGATCTGACTGATGTGGTGGATTGGGGAGAGGTTGTTGTTGTTACTGATGGGACCTTCCAAGATGGACCGGGGCGCATCATGGAAATCCGGGATCAGGTTTTGCGAGGCAAGACTATAAGGCTATTGAACGGGCTGTCGCAGTACTGAGGAGAGGGGGAGGAGACATGGGAGCGCGAGGACACTATCTGTACCAATTATCCCTTCTTATTTGAGGATGGTGGTACACTTTTATAGTCTTGCAGAATTGCCTGATAGTTGCATATGCATGTGTTTGAATATATATGTATATGTGAATTTCGGGGATGAAATTCTTTTAACGGGGGGACTATTAAGACATTAGAGGACCTGCTACGGCCATGCGTCCTAGATCTGAAGCGTAGATGAGAATATCACTTTCCCCTGGTAGATTTTGTCTACAACAATAGTTACCAAGCAAGCATACAGATACCACCTTATGAGGCATTATATGGGAGGCCGTCTTGATCCCCGATTTGTTGGACGGAGGTGGGATAGAGACCCTCTACGGGTCCGAATTTGGTTAGAGATACCACTTAGAAGGTGGATTTGATTCAAAAATATCTTCTCCCGGCTCAAAGCCGGTAGAAGAGTTACGTCGATAGACGACGCCGACCTCTAGAGTTTGAGGTGGCAGATCAAGTCTTCTTGAAGGTGATGCCTAAAAGTGGAGCGGTGGGATTTGGTAAGCGGTAAAAGCAATCACCGAGGTATATCGAGCCCTTCGTGGAACTTGAGAGAGTTGGTGCAGTTGCTTACCATTTGGCATTACTGCCAAAACTATTGGGTATTCATGCGGTATTCCATGTCTCTATGCTCTGAAAATACACCCAGGATCTGACTCATGTGGTGGATTGGGGAGAGCTTGTTGTTGTTGCTGATGAGACCTTCCAGGAGGGACAGGTGCGCATCATGGATAGCTGGATCAAATTTTGTGAGGCAAAATCGTGAGGCTGATGAAGGTACTGTGGCAGCACCGAGGAGTGGAGGAGGCGACATGGGAGCGCGAGGACACTATCCGTACCAATTATCCCTTCTTATTTGAGGATGGAGGTACACTTTTATAGCCTTGTAGTATTGTATGACTGTTGCATATGCATGTGTTTGAATGTATATCTATATGTTAATTTCGGGGACAAAATTCTTTTAAGGGGAGACTATTCATATATTAGAGAACATGCTACGGGCATGCCTCCTATATCTAAAGGGCAGCTGGGAAGAGCACTTCCCCTTGGTAGTGTTCTTCTACAACAATAGTTACCAGGCGAGCATATAGATGGCACCTCATGAGGCATAATTTGGGAGGCCGTGTCAATCTCCAGTTTGTTGGACGGAGGTGGGAGAAAGTCCCTTTGCGGGTCTGGATTTTGTTAGAGACACCACTCAAAAGGTGGATTTGATTCGAAAACATCTTTTCACGGCTCAAAGCCGGTAGAAGAGCTACGTCGACAGACGGCGGTGACTTCCAGAGTTTGAGGTGGGAGATCATTTCTTCTTTAAGGTGATGCCTAATTGAGGAGTGGTGAGATTTGGTAAGCGGGAAAAGCAGTAGTCGAGGTATATTAGGCCCTTCGAGGAACTTCAGAGGGTTGGTGCAGTTGCTTACCGGTTGACATTACCGCCAAATCTATTGGGACACTATCCGTACCAGTTATCCCTTCTTATTTGGGGATGGAGGTAAGCTTTTATAGTCTTATAGTATTGCATGACTGTTGCATATGCATGTGTTTGAAAGTAGATGTGTATGTGAATTTCGGGTACAAAATTCTTTTAAGGGGATGCGTCCTAGATCTCAAGGGTAGCTGGTAAGATCTCTTATCCTTGGTAGAGTTCACCTATAACAACAGATACCAGGCAAGCATACAGATGTCACCCACCCTATAAGGCATTAGATGGGNGTACCAATTATCCCTTCTTATTTGAGGATGGTGGTACACTTTTATAGTCTTGCAGAATTGCCTGATAGTTGCATATGCATGTGTTTGAATATATATGTATATGTGAATTTCGGGGATGAAATTCTTTTAACGGGGGGACTATTAAGACATTAGAGGACCTGCTACGGCCATGCGTCCGAGATCTGAAGCGTAGATGAGAATATCACTTTCCCCTGGTAGATTTTGTCTACAACAATAGTTACCAAGCAAGCATACAGATACCACCTTATGAGGCATTATATGGGANACACTATCCGTACCAATTATCCCTTCTTATTTGAGGATGGAGGTACACTTTTATAGCCTTGTAGTATTGTATGACTGTTGCATATGCATGTGTTTGAATGTATATCTATATGTTAATTTCGGGGACAAAATTCTTTTAAGGGGAGACTATTCATATATTAGAGAACATGCTACGGGCATGCCTCCTATATCTAAAGGGCAGCTGGGAAGAGCACTTCCCCTTGGTAGTGTTCTTCTACAACAATAGTTACCAGGCGAGCATATAGATGGCACCTCATGAGGCATAATTTGGGAGGCCGTGTCAATCTCCAGTTTGTTGGACGGAGGTGGGAGAAAGTCCCTTTGCGGGTCTGGATTTTGTTAGAGACACCACTCAAAAGGTGGATTTGATTCGAAAACATCTTTTCACGGCTCAAAGCCGGTAGAAGAGCTACGTCGACAGACGGCGGTGACTTCCAGAGTTTGAGGTGGGAGATCATTTCTTCTTTAAGGTGATGCCTAATTGAGGAGTGGTGAGATTTGGTAAGCGGGAAAAGCAGTAGTCGAGGTATATTAGGCCCTTCGAGGAACTTCAGAGGGTTGGTGCAGTTGCTTACCGGTTGACATTACCGCCAAATCTATTGGGACACTATCCGTACCAGTTATCCCTTCTTATTTGGGGATGGAGGTAAGCTTTTATAGTCTTATAGTATTGCATGACTGTTGCATATGCATGTGTTTGAAAGTAGATGTGTATGTGAATTTCGGGTACAAAATTCTTTTAAGGGGATGCGTCCTAGATCTCAAGGGTAGCTGGTAAGATCTCTTATCCTTGGTAGAGTTCACCTATAACAACAGATACCAGGCGAGCATACAGATGTCACCCTATAAGACATTAGATGTGAGGCTGTGTCGATCTCCGATTTGCTGGAGGGAGGTGGGAGAGAGACCCTCTACGGGTCCGGATTTGGTTAGAGACACGTCTAAGAAGCTGGATTTGATTAGAAAACATCTTCTCACAGCTCAAAGCTGGCAGAAGAACTACGCCGACAAACAACGGCGACCTCTAGAGTTTGAGGTGGGAGATCATGTCTTCTTGAAAGTGATGCCTAAAATTGGAGTGTTGAGATTTGGTATGCGGGAAAAGTAGTCACCGAGGTATATCGGGCCCTTTGAGGAACTTGAGAGGGTAGGTGCAGTTTGTTACTCGTTGGCTTTACTACCAAATCAATCGGGTGTTCATGCGACATTCCATGTCTCTACGCTCCAAAAATACACCCCGGATCCGACTGATGTGGTGGATTGGGGAGAGCTTGTTGTTGTTGTTGAGGGGAGCTTCGAGGAGGGACCGGTGCACATCATGGATAGCTAGGATCAGGTTTTGCGAGGCAAGATCGTGAGGCTAATGAAGGTGCGGTGGCAGCACCGTGGAGTGTAGGAGGCGACTTGGGAGAGCGAGCACACTATCCATACCAGTTGTCCCTTCTTATTTGAGGATGGAGGAACACTTTCATAGTCCTGTAGTATTACATGACTATTGCATATTCATGTGTTTGAATGTAAATGTATATGGGAATTTTGGGGACGAAATTCTTTTAAGGGGGGGAAAATTAAGACATTAGAGGACTTGCTACAGCCATGCGTCCTAGATCTAAAGCATAGCTGAGAAGATCACTTACCCCTGGTAGAGTTCGCCTACAAGAATAGTTAGCAGGCCAACATACTGATGGCACCATAAGAGGCATTATAAGGGAGGTCGTTTCGATCTCCAGTTTGTTGGACGGAGGCGAGATAGAGACCCGCTATGGGTCCGAATTTGGTTAGAGACACCACTGAGAAGGTGGATTTGATTCGAAGACGTTTTCCGCCGACTCAAAGCCGGCAGAAGAGCTACGCCTACAAACGGCGCCGACCACTAGAGTTTGAAGTTAGAGCTCATGTCTTCTTGAAGGTGATGCCTACAAGTGGAGTGGTGAGATTTGGTACGCAGGAAAAGAAGTCGCCGAGGTATATCGGACCCTTCGAGGAACTTGAGAGGGTTGGTGCAGTTACTTACTGTTTGGCATTACTGCCAAATCTATTGGGTATTCATGCGGTATTCCATGTCTCTATGCTCTAAAAATACACCTCGGATCTGACTCATGTGGTGGATTGGGGAGAGCTTGTTGTTGTTGTTGACGGGACCTTCGTGGAGGGACCGCTGCGCATCGTGAATAGTCGGGATCAGGTTTAGCGAGGCAAAACCATGTGGCTAATGAAGGTACTGTGGCAGCACCGGGGAGTGAAGGAGGCGACATTAGATCGCAAGGGCACTATCCGTACCGATTATCCCTTCTTATTTGAAGATGGGGGTACCCTTTTATAGTCTTGTAGTATTGCATCACTCTTGCATATGCATGTGTTTGAATGTATATGTGTATGTGAATTTCAAGGACGAAATTCTTTTAAGGGGATGCGTCCTAGATATCAAGGGTAGCTGGGAAGATCTCTTATCCTTGGTAGAGTTAGCCTACAACAACAGATACTAGGCGTGCATACATATGTCACCCTATGAGGCATTATATGGGAGGCCGTGTCGATCTCCTGTTTGTTGGACGGAGGTGGGACAGAAACCCTCTACGGGTCCGGATTTGGTTAGAGACACGGCTGAGAAGTTGGATTTGTTTAGAAAACCTCTTCTCACTGCTCAGAGTCGACAGAAGAGCTACGCTAACAAACAACAGTGACCTCTAGAGTTTGAGGTGGGAGATCATGTCTTCTTGAAGGTGATGCCAAAAATTGGAGTGGTGAGGTTTGGTATGCGGGAAAAGCAGTTGCCCAGGTATATCGGGCCCTTCGAGGAACTTGAGAGGGTAGGTGTCGTTTGATGCTAGTTGGCTTTACTGCCAAATCTATCAGGTGTTCATGCGGTATTCCATGTCTCTATGCTCTAAAAATACACCCCGGATCTGACTGATGTGGTGGATTGGGGAGAGCTTGTTGTTGTTACTGATGGGACCTTCCAAGATGGACCGGGGCGCATCATGGAAATCCGGGATCAGGTTTTGCGAGGCAAGACTATAAGGCTATTGAACGGGCTGTCGCAGTACTGAGGAGAGGGGGAGGAGACATGGGAGCGCGAGGACACTATCTGTACCAATTATCCCTTCTTATTTGAGGATGGTGGTACACTTTTATAGTCTTGCAGAATTGCCTGATAGTTGCATATGCATGTGTTTGAATATATATGTATATGTGAATTTCGGGGATGAAATTCTTTTAACGGGGGGACTATTAAGACATTAGAGGACCTGCTACGGCCATGCGTCCGAGATCTGAAGCGTAGATGAGAATATCACTTTCCCCTGGTAGATTTTGTCTACAACAATAGTTACCAAGCAAGCATACAGATACCACCTTATGAGGCATTATATGGGAGGCCGTCTTGATCCCCGATTTGTTGGACGGAGGTGGGATAGAGACCCTCTACGGGTCCGAATTTGGTTAGAGATACCACTTAGAAGGTGGATTTGATTCAAAAATATCTTCTCCCGGCTCAAAGCCGGTAGAAGAGTTACGTCGATAGACGACGCCGACCTCTAGAGTTTGAGGTGGCAGATCAAGTCTTCTTGAAGGTGATGCCTAAAAGTGGAGCGGTGGGATTTGGTAAGCGGTAAAAGCAATAACCGAGGTATATCGAGCCCTTCGAGGAACTTGAGAGAGTTGGTGCAGTTGCTTACCATTTTGGCATTACTGCCAAAACTATTGGGTATTCATGCGGTATTCCATGTCTCTATGCTCTGAAAATACACCCAGGATCTGACTCATGTGGTGGATTGGGGATAGCTTGTTCTTGTTGCTGATCGGACTTTCGTGGAGGGACCGGTGCGCATCATGAATAGCCGGGATCAGGTTTTACGACGCAAAATGGTGGGGCTAATGAAGGTACTGTGGCAGCACCGGGGAGCAGAGGAGGCGACATGGGATCACGAGGACACTATCCGTACCAGTTATCCCTTCTTATTTGGGGATGGAGGTAAGCTTTTATAGTCTTATAGTATTGCATGACTGTTGCATATGCATGTGTTTGAAAGTAGATGTGTATGTGAATTTCGGGTACAAAATTCTTTTAAGGGGATGCGTCCTAGATCTCAAGGGTAGCTGGTAAGATCTCTTATCCTTGGTAGAGTTCACCTATAACAACAGATACCAGGCAAGCATACAGATGTCACCCTATAAGGCATTAGATGAGAGGCTGTGTCGATCTCCGATTTGCTGGAGGGAGGTGGGAGAGAGACCCTCTACGGGTCCGGATTTGGTTAGAGACACGTCTAAGAAGCTGGATTTGATTAGAAAACATCTTCTCACAACTCAAAGCTGGCAGAAGAACTACGCCAACAAACAACGGCGACCTCTAGAGTTTGAGGTGGGAGATCATGTCTTCCTNGAGATACCACTTAGAAGGTGGATTTGATTCAAAAATATCTTCTCCCGGCTCAAAGCCGGTAGAAGAGTTNAGGCATTAGATGAGAGGCTGTGTCGATCTCCGATTTGCTGGAGGGAGGTGGGAGAGAGACCCTCTACGGGTCCGGATTTGGTTAGAGACACGTCTAAGAAGCTGGATTTGATTAGAAAACATCTTCTCACAACTCAAAGCTGGCAGAAGAACTACGCCGACAAACAACGGCGACCTCTAGAGTTTGAGGTGGGAGATCATGTCTTCTTNTGGCAGATCAAGTCTTCTTGAAGGTGATGCCTAAAAGTGGAGCGGTGGGATTTGGTAAGCGGTAAAAGCAATAACCGAGGTATATCGAGCCCTTCGAGGAACTTGAGAGAGTTGGTGCAGTTGCTTACCATTTTGGCATTACTGCCAAAACTATTGGGTATTCATGCGGTATTCCATGTCTCTATGCTCTGAAAATACACCCAGGATCTGACTCATGTGGTGGATTGGGGATAGCTTGTTCTTGTTGCTGATCGGACTTTCGTGGAGGGACCGGTGCGCATCATGAATAGCCGGGATCAGGTTTTACGACGCAAAATGGTGGGGCTAATGAAGGTACTCTGGCAGCACCGGGGAGCGGAGGAGGCGACATGGGATCACGAGGACACTATTCGTACCAGTTATCCCTTCTTATTTGGGGATGGAGGTAAGCTTTTACAGTCTTATAGTATTGCATGACTGTTGCATATGCATGTGTTTGAAAGTAGATGTGTATGTGAATTTCGGGTACAAAATTCTATTTAGGGGATGCGTCCTAGATCTCAAGGGTAGCTGGTAAGATCTCTTATCCTTGGTAGAGTTCACCTATAACAACAGATACCAGGCGAGCATACAGATGTCACCCTATAAGACATTAGATGTGNATGAATAGCCGGGATCAGGTTTTACGACGCAAAATGGTGGGGCTAATGAAGGTACTGTGGCAGCACCGGGGAGCAGAGGAGGCGACATGGGATCACGAGGACACTATCCGTACCAGTTATCCCTTCTTATTTGGGGATGGAGGTAAGCTTTTATAGTCTTATAGTATTGCATGACTGTTGCATATGCATGTGTTTGAAAGTAGATGTGTATGTGAATTTCGGGTACAAAATTCTTTTAAGGGGATGCGTCCTAGATCTCAAGGGTAGCTGGTAAGATCTCTTATCCTTGGTAGAGTTCACCTATAACAACAGATACCAGGCGAGCATACAGATGTCACCCTATAAGACATTAGATGTGAGGCTGTGTCGATCTCCGATTTGCTGGAGGGAGGTGGGAGAGAGACCCTCTACGGGTCCGGATTTAGTTAGAGACACGTCTAAGAAGCTGGATTTGATTAGAAAACATCTTCTCACAGCTCAAAGCTGGCAGAAGAACTACGCCGACAAACAACGGCGATCTCTAGAGTTTGAGGTGGGAGATCATGTCTTCCTGAAAGTGATGCCTAAAATTGGAGTGTTGAGATTTGGTATGCGGGAAAAGTAGTCACCGAGGTATATCGGGCCCTTTGAGGAACTTGAGAGGGTAGGTGCAGTTTGTTACTCGTTGGCTTTACTACCAAATCAATCGGGTGTTCATGCGACATTCCATGTCTCTACGCTCCAAAAATACACCCCGGATCCGACTGATGTGGTGGATTGGGGAGAGCTTGTTGTTGTTGTTGAGGGGAGCTTCGAGGAGGGACCGGTGCACATCATGGATAGCTAGGATCAGGTTTTGCGAGGCAAGATCGTGAGGCTAATGAAGGTGCGGTGGCAGCACCGTGGAGTGTAGGAGGCGACTTGGGAGAGCGAGGACACTATTTATACCAGTTATCCCTTCTTATTTGAGGATGGAGGAACACTTTCATAGTCCTGTAGTATTGCATGACTATTGCATATGCATGTCTTTGAATGTAAATGTATATGGGAATTTTGGGGACGAAATTCTTTTAAGATGGGGACAATTAAGACATTAGAGGACTTGCTACAGCCATACGTCCTAGATCTAAAGCATAGCTGAGAAGATCACTTACCCCTGGTAGAGTTCGCCTACAAGAATAGTTAGCAGGCCAACATACTGATGGCACCTTAAGAGGCATTATAAGGGAGGTCGTTTCGATCTGCAGTTTGTTGGACGGAGGCGGGATAGAGACCCGCTATGGGTCCGAATTTGGTTAGAGACACCACTGAGAAGGTGGATTTGATTCAAAGACGTTTTTCGCCGACTCAAAGCCGGCAGAAGAGCTACGCCTACAAACGGCGCAGTCCACTAGAGTTTGAAGTTAGAGCTCATGTCTTCTTGAAGGTGATGCCTACAAGTGGAGTGGTGAGATTTGGTACGCAGGAAAAGAAGTCGCCGAGGTATATCGGACCCTTCGAGGAACTTGAGAGGGTTGGTGCAGTTACTTACTGTTTGGCATTACTGCCAAATCTATTGGGTATTCATGCGGTATTCCATGTCTCTATGCTCTAAAAATACACCTCGGATCTGACTCATGTGGTGGATTGGGGAGAGCTTGTTGTTGTTGCTGACGGGACCTTCGTGGAGGGACCGCTACGCATGGTGAATAGTCAAGATCAGGTTTAGCGAGGCAAAACCATGAGGCTAATGAAGGTACTGTGGCAGCACCGGGGAGTGAAGGAGGCGACATTGGATCGNCTTACCCCTGGTAGAGTTCGCCTACAAGAATAGTTAGCAGGCCAACATACTGATGGCACCTTAAGAGGCATTATAAGGGAGGTCGTTTCGATCTGCAGTTTGTTGGACGGAGGCGGGATAGAGACCCGCTATGGGTCCGAATTTGGTTAGAGACACCACTGAGAAGGTGGATTTGATTCAAAGACGTTTTTCGCCGACTCAAAGCCGGCAGAAGAGCTACGCCTACAAACGGCGCAGTCCACTAGAGTTTGAAGTTAGAGCTCATGTCTTCTTGAAGGTGATGCCTACAAGTGGAGTGGTGAGATTTGGTACGCAGGAAAAGAAGTCGCCGAGGTATATCGGACCCTTCGAGGAACTTGAGAGGGTTGGTGCAGTTACTTACTGTTTGGCATTACTGCCAAATCTATTGGGTATTCATGCGGTATTCCATGTCTCTATGCTCTAAAAATACACCTCGGATCTGACTCATGTGGTGGATTGGGGAGAGCTTGTTGTTGTTGTTGACGGGACCTTCGTGGAGGGACCGCTGCGCATCGTGAATAGTCGGGATCAGGTTTAGCGAGGCAAAACCATGTGGCTAATGAAGGTACTGTGGCAGCACCGGGGAGTGAAGGAGGCGACATTAGATCGCAAGGGCACTATCCGTACCGATTATCCCTTCTTATTTGAAGATGGGGGTACCCTTTTATAGTCTTGTAGTATTGCATCACTCTTGCATATGCACGTGTTTGAATGTATATGTGTATGTGAATTTCAAGGACGAAATTCTTTTAAGGGGATGCGTCCTAGATATCAAGGGTAGCTGGGAAGATCTCTTATCCTTGGTAGAGTTCGCCTACAACAACAGATACTAGGCGTGCATACATATGTCACCCTATGAGGCATTATATGGGAGGCCGTGTCGATCTCCTGTTTGTTGGACGGAGGTGGGACAGAAACCCTCTACGGGTCCGGATTTGGTTAGAGACACGGCTGAGAAGTTGGATTTGTTTAGAAAACCTCTTCTCACTGCTCAGAGTCGACAGAAGAGCTACGCTAACAAACAACAGTGACCTCTAGAGTTTGAGGTGGGAGATCATGTCTTCTTGAAGGTGATGCCAAAAATTGGAGTGGTGAGGTTTGGTATGCGGGAAAAGCAGTTGCCCAGGTATATCGGGCCCTTCGAGGAACTTGAGAGGGTAGGTGTCGTTTGATGCTAGTTGGCTTTACTGCCAAATCTATCAGGTGTTCATGCGGTATTCCATGTCTCTATGCTCTAAAAATACACCCCGGATCTGACTGATGTGGTGGATTGGGGAGAGGTTGTTGTTGTTACTGATGGGACCTTCCAAGATGGACCGGGGCGCATCATGGAAATCCGGGATCAGGTTTTGCGAGGCAAGACTATAAGGCTATTGAACGGGCTGTCGCAGTACTGAGGAGAGGGGGAGGAGACATGGGAGCGCGAGGACACTATCTGTACCAATTATCCCTTCTTATTTGAGGATGGTGGTACACTTTTATAGTCTTGCAGAATTGCCTGATAGTTGCATATGCATGTGTTTGAATATATATGTATATGTGAATTTCGGGGATGAAATTCTTTTAACGGGGGGACTATTAAGACATTAGAGGACCTGCTACGGCCATGCGTCCTAGATCTGAAGCGTAGATGAGAATATCACTTTCCCCTGGTAGATTTTGTCTACAACAATAGTTACCAAGCAAGCATACAGATACCACCTTATGAGGCATTATATGGGAGGCCGTCTTGATCCCCGATTTGTTGGACGGAGGTGGGATAGAGACCCTCTACGGGTCCGAATTTGGTTAGAGATACCACTTAGAAGGTGGATTTGATTCAAAAATATCTTCTCCCGGCTCAAAGCCGGTAGAAGAGTTACGTCGATAGACGACGCCGACCTCTAGAGTTTGAGGTGGCAGATCAAGTCTTCTTGAAGGTGATGCCTAAAAGTGGAGCGGTGGGATTTGGTAAGCGGTAAAAGCAATAACCGAGGTATATCGAGCCCTTCGTGGAACTTGAGAGAGTTGGTGCAGTTGCTTACCATTTTGGCATTACTGCCAAAACTATTGGGTATTCATGCGGTATTCCATGTCTCTATGCTCTGAAAATACACCCAGGATCTGACTCATGTGGTGGATTGGGGATAGCTTGTTCTTGTTGCTGATCGGACTTTCGTGGAGGGACCGGTGCGCATCATGAATAGCCGGGATCAGGTTTTACGACGCAAAATGGTGGGGCTAATGAAGGTACTCTGGCAGCACCGGGGAGCGGAGGAGGCGACATGGGATCACGAGGACACTATTCGTACCAGTTATCCCTTCTTATTTGGGGATGGAGGTAAGCTTTTATAGTCTTATAGTATTGCATGACTGTTGCATATGCATGTGTTTGAAAGTAGATGTGTATGTGAATTTCGGGTACAAAATTCTTTTAAGGGGATGCATCCTAGATCTCAAGGGTAGCTGGTAAGATCTCTTATCCTTGGTAGAGTTCACCTATAACAACAGATACCAGGCGAGCATACAGATGTCACCCTATAAGGCATTAGATGTGAGGCTGTGTCGATCTCCGATTTGCTGGAGGGAGGTGGGAGAGAGACCCTCTACGGGTCCGGATTTGGTTAGAGACACGTCTAAGAAGCTGGATTTGATTAGAAAACATCTTCTCACAACTCAAAGCTGGCAGAAGAACTACGCCGACAAACAACGGCGACCTCTAGAGTTTGAGGTGGGAGATCATGTCTTCTTGAAAGTGATGCCTAAAATTGGAGTGTTGAGATTTGGTATGCGGGAAAAGTAGTCACCGAGGTATATCGGGCCCTTTGAGGAACTTGAGAGGGTAGGTGCAGTTTGTTACTCGTTGGCTTTACTACCAAATCAATCGGGTGTTCATGCGACATTCCATGTCTCTACGCTCCAAAAATACACCCCGGATCCGACTGATGTGGTGGATTGGGAAGAGCTTGTTGTTGTTGTTGAGGGGAGCTTCGAGGAGGGACCGGTGCACATCATGGATAGCTAGGATCAGGTTTTGCGAGGCAAGATCGTGAGGCTAATGAAGGTGCGGTGGCAGCACCGTGGAGTGTAGGAGGCGACTTGGGAGAGCGAGCACACTATCCATACCAGTTGTCCCTTCTTATTTGAGGATGGAGGAACACTTTCATAGTCCTGTAGTATTACATGACTATTGCATATTCATGTGTTTGAATGTAAATGTATATGGGAATTTTGGGGACGAAATTCTTTTAAGGGGGGGAAAATTAAGACATTAGAGGACTTGCTACAGCCATGCGTCCTAGATCTAAAGCATAGCTGAGAAGATCACTTACCCCTGGTAGAGTTCGCCTACAAGAATAGTTAGCAGGCCAACATACTGATGGCACCATAAGAGGCATTATAAGGGAGGTCGTTTCGATCTCCAGTTTGTTGGACGGAGGCGAGATAGAGACCCGCTATAGGTCCGAATTTGGTTAGAGACACCACTGAGAAGGTGGATTTGATTCGAAGACGTTTTCCGCCGACTCAAATCCGGCAGAAGAGCTACGCCTACAAACGGCGCCGACCACTAGAGTTTGAAGTTGGAGCTCATGTCTTCTTGAAGGTGATGCCTACAAGTGGAGTGGTGAGATTTGGTACGCAGGAAAAGAAGTCGCCGAGGTATATCGGACCCTTCGAGGAACTTGAGAGGGTTGGTTCAGTTACTTACTGTTTGGCATTACTGCCAAATCTATTGGGTATTCATGCGGTATTCCATGTCTCTATGCTCTAAAAATACACCTCGGATCTGACTCATGTGGTGGATTGGGGAGAGCTTGTTGTTGTTGCTGACGGGACCTTCGTGGAGGGACCGCTGCGCATCGTGAATAGTCGGGATCAGGTTTAGCGAGGCAAAACCATGTGGCTAATGAAGGTACTGTGGCAGCACCGGGGAGTGAAGGAGGCGACATTGGATCGCGAGGGCACTATCCGTACCGATTATCCCTTCTTATTTGAAGATGGGGGTACCCTTTTATAGTCTTGTAGTATTGCATCACTCTTGCATATGCATGTGTTTGAATGTATATGTGTATGTGAATTTCAAGGACGAAATTCTTTTAAGGGGATGCGTCCTAGATATCAAGGGTAGCTGGGAAGATCTCTTATCCTTGGTAGAGTTCGCCTACAACAACAGATACTAGGCGTGCATACATATGTCACCCTATGAGGCACTATATGGGAGGCCGTGTCGATCTCCTATTTGTTTGACGGAGGTGGGAGAGAAACCCTCTACGGGTCCGGATTTGGTTAGAGACACGTTTGAGAAGTTGGATTTGTTTAGAAAACCTCTTCTCACGGCTCACAACCGATAGAAGAGCTACGCCGACAAACAACAGTGACCTCTAGAGTTTGAGGTAGGAGATCTTGTCTTCTTGAAGGTGATTCCTAAAATTGGAGTGGTGAGGTTTGGTTTGCGGGAAAAGCAGTCGCCCAGGTATATCGGGCCCTTCGAGGAACTTGAGAGGGTAGGTGTCGTTTGATACTAGTTGGCTTTACCGCCAAATCTATCGGGTGTTCATGCGGTATTTCATGTCTCTATGCTCTAAAAATACACCCCGGATCTGACTGATGTGGTGGATTGGGGAGAGCTTGTTGTTGTTACTGATGGGACCTTCAAAGATGGACCGGGGCGCATCATGGAAATCCGGGATCAGGTTTTGCGTGGCAAGACTGTAAGGCTACTGAACGGGCTGTCGCAGTACTGAGGAGAGGAGGAGGAGACATGGGAGCGCGAGGACACTATCTGTACCAATTATCCCTTCTTATTTGAGGATGGTGGTACACTTTTATAGTCTTGCAGTATTGCATGACAGTTGCATATGCATGTGTTTGAATATATATGTATATGTGAATTTCGGGGACGAAATTCTTTTAAGGGGGGGACTATTAAGACATTAGAGGACCTGCTACGGCCATGCGTCCTAGATCTGAAGCGTAGATGAGAAGATCACTTTCCCCTGGTAGATTTTGCCTACAACAACAGTTACCAAGCAAGCATAGAGAGGGCACCTTATGAGGCATTATATGGAAGGCCGTCTTGATCCCCGATTTGTTGGACGGAGGTGGGATAGAGACCCTCTACGGGTCCGAATTTGGTTAGAGATACCACTTAGAAGGTGGATTTGATTCAAAAATATCTTCTCCCGGCTCAAAGCTGGTACAAGAGCTACGTCGATAGACGACGCCGACCTCTAGAGTTTGAGGTGGCAGATCAAGTCTTCTTGAAGGTGATGCCTAAAAGTGGAGCGGTGGGATTTGGTAAGCGGTAAAAGCAATCACCGAGGTATATCGAGCCCTTCGTGGAACTTGAGAGAGTTGGTGCAGTTGCTTACCATTTGGCATTACTGCCAAAACTATTGGGTATTCATGCGGTATTCCATGTCTCTATGCTCTGAAAATACACCCAGGATCTGACTCATGTGGTGGATTGGGGATAGCTTGTTCTTGTTGCTGATCGGACTTTCGTGGAGGGACCGGTGCGCATCATGAATAGCCGGGATCAGGTTTTACGACGCAAAATGGTGGGGCTAATGAAGGTACTCTGGCAGCACCGGGGAGCGGAGGAGGCGACATGGGATCACGAGGACACTATTCGTACCAGTTATCCCTTCTTATTTGGGGATGGAGGTAAGCTTTTACAGTCTTATAGTATTGCATGACTGTTGCATATGCATGTGTTTGAAAGTAGATGTGTATGTGAATTTCGGGTACAAAATTCTTTTAAGGGGATGCATCCTAGATCTCAAGGGTAGCTGGTAAGATCTCTTATCCTTGGTAGAGTTCACCTATAACAACAGATACCAGGCGAGCATACAGATGTCACCCTATAAGGCATTAGATGGGAGGCTGTGTCGATCACCGATTTGCTGGAGGGAGGTGGGATAGAGACCTTCTACGGGTCCGGATTTGGTTAGAGACACGTCTAAGAAGCTGGATTTGATTAGAAAACATCTTCTCACAGCCGACAAACAACGGCGACCTCTACAGTTTGAGGTGGGAGATCATGTCTTCTTGAAAGTGATGCCTAAAATTGGGGTGTTGAGATTTGGTATGCGGGAAAAGTAGTCACCGAGGTATATCGGGCCCTTTGAGGAACTTGAGAGGGTAGGTGCAGTTTGTTACTCGTTGGCTTTACTACCAAATCAATCGGGTGTTCATGCGACATTCCATGTCTCTACGCTCCAAAAATACACCCCGGATCCGACTGATGTGGTGGATTGGGGAGAACTTGTTGTTGTTGTTGAGGGGAGCTTCGAGGAGGGACCGGTGCACATCGTGGATAGCTAGGATCAGGTTTTGCGAGGCTAGATCGTGAGGCTAATGAAGGTGCGGTGGCAGCACCGTGGAGTGTAGGAGGCGACTTGGGAGAGCGAGCACACTATCCATACCAGTTGTCCCTTCTTATTTGAGGATGGAGGAACACTTTCATAGTCCTGTAGTATTACATGACTATTGCATATTCATGTGTTTGAATGTAAATGTATATGGGAATTTTGGGGACGAAATTGTTTTAAGGGGGGGAAAATTAAGACATTAGAGGACTTGCTACAGCCATGCGTCCTAGATCTAAAGCATAGCTGAGAAGATCACTTACCCCTGGTAGAGTTCGCCTACAAGAATAGTTAGCAGGCCAACATACTGATGGCACCATAAGAGGCATTATAAGGGAGGTCGTTTCGATCTCCAGTTTGTTGGACGGAGGCGAGATAGAGACCCGCTATAGGTCCGAATTTGGTTAGAGACACCACTGAGAAGGTGGATTTGATTCGAAGACGTTTTCCGCCGACTCAAATCCGGCAGAAGAGCTACGCCTACAAACGGCGCCGACCACTAGAGTTTGAAGTTGGAGCTCATGTCTTCTTGAAGGTGATGCCTACAAGTGGAGTGGTGAGATTTGGTACGCAGGAAAAGAAGTCGCCGAGGTATATCGGACCCTTCGAGGAACTTGAGAGGGTTGGTGCAGTTACTTACTGTTTGGCATTACTGCCAAATCTATTGGGTATTCATGCGGTATTCCATGTCTCTATGCTCTAAAAATACACCTCGGATCTGACTCATGTGGTGGATTGGGGAGAGCTAGTTGTTGTTGCTGACGGGACCTTCGTGGAGGGACCGCTACGCATGGTGAATAGTCAAGATCAGGTTTAGCGAGGCAAAACCATGAGGCTAATGAAGGTACTGTGGCAGCACCGGGGAGTGAAGGAGGCGACATTGGATCGCGAGGGCACTATCCGTACCGATTATCCCTTCTTATTTGAAGATGGGGGTACCCTTTTATAGTCTTGTAGTATTGCATCACTCTTGCATATGCATGTGTTTGAATGTATATGTGTATGTGAATTTCAAGGACGAAATTCTTTTAAGGGGATGCGTCCTAGATATCAAGGGTAGCTGCGAAGATCTCTTATCCTTGGTAGAGTTCGCCTACAACAACAGATACTAGGCGTGCATACATATGTCACCCTATGAGGCACTATATGGGAGGCCGTGTCGATCTCCTATTTGTTTGACGGAGGTGGGAGAGAAACCCTCTACGGGTCCGGATTTGGTTAGAGACACGTTTGAGAAGTTGGATTTGTTTAGAAAACCTCTTCTCACGGCTCACAACCGATAGAAGAGCTACGCCGACAAACAACAGTGACCTCTAGAGTTTGAGGTAGGAGATCTTGTCTTCTTGAAGGTGATTCCTAAAATTGGAGTGGTGAGGTTTGGTTTGCGGGAAAAGCAGTCGCCCAGGTATATCGGGCCCTTCGAGGAACTTGAGAGGGCAGGTGTCGTTTGATACTAGTTGGCTTTACCGCCAAATCTATCGGGTGTTCATGCGGTATTTCATGTCTCTATGCTCTAAAAATACACCCCGGATCTGACTGATGTGGTGGATTGGGGAGAGCTTGTTGTTGTTACTGATGGGACCTTCAAAGATGGACCGGGGCGCATCATGGAAATCCGGGATCAGGTTTTGCGTGGCAAGACTGTAAGGCTACTGAACGGGCTGTCGCAGTACTGAGGAGAGGAGGAGGAGACATGGGAGCGCGAGGACACTATCTGTACCAATTATCCCTTCTTATTTGAGGATGGTGGTACACTTTTATAGTCTTGCAGTATTGCATGACAGTTGCATATGCATGTGTTTGAATATATATGTATATGTGAATTTCGGGGACGAAATTCTTTTAAGGGGGGGACTATTAAGACATTAGAGGACCTGCTACGGCCATGCGTCCTAGATCTGAAGCGTAGATGAGAAGATCACTTTCCCCTGGTAGATTTTGCCTACAACAACAGTTACCAAGCAAGCATAGAGAGGGCACCTTATGAGGCATTATATGGAAGGCCGTCTTGATCCCCGATTTGTTGGACGGAGGTGGGATAGAGACCCTCTACGGGTCCGAATTTGGTTAGAGATACCACTTAGAAGGTGGATTTGATTCAAAAATATCTTCTCCCGGCTCAAAGCTGGTACAAGAGCTNTCTTGATCCCCGATTTGTTGGACGGAGGTGGGATAGAGACCCTCTACGGGTCCGAATTTGGTTAGAGATACCACTTAGAAGGTGGATTTGATTCAAAAATATCTTCTCCCGGCTCAAAGCCGGTAGAAGAGCTACGTCGATAGACGACGCCGACCTCTAGAGTTTGAGGTGGCAGATCAAGTCTTCTTGAAGGTGATGCCTAAAAGTGGAGCGGTGGGATTTGGTAAGCTGTAAAAGCAATCACCGAGGTATATCGAGCCCTTCGTGGAACTTGAGAGAGTTGGTGCAGTTGCTTACCATTTGGCATTACTGCCAAAACTATTGGGTATTCATGCGGTATTCCATGTCTCTATGCTCTGAAAATACACCCAGGATCTGACTCATGTGGTGGATTGGGGATAGCTTGTTCTTGTTGCTGATCGGACTTTCGTGGAGGGACCGGTGCGCATCATGAATAGCCGGGATCAGGTTTTACGACGCAAAATGGTGGGGCTAATGAAGGTACTCTGGCAGCACCGGGGAGCGGAGGAGGCGACATGGGATCACGAGGACACTATTCGTACCAGTTATCCCTTCTTATTTGGGGATGGAGGTAAGCTTTTATAGTCTTATAGTATTGCATGACTGTTGCATATGCATGTGTTTGAAAGTAGATGTGTATGTGAATTTCGGGTACAAAATTCTTTTAAGGGGATGCGTCCTAGATCTCAAGGGTAGCTGGTAAGATCTCTTATCCTTGGTAGAGTTCACCTATAACAACAGATACCAGGCGAGCATACAGATGTCACCCTATAAGGCATTAGATGGGAGGCTGTGTCGATCACCGATTTGCTGGAGGGAGGTGGGATAGAGACCTTCTACGGGTCCGGATTTGGTTAGAGACACGTCTAAGAAGCTGGATTTGATTAGAAAACATCTTCTCACAGCCGACAAACAACGGCGACCTCTACAGTTTGANTTCGGGTACAAAATTCTTTTAAGGGGATGCGTCCTAGATCTCAAGGGTAGCTGGTAAGATCTCTTATCCTTGGTAGAGTTCACCTATAACAACAGATACCAGGCAAGCATACAGATGTCACCCTATAAGGCATTAGATGGGAGGCTGTGTCGATCACCGATTTGCTGGAGGGAGGTGGGAGAGAGACCTTCTACGGGTCCGGATTTGGTTAGAGACACGTCTAAGAAGCTAGATTTGATTAGAAAACATCTTCTCACAGCTCAAAGCTGGCAGAAGAACTACGCCGACAAACAACGGCGACCTCTACAGTTTTANAGGCTGTGTCGATCTCCGATTTGCTGGAGGGAGGTGGGATAGAGACCTTCTACGGGTCCGGATTTGGTTAGAGACACGTCTAAGAAGCTGGATTTGATTAGAAAACATCTTCTCACAGCCGACAAACAACGGCGACCTCTACAGTTTGAGGTGGGAGATCATGTCTTCTTGAAAGTGATGCCTAAAATTGGAGTGTTGAGATTTGGTATGCGGGAAAAGTAGTCACCGAGGTATATCGGGCCCTTTGAGGAACTTGAGAGGGTAGGTGCAGTTTGTTACTCGTTGGCTTTACTACCAAATCAATCGGGTGTTCATGCGACATTCCATGTCTCTACGCTCCAAAAATACACCCCGGATCCGACTGATGTGGTGGATTGGGGAGAACTTGTTGTTGTTGTTGAGGGGAGCTTCGAGGAGGGACCGGTGCACATCGTGGATAGCTAGGATCAGGTTTTGCGAGGCAAGATCGTGAGGCTAATGAAGGTGCGGTGGCAGCACCGTGGAGTGTAGGAGGCGACTTGGGAGAGCGAGCACACTATCCATACCAGTTGTCCCTTCTTATTTGAGGATGGAGGAACACTTTCATAGTCCTGTAGTATTACATGACTATTGCATATTCATGTGTTTGAATGTAAATGTATATGGGAATTTTGGGGACGAAATTGTTTTAAGGGGGGGAAANTATTACATGACTATTGCATATTCATGTGTTTGAATGTAAATGTATATGGGAATTTTGGGGACGAAATTCTTTTAAGGGGGGGAAAATTAAGACATTAGAGGACTTGCTACAGCCATGCGTCCTAGATCTAAAGCATAGCTGAGAAGATCACTTACCCCTGGTAGAGTTCGCCTACAAGAATAGTTAGCAGGCCAACATACTGATGGCACCATAAGAGGCATTATAAGGGAGGTCGTTTCGATCTCCAGTTTGTTGGACGGAGGCGAGATAGAGACCCGCTATAGGTCCGAATTTGGTTAGAGACACCACTGAGAAGGTGGATTTGATTCGAAGACGTTTTCCGCCGACTCAAATCCGGCAGAAGAGCTACGCCTACAAACGGCGCCGACCACTAGAGTTTGAAGTTGGAGCTCATGTCTTCTTGAAGGTGATGCCTACAAGTGGAGTGGTGAGATTTGGTACGCAGGAAAAGAAGTCGCCGAGGTATATCGGACCCTTCGAGGAACTTGAGAGGGTTGGTGCAGTTACTTACTGTTTGGCATTACTGCCAAATCTATTGGGTATTCATGCGGTATTCCATGTCTCTATGCTCTAAAAATACACCTCGGATCTGACTCATGTGGTGGATTGGGGAGAGCTTGTTGTTGTTGTTGACGGGACCTTCGTGGAGGGACCGCTGCGCATCGTGAATAGTCGGGATCAGGTTTAGCGAGGCAAAACCATGAGGCTAATGAAGGTACTGTGGCAGCACCGGGGAGTGAAGGAGGCGACATTGGATTGCGAGGGCACTATCCGTACCGATTATCCCTTCTTATTTGAAGATGGGGGTACCCTTTTATAGTCTTGTAGTATTGCATCACTCTTGGATATGCATGTGTTTGAATGTATATGTGTATGTGAATTTCAAGGACAAAATTCTTTTAAGGGGATGCGTCCTAGATATCAAGGGTAGCTGGGAAGATCTCTTATCCTTGGTAGAGTTCGCCTACAACAACAGATACTAGGCGTGCATACATATGTCACCCTATGAGGCATTATATGGGAGGCCGTGTCGATCTCCTGTTTGTTGGACGGAGGTGGGAGAGAAACCCTCTACGGGTCCGGATTTGGTTAGAGACACGTCTGAGAAGTTGAATTTGATTAGAAAACGTGTTGTCATGGCTGAGAGCTGACAGAAAAACTACGCCGACAAACAACGGTGACTTTAGAGTTTGAGGTGGGAGATCTTGTCTTCTTGAAGGTGATGCCTAAAATTGGAGTGGTGAGGTTTGGTTTGTGTAGGGAAAGCAATCGCCCAGGTATATCGGGCCCTTTGAGGAACTTGAGAGGGTAGGTGCCGTTTGATACTAATTGGCTTTACCGCCAAATCTATCTGGTGTTCATGCGGTATTCCATGTCTCTATGCTCCAAAAATACACCCCGTATCCGACTGATGTAGTGGATTTGGGAGAGCTTGTTGTTGTTGTTGATGGGACCTTCCAAGAGGGACCGGGGCGTATCATGGAAAGCCGGGATCAAGTTTTGCGAGGCAAGACTGTAAGGCTATTGAACGGGCTGTCGCAGTATTGTGGAGTGGAGGAGGAGACATGGGAGCGCGAGGACACTATCCGTACCAATTATCCCTTCTTATTTGAGGATGGTGGTACACTTTTATAGTCTTGTAGTATTGCATGACACTTGCATCTGCATGTGTTTGAATGTATATGTATATGTGAATTTCAGGGACGAAATTCTTTTAAGGGGGGAACTATTAAGACATTAGAGGACGTGCTATGGCCATGCGTCCTAGATCTNTGTTTGAATGTATATGTATATGTGAATTTCGGGGACGAAATTCTTTTAAGGGGGGAACTATTAAGACATTAGAGGACGTGCTATGACCATGCGTCCTAGATTTAAATCGTTATGAGAAGATCACTTTCCTTTGGTAGATTTTGACTACAACGACAGTTAGTAGGCAAGCATACAGATAGCACCTTATGAGGCATTATATTGGAGGCCCTGTTGATCTCCGATTTGTTGGACAAAGGTGGGATAGAGACCCTCTACGAGTCAGAATTTGGTTAGAGATACCACTGAGAAGGTGGATTTGATTCGAAAACATCTTCTCCCGGCTCAAAGCCGGCAGAAGAGCTACGCCGATAGATGACGCCGACCTCTAGAGTTTGAGGTGGCAGATTCAAGTCTTCTTGAAGGTGATGCCTAAAGGTGGAGCGGTGGGATTTGGTAAGCGGTAAAAGCAATCACCGAGGTATATCGGGCCCTTCGAGGAACTTTAGAGAGTTGGTGCAGTTGCTTACCATTTGGCATTACTGCCAAAACTAATGGGTATTCATGCGGTATTCCATGTCTCTATGCTTTGAAAATACACACAGGATATGACTTAGGTGGTGGATTGGGGATAGCTTGTTGTTGTTGCTGATGGGACCTTCGTGGAGGGACCGGTGCGCATCATGGATAGCTGGGATCAGGTTTTGTGAGGCAAGACCGTGAGGCTAATAAAGGTGCGGTGGTAGCACCGTGGAGTATAGGAGGCGACATGGGAGAGGGAGGACACTATCCATACCAGTTATCCTTCTTATTTGAGGATGGAAGAACACTTTTATAGTCTTGTGGTATTGCATGACTATTGCATAGGCATGTGTTTGGATGTAAATGTATATGTGAATTTCGGGGACAAATTTCTTTTAAGGGGGGGACAATTAAGACATTAAAGGATATGCTACAGCCATGCATCCTAGATCCAAAGCATAGCTGAGAAGATCACTTACCCCTGGTAGAGTTCGCCTACAAGAATAGTTAGTAGGCCAACATACTGATGGCACCTTAAGAGACATTATAAGGGAGGTCGTTTCGATCTCCAGTTTGTTGGACGGAGGCGGGATAAAGTCCCGCTATGGGTCTGAATTTGCTTAGAGACACCACTGAGAAGGTGGATTTGATTCGAAGACGTCTTCCCCCGACTCAAAGCCGGCAGAAGAGCTACGCCTACAAACGGCGCCGACCACTAGAGTTTGAAGTGGGAGCTCATGTCTTCTTGAAGGTGATGCCTAAAATTGGAGTGGTGAGATTTGGTATGCAGGAAAAGCAGTCGCCCAGGTATATCGGGCCCTTCGAGGAACATGAGAGGGTAGGTACCATTTGTTACTAGTTGGCTTTACCGCCAAATCTATCGAGTGTTCTTACGGTATTCCATGTCTGTATGCTCCAAAAATACACCCCGGATCCGACTGATGTGGTGGATTGGGGAGAGCTTGTTGTTGTTGCTGATGGGACCATCAAAGAGGGACCGGGGCGCATCATGGATAGCCAGGATCAGGTTTTGCGAGGCAAGACTGTAAGGCTACTGAACGGGCTGTCGCAGCACAGAGGGGTGGAGGAGGAGACATGGGAGCGCAGGGACACTATCCGTACCAATTATCCCTTCTTATTTAAGGATGGAGGTACACTTTTATTGTCTTGCAGTATTGCATGACAGTTGCATATGCATGTGTTTGAATGTATATGTATATGTGAATTTTGGGGACGAAATTCTTTTAAGTGGGGGACTATTAAGAATTAGAGGACATGCTACGGCCATGCGTCCTAGATCTAAAGCATAGATGAGAAGATCACTTACCCCGGGTAGATTTTACCTACAACAACAGTTACCAGGCAACCATACAGATAGCTCCTTATGAGGCATTTATATGGGAGGCTGTGTCGAGCTCCGATTTGTTGGATGGAGGTGGGAAAGAGACCCTCTACGGGTCTGAATTTGGTTAGAGACACCACTAAGAAGGTGGATTTGATTCGAAAACATCTTCTCCCGGCTCAAAGCCGACAGAAGAGCTACGCCGATAGACGACGCCGACCTCTAGAGTTTGAGATGGCAGATCAAGTCTTCTTGAAGGTGATGCCAAAAAGTGGAGCGGTGGGATTTGGTAAGCAGTAAAAGTAGTCACCGAGGTATATCGGGCCCTTCGAGGAACTTGAGAGAGTTGGTGCCATTGCTTACTATTTGGCATTACTGCCAAATCTATTGGGTATTAATGCGGTATTCCATGTCCCTATGCTCTGAAAATACACCCAGGGTCTGACTTATGTGGTAGATTGGGGATTGCTTATTGTTGTTGCTGATGGGACCTTCGTGGAGGGACCGGTGCGCATCATGAATAGTCGGGATCAGGTTTTGCGAGGCAAAACGGTGGGGCTAATGAAGGTACTGTGGCAGCACCGGGGAATGGAGGAGGCGACATGGGATTACTAGGACACTATCCGTACCAATTATCCCTACTTTTTTGGGCGTGGAGGTACCCTTTTTTTGTTTGGTAGTATTGCATGACTGTTGCATATGCATGTGCTTGAAAGTAGATGTGTATGTGAATTTTGGGTACGAAATTCTTTTAAGGGGATGCGTCCTAGATCTCAAGGGTAGCTGGGAAGATCTCTTATCCTTGGTAGAGTTCACCTATAACAACAGATACCAGGCGAGCATACAGATGTCCCCATATGAGGCATTATATGGGAGGCCGTGTCAATCTCTGATTTTTTGGGGAGAGGTGGGAGAGAGACCCTCTACGGGTTCGAATTTGGTTAGAGACACTTCTAAGAAGCTGGATTTGATTAGAAAACATCTTCCCACAGCTCAAAGTTGGCAGAAGAGCTACGCCGACAAACAACGGCGACCTCTTGAGTTTGAGGTGGGAGATCTTGTCTTCTTGAAAGTGATGCCTAAAATTGGAGTGTTGAGATTTGGTATGCGGGAAAAGTAGTCGCCGAGGTATATTGAGCCCTTCAAGGAACATGAGAGGGTAGGTGCAGTTTGTTACTCGTTGACTTTACTGCCAAATCTATTGGGTGTTCATGCGATATTCTATGTCTCTATGCTCCAAAAATACACCCCGGATCTGACGGATGTGGTGGATTAGGGAGAGCTTGTTGTTGTTGCTGATGGGACCTTCAAGGGGGGACCGGTACGCACCATGGATAGCCGGGATCAGGTTTTGCGTGGCAAGACTGTAAGGCTACTGAACGGGCTGTCGCAGCACCGAGGAGTGGAGGAGGAGACATGGGAGCGCGAGGACACTATCTGTACCAATTATCCCTTTCTTATTTGAGGATGGATGTACACTTTTATAGTCTTGCAGTATTGCATGAGAGTTGCATATGCATGTGTTTGAATGTATATGTATATGTGAATTTCGGGGACAAAATTCTTTTAATGGGTCGACTATTAAGACATTAGAGGACATGCTACGGCCATGTGTCCTAGATCTAAAGCGTAGATGAGAAGATCACTTACCCCTGGTAGATTTTACCTACAACAACAGTTACCAGGCAAGCATACAGATAGCACCTTATAAGCCATTGTATGGGAGGCCGTGTCGATCTCCGGTTTGTTGGATGGAGGTGGGATAGTGACCCTCTACGGGTCCGAATTTGGTTAGAGACACCACTCAGAAGGTGGATTTGATTCGAAAACATCTTCTCCCAGCTCAAAGTCGACAGAACAGCTACGCCGATAGACGACGCTGACCTCTAGAGTTTGACGTGGCAGATCAAGTCTTCTTGAAGGTGATGCCTAAAAGTGGAGTGGTGGGATTTGGTAAGCGGTAAAAGCAGTCACCGAGGTATATCGGGCCCTTCGAGGAACTTGAGAGAGTTGGTGCAGTTGCTTACCATTTGGCATTACCGACAAATCTATTGGGTATTCATGCGGTATTCCATGTCTCTATGCTCTGAAAATACACCCAGGATCTGACTCATGTGGTGGATTGGGGATATCTTGTTGTTGTTGCTGATGGGATATTCGTGGAGGGACCGGTGCGCATCATGAATAGCCGGGATCAGGTTTTGCGAAGCAAAATCGTTGGGCTAGTGAAGGTACTGTGGCAGCACCGGAGAGTGGATGAGGCTACATGGGATCGCGAGGACACTATCCGTACCAATTATCCCTTCTTATTTGGGGATGGGGGTACCCTTTTATAGTCTTGTAGTATTGCATGACTGTTGCATATGCATGTGGTTGAAAGTAGATGGGTATGTGAATTTCGGGGAAGAAATTCTTTCAAGGGGGTGCGTCCTAGATCTCAAGGGTAATTGGGAAGATCTCCTATCCTTGGTAGAGTTCACCTACAACAACAGATACCAGGCGAGCATACAGATGTCACCTTATGTGGCATTATATGGGAGGCCGTGTCGATCTCTGATTTGTTGGGTAGAGGTGGGAGAGAGACCCACTACGGGTCCGAATTTGGTAAAAGACACGTCTGAGAAGCTTGATTTGATTAGAAAATGTCTTCTCATAGCTCAAAGCTAGCAGAAGAACTACGCCGACAAACAACGGCGACCTGTAGAGTTTGAGGTGGGAGATTATTTCTTCTTGAAAGTGATGCCTAAAATTGAAGTGTTGAGATTTGGTATGCGGGAAAAGCAGTCACCGTGGTATATTGGGCCCTTCGAGGAACTTGAGAGGGTAGGTGCAATTTGTTACTGGTTGGCTTTACTGCAAAATCTATCGGGTGTTCATGCGGTATTCCATGTCTCTATGCTCCAAAAATACATCCTAGATCCGACTGATGTGGTGGATTGTGGAGAGCTTTTTGTTGTTGCTAATGGGACCGTCAAGGGGGGACCGGTGTGNAATCTATCGGGTGTTCATGCGGTATTCCATGTCTCTATGCTCCAAAAATACATCCTGGATCCAACTGATGTGGTGGATTGTGGAGAGCTTTTTGTTGTTGCTAATGGGACCGTCAAGGGGGGACCGGTGCGCATCATGGGTAGCCGGGATCAGGNGTGTTCTTACGGTATTCCATGTCTGTATGCTCCAAAAATACACCCCGGATCCGACTGATGTGGTGGATTGGGGAGAGCTTGTTGTTGTTGCTGATGGGACCATCAAAGAGGGACCGGGGCGCATCATGGATAGCCAGGATCAGGTTTTGCGAGGCAAGACTGTAAGGCTACTGAACGGGCTGTCGCAGCACAGAGGGGTGGAGGAGGAGACATGGGAGCGCAGGGACACTATCCGTACCAATTATCCCTTCTTATTTAAGGATGGAGGTACACTTTTATTGTCTTGCAGTATTGCATGACAGTTGCATATGCATGTGTTTGAATGTATATGTATATGTGAATTTTGGGGACGAAATTCTTTTAAGTGGGGGACTATTAAGACATTAGAGAACATGCTACGGCCATGCGTCCTAGATCTAAAGCATAGATGAGAAGATCACTTACCCCGGGTAGATTTTACCTACAACAACAGTTACCAGGCAACCATACAGATAGCTCCTTATGAGGCATTTATATGGGAGGATGTGTCGAGCTCCGATTTGTTGGATGGAGGTGGGAAAGAGACCCTCTACGGGTCCGAATTTGGTTAGAGACACCACTAAGAAGGTGGATTTGATTCGAAAACATCTTCTCCCGGCTCAAAGCCGACAGAAGAGCAACGCCGATAGACGATGCCGACCTCTAGAGTTTGAGATGGCAGATCAAGTCTTCTTGAAGGTGATGCCAAAAAGTGGAGCGGTGGGATTTGGTAAGCAGTAAAAGTAGTCACCGAGGTATATCGGGCCCTTCGAGGAACTTGAGAGAGTTGGTGCCATTGCTTACTATTTGGCATTACTGCCAAATCTATTGGGTATTAATGCGGTATTCCATGTCCCTATGCTCTGAAAATACACCCAGGGTCTGACTTATGTGGTAGATTGGGGATTGCTTATTGTTGTTGCTGATGGGACCTTCGTGGAGGGACCGGTGCGCATCATGAATAGTCGGGATCAGGTTTTGCGAGGCAAAACGGTGGGGCTAATGAAGGTACTGTGGCAGCACCGGGGAATGGAGGAGGCGACATGGGATTACTAGGACACTATCCGTACCAATTATCCCTACTTTTTTGGGCGTGGAGGTACCCTTTTTTTGTTTGGTAGTATTGCATGACTGTTGCATATGCATGTGCTTGAAAGTAGATGTGTATGTGAATTTTGGGTACGAAATTCTTTTAAGGGGATGCGTCCTAGATCTCAAGGGTAGCTGGGAAGATCTCTTATCCTTGGTAGAGTTCACCTATAACAACAGATACCAGGCGAGCATACAGATGTCCCCATATGAGGCATTATATGGGAGGCCGTGTCAATCTCTGATTTTTTGGGGAGAGGTGGGAGAGAGACCCTCTACGGGTTCGAATTTGGTTAGAGACACTTCTAAGAAGCTGGATTTGATTAGAAAACATCTTCCCACAGCTCAAAGCTGGCAGAAGAGCTACGCCGACAAACAACGGCGACCTCTTGAGTTTGAGGTGGGAGATCATGTCTTCTTGAAAGTGATGCCTAAAATTGGAGTGTTGAGATTTGGTATGCGGGAAAAGTAGTCGCCGAGGTATATTGAGCCCTTCAAGGAACATGAGAGGGTAGGTGCAGTTTGTTACTCGTTGACTTTACTGCCAAATCTATTGGGTGTTCATGCGATATTCTATGTCTCTATGCTCCAAAAATACACCCCGGATCTGACGGATGTGGTGGATTAGGGAGAGCTTGTTGTTGTTGCTGATGGGACCTTCAAGGGGGGACCGGTACGCACCATGGATAGCCGGGATCAGGTTTTGCGTGGCAAGACTGTAAGGCTACTGAACGGGCTGTCGCAGCACCGAGGAGTGGAGGAGGAGACATGGGAGCGCGAGGACACTATCTGTACCAATTATCCCTTTCTTATTTGAGGATGGATGTACACTTTTATAGTCTTGCAGTATTGCATGAGAGTTGCATATGCATGTGTTTGAATGTATATGTATATGTGAATTTCGGGGACAAAATTCTTTTAATGGGTCGACTATTAAGACATTAGAGGACATGCTACGGCCATGTGTCCTAGATCTAAAGCGTAGATGAGAAGATCACTTACCCCTGGTAGATTTTACCTACAACAACAGTTACCAGGCAAGCATACAGATAGCACCTTATAAGCCATTGTATGGGAGGCCGTGTCGATCTCCGGTTTGTTGGATGGAGGTGGGATAGTGACCCTCTACGGGTCCGAATTTGGTTAGAGACACCACTCAGAAGGTGGATTTGATTCGAAAACATCTTCTCCCAGCTCAAAGTCGACAGAACAGCTACGCCAATAGACGACGCTGACCTCTAGAGTTTGACGTGGCAGATCAAGTCTTCTTGAAGGTGATGCCTAAAAGTGGAGTGGTGGGATTTGGTAAGCGGTAAAAGCAGTCACCGAGGTATATCGGGCCCTTCGAGGAACTTGAGAGAGTTGGTGCAGTTGCTTACCATTTGGCATTACCGACAAATCTATTGGGTATTCATGCGGTATTCCATGTCTCTATGCTCTGAAAATACACCCAGGATCTGACTCATGTGGTGGATTGGGGATATCTTGTTGTTGTTGCTGATGGGATATTCGTGGAGGGACTGGTGCGCATCATGAATAGCCGGGATCAGGTTTTGCGAAGCAAAATCGTTGGGCTAGTGAAGGTACTGTGGCAGCACCGGAGAGTGGATGAGGCTACATGGGATCGCGAGGACACTATCCGTACCAATTATCCCTTCTTATTTGGGGATGGGGGTACCCTTTTATAGTCTTGTAGTATTGCATGACTGTTGCATATGCATGTGGTTGAAAGTAGATGGGTATGTGAATTTCGGGGAAGAAATTCTTTCAAGGGGGTGCGTCCTAGATCTCAAGGGTAATTGGGAAGATCTCCTATCCTTGGTAGAGTTCACCTACAACAACAGATACCAGGCGAGCATACAGATGTCACCTTATGTGGCATTATATGGGAGGCCGTGTCGATCTCCGATTTGTTGGGTGGAGGTGGGAGAGAGACCCACTACGGGTCCGAATTTGGTAAAAGACACGTCTGAGAAGCTTGATTTGATTAGAAAATGTCTTCTCATAGCTCAAAGCTGGCAGAAGAACTACGCTGACAAACAACGGCGACCTGTAGAGTTTGAGGTGGGAGATTATTTCTTCTTGAAAGTGATGCCTAAAATTGAAGTGTTGAGATTTGGTATGCGGGAAAAGCAGTCACCGTGGTATATTGGGCCCTTCGAGGAACTTGAGAGGGTAGGTGCAATTTGTTACTGGTTGGCTTTACTGCAAAATCTATCGGGTGTTCATGCGGTATTCCATGTCTCTATGCTCCAAAAATACATCCTAGATCCGACTGATGTGGTGGATTGTGGAGAGCTTTTTGTTGTTGCTAATGGGACCGTCAAGGGGGGACCGGTGTGCATCATGGGTAGCCGGGATCAGGTTTTGCGAAGCAAGACTGTAAGGCTACTAAACGGGCTGTCGCAGCACTGAGGAGTGAAGGAGGAGACATGGGAGCGCGAGGACACTATCCGTACCAATTATCCCTTCTTATTTGAGCATGGAGGTACACTTTTATAGTCTTGTAGTGTTGCATAACAGTTGCATATGTATGTGTTTGAATGTATATGTATATGTGAATTTCGGGGACAAAATTCTTTTAAGGGGGGGACTATTAAGGCAGTAGAGGACATGCTACGACCATGCGTCCAAGATCTAAAGCGTAGAAGAGAAGATCACTTACCCGTGGTAGATTTTACCTACAACAACAATTACCCGGCAAGCATATAGATAGCACCTTATGAGGCATTATATGGGAGGCCGTGTCGATCTTCGATTTGTTGGATGGAGGTGGGATAGAGACCCTCTACGGATCCGAATTTGGTTAGAGACAGCACTCAGAAGGTGGATTTGAATCGAAAACATCTTCTCCCAGCTCAAAGCTGACAGGACAGCTACGTCGATAGACGACGCCGACCTCTAGTGTTTGACGTGGCAGATCAAGTCTTCTTGAAGGTGATGAGTAAAAGTGGAGCGGTGGGATTTGGAAAGCGGTAAAAGCAGTCACCGAGGAATATCTGGCCCTTCGACGAACTTGAGAGAGTTGGTGCAGTTGCTTGCCGTTTGGCATTACCAACAAATCTAATGGGTATTCATACGGTATTCCATGTGTCTATGCTCTGAAAATACACCCAGGATCTGACTCATGTGGTGGATTGGGGATAGCTTGTTGTTGTTGCTGATGGGACCTGCGTGGAGGGACAGGTGCCCATCATGAATAGTTGGGATCAGGTTTTGCGAGGCAAAATGGTGGGGCTAATGAAGGTACTGTGGCAGCATCGGAGAGTGGAAAAGGCGACATGACATCGTAAGGACACTATCCGTACCAATTATCCCTTCTTATTTGGGGATAGGGGTACCCTTTTATAGTCATGTAGTATTGCATGACTGTTGTATATGCATGTGTTTGAAAGTAGATGGGTATGTGAATTTCGGGGACAAAATTCTTTTAAGGGGATGCATCCTAGATCTCAAGGGTAGCTGGGAAGATCTCTTATCCTTGGTAGAGTTCACCTACAGCAACAGAAACCAGGCGAGCATACAGATGTCACCCTATGAGACATTATGTGGGAGGCTGTGTCGATCTCCAATTTGGCAGAAGAGCTACGCCGAAAGACTTTGGTGACCTCTAGAGTTTGAGTTGGGAGATCATGTCTTCATAAAGGAGATGCCTAAAAGAGGAGTGGTCAGATTTGGTACGTGGGAAAAGTAGTAGCCAAGGTATATCAGGCCCTTTGAGGTACTTGAGAGAGTTGGTGCAGTAGCTTACAAGTTGGCATTACCACCAAATCAATCGGGTGATCATGCGGTATTCCATGTGTCTATGCTCCAAAAATACACCCCGGATCTGACTCATGTGGTGGATTGGAAAGAGCTTGTTGTTGTTGCTGATGGGACCTCCGAGGAGGGACCGGTATGGATCATGGATAGCTGGGATCAGGTTTTGTGAGGCAAGACCGTGAGACTAATAAAGGTGCTACAGCAGCACCAAGGAGTGGAGGAGGCAACATGGGAGCGCAAAAACACTATCCGTACCAAATATCCCTTCTTATTTGAGTACGGAGGTACATTTTTATAGTCTTGTAGTATTGCATGACTGTTGCATATGCATATGTTTGAAAAAATATGTATATGTGAATTTCGGGGACACAATTCTTTTACTGGGGGACTATTCGGGCGTTAGAGGACATGGTACGGGCATGCATCCTAGATCTCTCGGGTGGCTGGGAAGATCACTCACCCTTTGTATAGTTCGCCTCCAACAGTTACCGGACAAGCTTACAGATGGCACCCTATAAGGCATTAATTGGGAGGCCGTGTCGATCTCTAGTTTGTTGGACGGAGGTGGGAGAGAGAACCTCGAAGGGTCCGAATTTGGTAGGNGACAAGCTTACAGATGGCACCCTATAAGGCATTAATTGGGAGGCCGTGTCGATCTCCAGTTTGTTGGACGGAGGTGGGAGAGAGAACCTCGAAGGGTCCGAATTTGGTAAGAGACACCTCTGAGAAGGTGGATTTGATTCGAAAACATCTTCTCAAGGCTCAAATCTCGCGGAAGAGCTACACCGATAGACTTCGACGACCTCTAGAGTCTGAGGTGGGAGATCATATCTTCTTGAACGTGATATCTAAAAGAGGAGTGGTCAGATTTTGCAAATAGGAAAAGCAGTCGTTGAGGTATATCGAGCCCTTTGAGGTACTTTAGAGGGTTGGTGTAGTTGCTTACCAGTTGGCATTATCATCAAATCCATCGGGTGTTCTTGCGGTATTCCATGTCTCTATGCTCCCAAAGTAAACCCCGGATCTGACTCATGTGGTGGATTTGGGAGAGCTTATGGTTGATGCTGATGGGACTTTCTAGGAGGAATCGGTGCGCATCATGGATAGTCGGGATCAGGTTTTGCGAGGCAAAACCATGAGGCTAATGAAGGTACTATGGCAGCACCGAGGAGTGAAGGAGGCAAGATGGGATCGCGAGGACACTATCCGTACCAATTATCCCTTCTTGTTTGAGGATGGGGGTACCCTTTTTTAGTCTTCTAGTACTGCATGACTGTTGCATATGCATATGTTTGAAAGTATATGTATATGTGAATTTCGGGGACAACATTTTTTTACTGGGGGATTATTCAGACGTTAGAGGNGTACCAATTATCCCTTCTTGTTTGAGGATGGGGGTACCCTTTTTTAGTCTTCTAGTACTGCATGACTATTGCATATGCATATGTTTGAAAGTATATGTATATGTGAATTTCGGGGACAACATTTTTTTACTGGGGGATTATTCAGACGTTAGAAGACAAGGTACGGGCATGCATCCTAGATCTCACAGGTTGCTAGGAAGATCATTTACCCTTGGTAGAGTTCGCCTACAACAGTTACCAGGCGAGCATACAGGTGGCACCCTATGAGGCATTATATGGGAGGCCGTGTCGATCTCTGATTTGTTGGACGGAGGTTGGAGATAGAACTAAAGGGTCCGAATTTGGTTAGAGATAGCTCTGACAAGGTGGATTTGATTCGAAAATGTTTTCTCGAGCCTCAAATTCGGTAGAAGAGCTACACCGAAAAATTATGGCGACCTCTATAGTTTCAGGTGGGAGATCATGTCTTCCTGAAGGTGATTCCTAAAAGAGGAGTGGTCAGATTTGGTAAGTGGGAAAAGCAATAGCCGAGGTATATNGATTTGATTCGAAAATGTTTTCTCGAGCCTCAAATTCGGTAGAAGAGCTACACCGACAAATTATGGCGACCTCTATAGTTTCATGTGGGAGATCATGTCTTCCTGAAGGTGATTCCTAAAAGAGGAGTGGTCAGATTTGGTAAGTGGGAAAAGCAATAGCCGAGGTATGTNTGGGTCATTGTGGATAGACTCACCAAGTCTGCTCACTTTTTGAGTATGAAGACCACTGATACATTCGAGACCTTGAGCTAGTTATATATCCATNGAGGGACCGGTGCGGATCATGGGTAACCGGGATCAGGTTTTGCGAGGTAAGATTGTGAGGCTAAGAAAGGTGCTGGAGTAGCACCAGGGAGTGGCGGAGGCGACATGGGAGCGCAAAAACACTATCCGTACCAAATATCCGTTCTTATTTGAGTATGGAGTTACACTTTTATTGTCTTATAGTATTGCATGACTATTGCACATGCATGTATTTGAATGTATATGTATATGTGAATTTTGGGGGTCAAAATTCTTTAAGTGGGGGACTATTTAGATGTTAGAGGACATGATACGGGCATGCTTGCTAGATGTCACAGTTTGTTGGGAAGATCACTTACCCTTGGTAGAGTTCGTCCACAACAATTATGAGGCGAGCATATAGATGACACCCTATGAGGCATTATATGGGAAGCCGTGTTGATCTCCGGTTTGTTGGATGGAGGTCGGAGAGAGAACCTCGATGGGTTCAAATTTGGTTAAAGACACCTCTGAGAAGGTGGATTTGATTCAAAAATGTTTTCTCAAGGCTCAAATCCGGCAGAAGAGTTACGCCGACAGACTACGGCGACCTCTAGAGTTTGAGGTGGGAGATCATGTCTTCATGAAGGTGATGCCTGAAAGAGAAGTGGTCAGATTTGGTAAGTGGGAAAAGCAATAGTCGATGTATATCGGGCCCTTTGAGGTACTTGAGAGGGTTGGTGGAGTTGCTTATCGGTTGGCATTACCACCAAATCTATTGGGTGTTCTGGCGATATTCCATGTCTCTGTGCTCCAAAAATCCAACTTGGATCTGACTCATGAGGCAGATTTGGGAGAGCTTATTGTTGATGCTGATGGGACCTACGTGGAGGAACCAGTGCGCATCATGGATAGCCGGGATCAGGTTCTGGGAGGCAAAACTGTGAGGCTAGTGAAGGTGTTGTGGCAGTACCGAGGAGTGGAGGAGATGACATGAGAGCACGAGGATACTATTCATACCAATTATCCCTCCTTATTGAGGAATGAGGTACACTTTTATAGTCTTGTAGTATTGCATGATTGTTGCATATCCATGTGTTTGAATGTATTTGAATATGTGAATTTCGGGGATGAAATTCTTTTAAGGGGGGATTATTCAAACGTTAGAGGACATTCTACGGGCAAGCGTCCTAGATCTCACGGGTAGCTAGCAAGATTACTTACCCATGGTAGTGTTCGCCTATAACAACTGTTACTTGGCAAACTTACAGATGGCACCCTATGAGGCATTATATGGGTGGCCGTGTCGATCTCCAGTTTGTTGGATGGAGGTGGGAGAGAGACCCTCGACGGGTCCGAATTTGGTTAGGGACACCACTCAAAAGGTGGATTTTATTCAAAAACGTCTTCTCTTGGCTCAAAGCCAGAAGAAGAGCTAAGCCGACAGACGGTGGAGACCACTAGGGTTTGAGGTGAGAGATCATGTCTTCTTGAAGGTGACGCCTAAAAGAGGAATGGTGAGATTTGTTATACGGGAAAAACAGTCGCCGAGGTATATCGGGCCCTTCAAGGAACTTGAGAGGGTTGGTGTAGTTGCTTACCAGTTGGTATTACCGCCAAATCTATCGGGTGTTCATGCAGTATTCTAGGTCCCTATGCTCCAAAAATACACCCCGGATCTGACTCATATGGTGGATTGGGGAGAGCTTGTTATTGATGCTGATGGGACCTTCGAGGAGGGACCAGTGTGCATTATGGATAGCAGGGATCAGGTTTTGCGAGGAAAGACCGTGAGGCTAATGAAGGTGTTGTGGCAGCACCAAGGATTGGAGGAGGCGACATGGGAGCGCGAGGACACTATCCGTAGGATTTATCCCTTCTTATTTGTGGAGGGAGGTACACTTTTATAGTCTTGTAGTATTGCATGACTGTTGCATATCCATGTGTTTGAATGAATATGTATATGTGAATTTCGGGGACGAAATTCTTTTAAGGGGGGACAATTCAGACGTTGGAGGATGTAATACCCCACATGCGTTTAAAAAAAAAAATAAAATAGAATAAAAAAAATAAAAGATAATAAAAGACATAGGTGTTCAGTAATTATTTCATTTGAAATGATAAAATAGTATAACTCAAGGAAAGAGTAGTTAAAAGATTAGTTTCGGTATGAAAATGTACAAAATAAATCATAANAAAAAAAAAATAAAAGACATAGGTGTTCAGTAATTATTTCATTTGAAATGATAAAATAGTATAACTCAAGGAAAGAGTAGTTAAAAGATTAGTTTCGGTATGAAAATGTACAAAATAAATCATAAAAGAACTTGAACTAATTAGGTCGATGTAGAAAAGTATGTAGGATAAGATAGGATTAAAGTTGGAAGGATTGGAAGTGAAAAGGTGCGCCCAAATGGGCGCTGGGGCGCTGCTCCGGGTACATTGCCTACTCCGGACCAGTTGTCGTAGAATCGTCATAACGCTTGCTAAAATGGTCCGATTGAGCTGAAATTTTGACACAATGCAGAAGACATCTAGATCTACAACTTTCATGTTTTGCACTTTTTCAGATTCAAAGTTTATCATGATCAAAAATAAGGAAAACAGTAAGTCTGGAAAACCCCCAAAACAGACGATGAACAGTAAAAGTCGGGATTTTTGGGTTTTAAAACACCCATTCCAAGCCCTATTTCTCCCATTCTTCATTTCCCTTCCACTCTAAATACCTTAGAGCCCTAAGAGAAGAGAAAAGGGAGAGAAAAACACCAAGGTCAAGAGAGATTCCCACCTCATAAAGATCAAAACCGAATTTCTCAAGTTTTCTCTTCTCCACCCATTTCTTTTGCTTCTATTCCTCAACCACTCACACCCAAATCTCTAGAAACCCTAGGAGGACGAAATTAAGAGGAAAAGGAAGGAGAATAGGAAGATTTTGAATCTTGGGTCTTAGATTGAAGCTACAACCAAGAGGTAGGGGATTTCTTCCTAATTTCTTACATTGAGGCTAGGGTTTATGTATATACATATGTTTTCCACTCCCATCCATATTTATTTGATATGATTTGTATGATTCTTAATTCTCCTTGTAATAAATGCTATGTTTGAATAATGGGATGGTTTGGTAACCATTAAATTTCTCTTTTTCATCTTCCAAACTTGGTTTTAAGAAAAATTGAGTTTTCTCCATATATTGCCTTGGTTCTCACTTTATAAATTTAGTGTTCGATATTGTTCAACGAAAATGATCTTTATATTGATCTTTTGCTCATTTTAATTCCATCTTGCTATGACGCTTTACTTGTGAAATTTGGGTATTTTGCGATTAATTGGTAAAATGTGAATTGATTGAGAATATGTTGGTTTACTCATTGTATGGTGGTTGGGAGGGACTTGGATTACCTACGAGATATGCCGTAGAGTGTAAATGTCAGTTGAACCCAGTGGGGGGGGAGATGGTTTCTTGCACTTGTAGTGAGTTGTCATTTGGTAATGCGACCACTATCGTACGCCTGGAGTTCGAACTAGGGTTGGTATACCATTCCTGGGGAGGGACTCGTCACTGCCATTGGGATGGTAGACGCCCCTTCCCTAAGTACTTGTGATTGTGATTATAAATGGGTGGACTAGGTATAATCGTTGGGTAGATTCATGAGAAACAATCAACATACATGGTACGGGGATGAACCAACATAAATGTGATGATTGGCTGGAATGGCTTGGCCGGTGCATTGGTATGGGACGATGCATCGGAGGGAGCCCCTCCTAATTGACTTAATGTTGGAAATGGTTTGCTATGGTTAAACTTAATTTATTTCTCTCCTTAACTACTGTATGGCTTAAACTTGAGATCTATTTAAAATGTCCCGTTTTACTTCAAATTCATATATGTTATTTATGAAATGTGACCGACCCGTTTTGTATTTTATAAACCTTGTTGGAGTTGGGAAGATTTTGCTACAGAGCCTAGTGCTCATCCCCTACTGTTAACATTTTTCAGACTATATCCTTGAGGAGGAGCCAGGAGTCGAGGAGCCCGTTCTTTGGGAGACTCCGATCGACGGGAGCGTAGATCCCGAGGTGGACGCCTAGAGCGGCCCTTCTATTTTGTTCTAGACTAGGCTATGTTTTTTTTGAAAGATTGTAAAGTCTAGTTATCTTTTGAAATTCCGCTGCTTATCATAGTTTAATTCTTTGGGAATGTACATGCCATTGTGGGCATATTTTTTTTGGGTTAACATGTAAATTTGATGGATTGATTATATAGTAGTTAATTGGACCCGGTGTGGTCATTATAGTAGAATTGCACAGGTTGGATTTTGTGGTAGAGCTCCCCGTACAAAGGAGACTCTGCCCGAATTTTGTTAAAATATCAATGGTTGATGGACAAAAATTTCTTATTTATGGATTTATTTAGTGCTCTCATGATTGTGAAAGGTTTTAGAATGTAATGCCGTCCGAGGGGGTATTTGGGGCGTTACAGAGGACATGCTATGGCCATGCGTATTAGATCTCAAGGGTAGTTGGGAAGATCACTTACCCTTGGTGGAGCTCGCCTACAACAACAGTTACTAGGCGAGAGTACAGATGGCACCCTTTGAGGCGTTATATGCGAAGCCGTGTTGATCTCCAGTTTGTTGGATAGAGGTGGGAGAGAGACCCTCTACGGCTGTGGATTTGGTTAGAGACACCTGTGAGAAGGTGGATTTGATTCTAAAACGTCTTCTCAGGGCTCAAAGCCGATTGAAGAGCTACGCCGACTGAAGGCAACGACCTCTAGAGTTTGGGGTGGGAGATAATATATTTTGGAAGGTGACGCCTAAAAGAGGAGTGGTTAGATTAGTAAGTGGGAAAAACAGTCGCCGTGGTATATCGGGCCCTTCGAGGTACTTGAAAGGGTTGGTGCAGTTGCTTACCGATTGGCATTACTGCCAAATCTTTCGGGTTTTCATGCGGTATTCCCTGTCCCTATGCTCAGAAAATACTCCCTGGATCTGACTCAAGTGGTGGATTGGGGAGAGCTTGTTGTTGATGCTGAAGGGACCTTCAAGGAGGGACTATTCACACGTTAGAGGGCATGCTACAGGCATGCGTCGTAGATCTCACGGGTAGTTGGGAATATCACTTACCCTTGATAGAGTTCGAATACAACAACAATTACGAGGCAATCATACAGATGGCACTCTATGAGGCATTATATGGGAGGCCGTGTCAATCTCTGGTTTGTTGGACGGAGGTGGGAGAAAGACCCTCTACGGGTCCAGATTTGGTCAGAGACACGTGTGAGGAGGTGCATTTGATTTGAAAATGTCTTCTCACGGCTTCAACCCAGAAGAAGAGCTAGGCGGACAAACAATAACGACCTCAGGAGTTTGAGGTGAGAGATCATGTCTTCTTGAAAAAGATGCCGAAAATAGGTGTTGTCAGATTCGGTAAGCTGGAAAAGCAGTCATCGAGGTATATTGGGCCCTTCGAGGTACTTGAGAGGGTTGGTGCAGTTGCTTACCGGTTGGCATTACCACCAAGTCTATCGGGTATTATTGCGGTATTCCATGTTTCTATGCTTTGTAAATACACCCCTGATCTGACTCAAGTGGTAAATTGGGAAGAGGTAGTTGTAGATGCTGATTGGACCATCAAGGTCGGACTGGTGCACATCATGGATAGCCGGGATCAGATTTTGCAAGGCAAGACCGCGAGGCTAGTGAAGGTGATGTGGCAGCACCGTGGAGCGGAGGAGGCGAGACCTGGGAGCGCGAGCAGACTATCTGTACCAATTATCCCTTCTTATTTGAAGAGGGAGGTACACTTTTATAGTGTTGTAGTATTGGATGACTATTGCATATGCATGTGTTTGAATGTATATGTATATGTGAATTTCGGGAAAAAAATTCTTTTAAGAGGGGACTATTCAGACGTTAGAGGACATGCTACGGGTATGCGTCGTAGATCTCACGGGTAACTAGGAAGATCACTTACCCTTGGTAGAGTTTGCCTACAACAAAAGTTACCAGGCGTGCGTACAAATGGCACCCTTTGAGGCATTATACGGGAGGACGTGTCGATCTCTAGTTTGTTGGACAGATGTCGAAGAAATACCCTCTACGGGTCCGAATTTAGTTAGAGACACCTCTGAGAAGGTGGATTTGATTCGAAAATGTCTTCTCCGGGCTCAAAGCTGGCAGAAGAGGTACATAGACAGACGACGATGACCTCTAGAGTTTGAGGTGGGAGATCATGTCTTTTTGAAGGTGATGCCTAAAAGAGGAGTGTTCAAATTTGGTAAGCGGTAAAAGCAGTCACCGAGGTATATCCGACCATTCGAGGTATTTGAGAGGGTTGGAGCAGTTGCTTATCGGTTGGCATTATCACAAAATCTACCGGGTGTTCTTGCGGTATTCAATCTTTCTATAGTCCGTAAATACACCTCGGATCCGACTCATGCGGTGGAATGGGGAGAGCTAGTTGTTGTTGCTGATGGGACCTTTGAGGAGGGACCAGTGCGCATCATGTATAGCAGGGATCAGGTTTTGCGTGGCAAGACCATGAGGGGCTTGTGAAAGTGTTGTGGCAGCACCGAGTAGTGGAGGAGGCGTCATGTGAGCGCGAAGACACTATTCGTACCAATTTTCCTTTCTTATTTGAGGATGGAGGAAAACTTTTATTGCCCGGTAGTATTGCATGATTGTTGCATATGTATGTGTTTGAATGTACTTGAATATGTGAATTTCGGGGATGAAATTCTTTTAAGGGGGGGACTATTCGGACGTTAGAGAACTTGCAACGGGCATGCATCCTAGATCTCAAGGGTAGGTGAGAAGATCACTTACTCTTGGTAGAGTACGCCTACTAAAACAGTTACCAGGCAAGCATTTAGATGGCACCCTATGAGGTTTTATATGGGAAGCCGTGCCGATCTCCGATTTGTTGGACGGAGGTGGGACAGAGACCCTCTACGACACCGAATTTGGTTAGAGAAACCTTTGAGTAGGTGGATTTGATTCGAAAATGTATTCTCACGGCTTAATGGCGGCAGAAGAGTAAGCCGGACTGACGGCGGCGACCTCTATAGTTTGAGGTGGGAGATCATGTCTTCTTGAAAGTAATGCCTAAAGGAGGAGTGATCAGATTTTGGTAAGTGAGAAAAGTAGTTGCCAAGGTATAGCGGGCCTTTCGAGGTACTTGAAAGGGTTGGTGCAGTTGCTTACCAGTTTGAATGTATGTGTTTGAATGTATATGTATATGTGAATTTCGGGGATGAAATTCTTTTAAGGGGTGGACTATTCAGACGTTAGAGGACATGCTATGGCCATGCGACCTAGAACTCAAGGGTAGCTGAGAAGATCACTTACCCTTGGTAGGGTTCGCCTACTACAACAGTTACTAGTAGAGCATATAGATGGCACTCTATAAAGGCATTATATGGGAGGCCGTATCAATCTCCAGTTTGGTGGATGGAGGTGGGAGAGGGACCCTCTACGGGTGCAGATTTGGTGAGAGACACCTCTGAGAAGGTGGATTTGATTCAAAAATGTGTTCTCATGGTTTAAAGCTGCTAGAAGAGCTACGCCCACAGACTACGGCGACCTCTAAAGTTTTAGGTGGGTGATCATGTCTTCTTGAAGGTGATGCCTAAAAGAGGAGTGGTCAGATTTGGCAAGTGGGAAAAGTCGTCGCCGAGGTATATCGGGCACTTTGATGTACTTGAGAAGGTTGGTGTAGTTGCTTACTGGTTGGCATTATTGNCTTCTTGAAGGTGATGCCTAAAAGAGGAGTGGTCAGATTTGGCAAGTGGGAAAAGTCGTCGTCGAGGTATATCGGGCACTTTGATGTACTTGAGAAGGTTGGTGTAGTTGCTTACTGGTTGGCATTATCGCTAAATCTATGGAGTGTTCATGCGGTGTTCCATGTCTCTATGCTCCGAAAATACACCCCGAATTCGACTCACGTGGTGAATTGGGGAGAGCATGTTATTGATGCTGGTGGGAACTTCGAGGAGGGACCGGTGCATATCAAGGATAGCCAGGATCAGGTTTTCTNTTCCATGTCTCTATGCTCCGAAAATACACCCCGAATTCGACTCACGTGGTGAATTGAAGAGAGCATGTTATTGATGCTGGTGGGAACTTCGAGGAGGGACCGGTGCATATCAAGGATAGCCAGGATCAGGTTTTGTGAGCCAATATCGTGAGCCTAGTGAAGGTGCTTTGGCAGCACCGAGGAGTGGAGCAGGCGACATCGAAGCGCAAGGACAATATTCATACCAATTATCCCTTCTTATTTGAGGATGGAAGTACACTTTTATAGTCTTGTATTAATGCATGACTGTTGGATATGCATGTGTTTGAATGTATATGTTAATGTGAATTTCGGGGACAAAATTATTTTAAGGGGGACTATTCAAACGTTAGAGGATATGCTATGGCTATGCGTCCCAGATCCCAAGGGTAGCTGGTAAGATCACTTACCCTTGGTAGAGTTCGCGTACAAAAACAGTTACCAGGCAAGCATACAGATGACATCCTATAAAGCATTATAAGGGAGGCCATGTCAATCTCTGGTTAGTTGAACCGAGGTGGTAGAAAGACCCTCTATAGCTTCGGATTAGGTTAGACACACCTCTCAGAAGGTGGATTTGATTCGAAAACATCTTCTCACGGCTCTAGGTCGACAAAAGAGCTAGGTGGACAAATGATGGCGACCTCTAGAGTTTGAGGTGGGAGATCATGTCTTCTTGAAGGTGATGCCTAGAAGAGGAGTGGTTAGAGTTGGTAAGTAGGAAAAGGAGTCGCCGAGGTATATTAGGCCCTTCGAGGTACTTGAGAGGGTTGGTGCAGTTGCTTACCGGTTGGAATTACCACCAAAACTATCAGTGTACATGCGGTATTCCATATCCCTATGCTCCGAAAATACACCCCACATCCGACTGATGTGGTAGATTGGGGAGAGCTTGTTGTTGATGCTGATGGGACCTTCAAGGAGGGACCGATGAGCATCATGGATAACCAGAATCAGATTTTGCGGGGCAAGATCGTGAGGCTAATGAAAGTATTGTGGTAGCACCGAGGAGTGAGGAGGCGACATGGGAGCACGGAGACACTATCCGTACCAATCATCCCTTCTTATTTGACGATGGAGGTACACTTTTATAGTCTTGTAGTATTGCATGACTGTTGCATACGCATGTGTTTGAATGTGTATATATAAGTGAATTTTTGAAACAAAATTCTTTTGAGGGCGGACTATTCAGACGTTAGAGGACATGCTACGGCCATGCGTCCAAGATCTCAAAGGTGGCTAGGAAGATCACTTACCCTTGGTAGAGTTCGTCTATAACAACAGTTACCAAGCGAGCATACAGATGGCACCATATGAGGCATTATATGGGAGGCAGTGTCAATCTCTGGTTTGTTGGACAGAGGTGGGAGATAGACCATCTACGGGTCCAGATTTGGTTAGAGAGACCTTTGCGAAGGTGGATTTGATTCGAAAACGTCTTCTCACGGCTCAAAGTCGACAGAAGAGCTACGCTGACAGACGACGGCGACCTCTAGAGTTTGAGGTGGGAGATCATGTCTTCTTGAAGGTGATGCCTAGAAGAGGAGTGGTCAGAGTTGGTAAGTAGGAAAAGGAGTCGCCGAGGTATATTAGGCCCTTCGAGGTACTTGAGAGGGTTGGTGCAGTTGTTTACCGGTTGGAATTACCACCAAAACTATCAGTGTACATGCGGTATTCCATATCCCTATGCTCCGAAAATACACCCCACATCCGACTGATGTGGTAGATTGGGGAGAGCTTGTTGTTGATGCTGATGGGACCTTCAAGGAGGGACCGATGAGCATCATGGATAACCAGAATCAGATTTTGCGGGGCAAGATCGTGAGGCTAATGAAAGTATTGTGGTAGCACCGAGGAGTGAGGAGGCGACATGGGAGCACGGAGACACTATCCGTACCAATCATCCCTTCTTATTTGACGATGGAGGTACACTTTTATAGTCTTGTAGTATTGCATGACTGTTGCATACGCATGTGTTTGAATGTGTATATATAAGTGAATTTTTGAAACAAAATTCTTTTGAGGGCGGACTATTCAGACGTTAGAGGACATGCTACGGCCATGCGTCCAAGATCTCAAAGGTGGCTAGGAAGATCACTTACCCTTGGTAGAGTTCGTCTATAACAACAGTTACCAAGCGAGCATACAGATGGCACCATATGAGGCATTATATGGGAGGCAGTGTCAATCTCTGGTTTGTTGGACAGAGGTGGGAGATAGACCATCTACGGGTCCAGATTTGGTTAGAGAGACCTCTGCGAAGGTGGATTTGATTCGAAAACGTCTTCTCACGGCTCAAAGTCGACAGAAGAGCTACGCTGACAGACGACCGTGACCTCTAGAGTTTGAGGTGGGAGATCATGTCTTCTTGAAAGTGATGCCTAAAATCGGAGTGGCCAGATTTGGCAAACGGGAAAAGCAGTCACCGTGGTATATTAGGCCCTACGAGGTACTTGAGAGGGTTGGTGCAGTTGCTTAGCGATTGGCATTACCGCCAAATCTATTGGGTGTTCATGCTGTATTCTATGTCTCTATGCTCTGAAAATACACCGCCAGATCTGACTCATATGGTGGATTGGGGAGTGCTTGTTATTGATGCTGATGGGACCTCCGAGGAGGGATCGATGCACATCATGGATAGCTGGGATCAGGTTTTGCGAAACAAGACCGTGAGACTAGTGAAGGTGATGTAGCAGCACCGAGGTGTAGAGGAGGCGACGTGGGAGCACGATGACACTATCCATACCAATTATCCCTTCTTATTTGAGTAGGAAGGTACTCTTTTATAGTCTTGTAGTAATACATTACTGTTGCAAATGCAAGTGTTTGAATTTATATGTATATATGAATTTTGGGGACAAAATTCTTTTAAGGGGAGACTATTTAGACGTTAGAGGATATGCTAGGGCCATGCATCCTAGATCTCAAGGGTAGCTGGGAAGATCACTTACCCCTGGTAGAGTTCGCCCACAACAACAGTTACCAGGCAAGCGTACAAATGGCACCCTATGAGGCATTATATGGGAGGCCATGTCGATCTCTGGTTTGTTGGACGGAAGTGGGAGAAAGACCCTTTACGGGTTTGAATTTGTTGNGATCACTTACCCCTGGTAGAGTTCGCCCACAACAACAGTTACCAGGCAAGCGTACAGATGGCACCCTATGAGGCATTATATGGGAGGCCATGTCGATCTCTGGTTTGTTGGACAGAAGTGGGAGAAAGACCCTTTACGGGTTTGAATTTGTGGTGGATTGGGGAGAGCATGTTGTTGATCCTGATGGGACCTTCGAGGAGGGACCGATGTGCATCCTGGATAACCGGGATCAAATTTTGTGAGGCAAGACCGTAAGGCTAGTGAAGGTGTTGTGGTAGCACCGAGGAGTGGAGGAGGGGACATTGGAGCGCGAGGACACTATTCGTACCAATTATCCCTTCTTATTTGAGGATGGAGGTACACTTTTATAGTCTTATAGTATTACATGACTGTTGTATATGCATGTGTTTAAATGTAAATGTATATTTGAATTTCGGGGACAAAATTTTTTTAAGGGGGAACTATTTAGACGTTAAAGGACATGCTACGGGCATGCGTCGTAGATCTCACGGGTAGCTAGGAAGATCACTTACCCTTGGCAGAGTTCGCCTACAACAATAGTTACCAGGCGAGCATACAGATGGCACCCTATGGGGCATTATATGGGAGGCCAGGTCAATCTGTGGTTTGTTGGACGAAGATGGGATAGAGACCCTCTACCGGTCCGGATTTGGTTAAAGGCACATGTGAGAAGGTGTATTTGATTCAAAAATGTCTTTTCTCACGGCTCAAAGCCGGAAGAAGAGCAAAACGGAGAAACAGCGGCGACCTCTAAGGTTTGAGGTGGGAGATCATATCTTCTTGAAGGTGATGCCTAAAAGAGGAGTGGTCAAATTTGGTGAGCTGAAAAAGCAGTCGTCAAGGTATATTAGGCCCTTCGAGGTAGTTGAGAGGATTGGTGCAGTTGCTTACCGGTTGGCATTACCACCAAATCTATTAGGTGTTCATGCGGTATTCCATGTTTCTATGCTCTGCAAATACACCCCGGATATGACTCAAGTGGTGGATTGGGGAGAGCTTGTTGAAGATGATGATGGAACCTTCGAGGTGGGACCGGTGCATATCATGGATAGCCGGGATCAGATTTTGCGGGGGAAGACCGTGAGGCTAATGGAGGTGCTGTGGCATCACCGAGGAGTGGAGGAGGCGACATGGGAGCGTGAGCACACTATCCGTACCAATTATCCCTTCTTATTTGATGATGGAGGCACACTTTTACAGTCTTGTAGTATTGGATGACTGTTGCATATGCATGTGTTTGAATGTATATGTATATGTGAATTTCGGGGACGAAATTCTTTTAAGGGGGGACTATTCAGACGTGAGAGGACATGCTACGGGCATGCATCATAGATCTCACGGGTAATTGGGAAGATCACTTACCCTTGGTAGAGTTTGCCTATAACAAAAGTTACCAAGCGTGCATACAGATGGCACCTTTGACACATTATATGGGAGGTCGTGTCGATCTCAGATTGTTGGACAGTGGTCGGAGTGAGACCTCTATAGGTCCGAATTTGGTTACAGACACCTCTAAGAAGGTGGATTTGATTCAAAAATGTCTTCTCACGGCTCAAAGCGGACAGAAGAGGTTGGCAGACAGGCGGCGACGACCTCTATAGTTTGAGGTGGGAGATCATGTCTTCTTGAAGGTGATGCCTAAAAGAGAAGTGGTCAAATTTGGTAAGCTGGAAAACCATTCGCCGAGGCATATAAGGCCCTGTGAGGTACTTGAGAGCATTGGTGGAGTTGCTTTCTGGTTGGCAATATCGCCAAATCTATCGGGTATTCATGCGGTATTCGATGTCTCTATGCTCCGCAAATACACTCCAGATCCGATTCATGTGGTGGATTGCGGAGAGGTTATTGTTGATGCTGATAGGGCCTTCGAGGAGGGACCGGTGTGCATCATGGATAGCCGNATGACTGTTGCATATGCATGTGTTTGAATGTATATGTATATGTGAATTTCGGGGACGAAATTCTTTTAAGGGGGGACTATTCAGACGTGAGAGGACATGCTACGGGCATGCATCATAGATCTCACGGGTAATTGGGAAGATCACTTACCCTTGGTAGAGTTTGCCTATAACAAAAGTTACCAAGCGTGCATACAGATGGCACCTTTGACACATTATATGGGAGGTCGTGTCGATCTCAGATTGTTGGACAGTGGTCGGAGTGAGACCTCTATAGGTCCGAATTTGGTTACAGACACCTCTAAGAAGGTGGATTTGATTCAAAAATGTCTTCTCACGGCTCAAAGCGGACAGAAGAGGTTGGCAGACAGGCGGCGACGACCTCTATAGTTTGAGGTGGGAGATCATGTCTTCTTGAAGGTGATGCCTAAAAGAGAAGTGGTCAAATTTGGTAAGCTGGAAAACCATTCGCCGAGGCATATAAGGCCCTGTGAGGTACTTGAGAGCATTGGTGGAGTTGCTTTCTGGTTGGCAATATCGCCAAATCTATCGGGTATTCATGCGGTATTCCATGTCTCTATGCTCCGCAAATACACTCCAGATCCGATTCATGTGGTGGATTGCGGAGAGGTTGTTGTTGATGCTGATAGGGCCTTCGAGGAGGGACCGGTGTGCATCATGGATAGCCGGGATCAGGTTTTGCAAGGCAAGACCGTGAGGCTAATGAAGGTGCTGTGGCAGCACCGAGGAGTGAAGGAGGCGACATTGGAGCACGAGGACACTATCCGTACCAATTATCTGTTCTTATTTGGAGGATGGAAGTACACTTTCATAGTCTTGCAGTATTGCATGACTGTTGCATATTCATGTGTTTGAATGTATAAGCATATATGAATTTTGGGAAGAAAATTCTTTAAAAGGGGGACTTTTCAGACGTTTGATGACATGCTACGGGCATGCATCCTAGATCTCACGGGTAGTTGGGAAGATCACTTACCTGTGGTAGAGTCCGCCTATAACAACAGTTACCAAGCAAGCATACAGATGGCACCCTATGAGGCATTATATGGTAGGCCGTGTCAATCTCCAGTTTGTTTGGCATAGCTAGGAGAGAGACCCTCCACGGGTCTGGATTTGGATGGAGTCACCTTTGAGCAAGTGGATTTGATTCAAAAACGTCTTCTCACGGCTCAAAGCCGGCAGAAGAGCTACGCCGGCCTCTAGAGTTTGAGGTGGGAGATAATGTCTTCTTGAAGGTGATGCCTAAAAGAGGAGTGGTCAGATTTGGTAAGCGCGAAAAAGAGTCGCCGAGGCATAACGGGCCCTTCAAGGTGCTTGAGAGGGTTGGTGTTGCTGCTTACTGGTTGGCATTACCGCAAATCTACCTGGTGTTCATGCGGGGTTCCACGTCCCTATGCTCAGAAAATACACCCCGGATATGACTCAAGTGGTGGATTGGGGAGAACTTATTGTTGATGCTGATAGGACTTTCGAGGAGGGACCGGTGCGCATCATGGATAGCCAAAATCAGGTTTTGCGAGGCAAGACTGTGAAGCTAGTGATGGTGTTGTGGTTGCACCGGGGAGTGGAGGAGGCGATATAGGAGCGCGAGGACACTATCCGTACGATTTATCACTTCTTATTTGAGGAGGGAGGTACACTTTTACTGTCTTGTAGTATTGCATGACTATTGCATATGCATGTGTTTGAATGTATATGTATATGTGAATTTTGGGGATGAAATTCTTTTAAGGGGGGACTATTCAGATGTTGGAGGACATGCTACGACCATGCGTCTTAGATCTCAAGGGTAGTTGGGAATATCACTTACCCTTGGTAGAGCTCACCTACAACAACAGTTAGCAAGAGAGCATACAGATGGCACCCTTTGAGGCATTATATGGGAGGCCGTGTCAATCTCCAATTTGTTGGACAGAGGTGGGAAAGAGACCCTCTACGGGTGTGGATTTTGTTAGAGACACCTCTAAGAAGGTGGATTTGATTCTAAAATGTATTCTCAGGGTTCAAAGTCGGCCGATGAGCTACCCCGACAGAAGGCGGTGACCTCTAGAGTTTGGGGTGAGTAATATATTTTTGAAAGNCTCTAAGAAGGTGGATTTGATTCTAAAATGTATTCTCAGGGTTCAAAGTCGGCCGAAGAGCTACCCCGACAGAAGGCGGTGACCTCTAGAGTTTGGGGTGAGTAATATATTTTTGAAGGTGATGCCTAAAAGAGGAGTGGTTAGATTAGTAAGCGGGAAAAGCAGTCGACGTGGTATATATCAGGTCCTTCGAGGTATTTGGAAGGGTTGGTGCAGTTGCTTACCGGTTGGCATTTCTGCCAAATCTATCGGGTGTTCATGCGGTATTCCCTGTCCCTATGCTCAGAAAATACACCCCGGATCTGCCTCAAGTGGTGGATTGGGGGAGAGCTTGTTGTTGATGTTGAAGGGACCTTCGAGCAGGGACTATTCAGATGTTAGGGGGCATGCTACTGGCATGCATCGTAGATCTCACGGGTAGCTGGGAAGATCACTTACCCTTGGTGGAGTTCGCCTACAACAACAGTTACCAGACGAGCATACGGATGGCACCCTATGAGGCATTATATGGGAGGCCATTTCGATTTCTAGTTTGTTGGACAGTGGTGGGAGAAAGACCCTCTACGGGTCTAGATTTGGTTAGAGACACGTGTGAGAAGGTGTATTTGATTCGAAAACGTCTCCTCATGGCTCCAAGCTGGAAGAAGAGCTAGGCGGACAGACAATGGCGATCTATGGAGTTTGAGGTGGGAGATCATGTCTTCTTGAAGAAGATCCCTAAAAGAGGTGTGGTCAGATTTGGTAAGCTGGAAAAACAGTCGTCGAGGTATATTGGGCCCTTCGAGGTACTTGAGAGGGTTAGTGCAATTGCTTACCGGTTGACATTACCGCCAAGTCTATCAGGTGTTCATGCGGTATTCCATGTTTCTATGCTCCGTAAATACACCCCGGATCCGACTCAGGTGGTAGATTGGGGAGAGCTTGTTGTAGATACTGATGGGACCTTTGAGGTGGGACCGGTGCGCATCATGGAAAGTCGGGATCAGATTTTACGAGGCAAAATAGTGAAGCTAGTGGAGGAGGCGACATGGGAGCGCGAGCCCACTATATGTACCAATTATCCCATCTTATTTGAAGATGGAGGTACACTTTTATAGTGTTGTAGTATTGGATGACTATTGCATATGCATGTGTTTGAATGTATATGAATATGTGAATTTCGTGGAAAAAATTCTATTAAGAGGGGACTATTCAGACGTTAGAGGACATGCTATGGGCATGCGTCGTACATCTCACGGGTAACTGGGAAGATCACTTACCCTTGGTAGAGTTTGCCTACGACAAAAGTTACTAGGCGTGCATATAGATGGCATCGTGTGAGACATTATATGGGAGGCCGTGTCGATCTCCGATTTGTTGGACAAAGGTCGGAGAGAGACCCTCTTCAGGTTCGAATTTAGTTAGAGGCACCTCTGAGAAGGTGGATTTGATTCGAAAATGTCTTCTCACGGCTTAGAGCCGGCAGAAGAGATAGGCAGACAGACGGTAATGACCTCTAGAGTTTGAGGTGGGAGATCATATCTTCTTGAAAGTGATGCCTAAAAGAGGAGTGGTCAAATTTGATAAGCAGTAAAAGCAGTCGTCCAGGTATATCCGGCCATTTGAGGTACATGAGAGGGTTGGTGCAGTTGCTTACCGGTTGGCATTATCGCCAAATCTATCAAGTGTTCATGCAGTATTCCATGTCTCTATGCTACACAAATACACCCCAGATCTGACTCATGTGGTGGATTGGGGAGAGTTGGTTGTTGATGCTGATGTAACCTTCGAGGTGGGACCGGTGCACATCATGGTTAGCGGGGATCAGATTTTGCAAGGTAAGACCTTGAGGATAGTGAAGGTGTTGTGGCAGCATCGAGGAGTGGAGGAGGCGACATTAGAGCGGAAGGACACTATTTGTACCAATTATCCCTTCTTATTTGAGGGTGGAGAAACACTTTTATAGTCTTGTAGTATTGCATGACTATGGCATATGCATGTGTTTGAATGTATATGTATATGTGAATTTCAGGGACAAAATTCATTTATGGAGGGACTATTCAGACATTAGAGTACATGCTACGGCCATGCGTCCTATATATTACGGGTAGCTTGGAAGATCACTTACCCTTGGTAGAGTTCGCCTACAACAACAGTTACGAAGCGAGCATACAGATGACACCCTATGAGGCATTATATGGGAAGCCGTGTGGATCTCCAGTTTCTTGGATGGAGGTGGGAGAGAGACCCTCTACGGGTCTGAATTTGGTCTGAGACACCTGTGAGAAGGTGGATTTGATTCGAAAACGTCTTCTCACGGCTCAAAGGCAGCAGAAGAGCTACGCCGACAAACGGCGGCGACCTCTAAGATTTTAGGAGGGAGATCATATCTTCTTAAAGGTGATGCCTAAAAGAGGAGTGGTCAGATTTGGTAAGCGGAAAAAGTAGTCGCCGAGGTATATTGGGCCCTTTGAGGTACTTGAGAGGGTTGGTGCAGTTGCCTACCAGTTGGCATTACCGCCAAGTCTATCGGGTGTTCATGCGGTATTCCTTGTTTCTATGATCCACAAATACACCCCGGATCCGACTCATGTGGTGGATTGGGGAGAGCTTGTTGTTGATGCTGATGGGACCTTCGAGGAGGGATCGGTGCACGTCGTGCATAGCCAGGATCCGGTTTTGGAAGGCAAGACTGTGAGGCTAGTGAAGGTGTTGTGGCAGTACCGAGGAGTGGAGGAGGCGACATGGGAGCGTGAGGACACTATCCGTACCAATCATCCCTTCTTATTTGAGGATGGAGGTACACTTTTCTAGTCTTATAGTATTGCATGACTGTTGCATATGCATGTGTTTTAATGTGTATGTATATGTGAATTTCGGAGACAAAATTCTTTTAAGAGGGGACTATTCAAACGTTAGAGGACATGCTACAGCCATGTGTCTTAGATCTCATGGGTAGTTGGGAAGATCACTTACCCTAGGTAAAGTTTGCCTACAACAGTTACCACGTGAGAATACAGATGGCACCTTGTGAGGCATTATATGGGAGGCCCTGTCGATCTCTGATTTATTGGACGGAGGTGGGAGAGAGACCTTCTACGGGTCCGAATTTGGTTAGAGACACCTCTCAAAAGGTGAATTTGATTCAAAAATGCCTTCTCATGGCTCAAATCTGGCAGAAGAGCTACGCCGATAGATAGCGACGACCTCTAAAGTTCGAGGTGGGAGATGGTGTCGTCTTGAAGGTGATGCCTAAAAAAGGAGTGGTGAGATTTGGTAAGCGTGAAAAGTAGTCGTCGAGGTATATCGGGCCCTTCGAGGTACTTGATAGGGTTGGTGCAGTTGCTTACCGGTTGGCATTACAGCCACATCTATCGGGTGTTTATGCGGTATGCCATGTCTCTATGCTCCGCAAATACACCCCAGATCTGACTCATGTGGTGGATTGGGGAGAGCTAGTTGTTGATGCTGATGGGGCCTTCGAGGAGGGACTGGTGCACGTCATGGATAACCGGGATCAGGTTTTACATGGCAAGACCGTGAGGCTAGTGAAGGTGATGTGGCAGCACCGAGGAGTGGAGGAGACGACATGGGAGCGCGAGGACACTATTCGTACCAATTATCCTTTCTTTTTTGAGGATGGAGGTACACTTTTTATAGTCTTGTAGTATTGCATGTATGTTGCATATGCATGCTTTTGAACGTATATATATGTGTGAATTTCGGGGACAACATTCTTTTAAGGGGGACTATTCATACGTTAGTGGACATGTTACGGGCATGCGTTCTAGATCTCACGGGTAGCTAGGAAGATCACTTACCCTTGGTAGAGTTTGCTTATTACAACAGTTACCAGGCGAGCATATAGATGGCACCCTATGAGGCATTGTATGGGAGGTTGTGTTGATCTCCTCTTTGTTGGATGGAGGTGGGAGAGAGACCCTCTACGGGTCCGAATTTGGTGAGTGACACCTCTGAGAGGTGGATTTGATTCGAAAATGTCTTCTCACGGCTCAAAGCCGGGAGAAGAGCTACGCCGACAGACGGCGGCGACGTCTGGAGTTTGAGGTTGAAGATCTTGTCTTCTTGAAGGAGATGCTTAAAAGGGGAGTGGTCAGATTTGGCAAGCGGGAAAAGCAGTCGTCGAGGTATATCGGGGCCTTCGAGGTGCTTGAGAGGGTTACTGCAGTTGCTTATCGGTTGTCATTATCGGCAAATCAATTGGGTGTTCATGCGGTATTCCATGTCCCTATGCTTTGAAAATACACCCCAGATTCGAATTATGTGGTGGATTAGGGAGAGCTTATTGTTGATGCTGATGGGACCCTCGAGGAGAGACCGGTGCGCATCATGGATAGCCAAGATCGGATGTTGCGAGGCAGCACCATAAGGCTAGTAAAGGTGCTGTGGTAGCGCCGAGGAGTGGAGGAGGCGACATTGGAGCGCAAGGAAACTATTCGTACCAATTATCCCTTCTTATTTGCGGATGGCGCGACCCTTTTATAGTCTTGTAGTAATGCCTGACGGTTGCATATACATGTGTTTGAATGTATATTTATATGTGAATTTCGGGGACGAAATTCTTTTAAGGGGGGACTATTCAGAAGTCAGAGGACAGGCTAACGGCATGCATCCTAGATCTCAAGGGTAGCTAGGACGATCACTTATTCTTGGTAGAGTTCTCCTACAATAACAGTTACAAGACGAGCACACAGATGGCACCCTATGAGGCATTATATGGGAGGCTGTGTCGATCTCTAGTTTGTTGGACGGAGGTTGGAGAGAGACCTTCTACGAGTCCAGATTTGGTTACAGACACCTCCCAGAAGGTGGATTTGATTCGAAAACGTCTTCTCACGGCTCAAAGGTGGTAGAAGAGCTAGGCTTGACAAACGGCAGNTTTTTTTTTAACCCTAGAACAATGAAGCCCTAGAATCAATTATGCAATAAAAAAAAATAANAACCCTAGAACAATGAAGCCCTAGAATCAATTATGCAAAAAAAAAAATGATAGGATTTGACCTGATTGGAAACCTTGCTTTTGATACCAAATGATGTGAACCCCAATAGTCTTGCTTTGAGAACCAACATCAATATTGGAAATACAACCCAAGAAAGCCAGACTCAGGTCTATGGATGGCGAATCTAGACCCGTTGAGATCTTGTTTCAAGAACCTAACTTATATTAAAATCTAGACCCATTGAAGAACCCGTCTCAAGAACCCAAATTACAAGTAGGAACGCCACAAAGGTTGTCATTTACCTTTGATAAGTTCAAAAAGTTCAATCAACNTCTCAAGGGTAGCTAGGACGATCACTTATTCTTGGTAGAGTTCTCCTACAATAACAGTTACAAGACGAGCACACAGATGGCACCCTATGAGGCATTATATGGGAGGCTGTGTCGATCTCTAGTTTGTTGGACGGAGGTTGGAGAGAGACCTTCTACGAGTCCAGATTTGGTTACAGACACCTCCCAGAAGGTGGATTTGATTCGAAAACGTCTTCTCACGGCTCAAAGGTGGTAGAAGAGCTAGGCTTGACAAACGGCAGCGACTTCTAGAGTTTGAGGTGGGAGATCATGTCTTCTTGAAGGTGATGCCTAAAAGAGGAGTGGTCAGATTTGGTAAGCAGGAAAAGGAGTCGCCGAGGTATTTCGGGCCCTTCGAGGTACTTGGGAAGGTTAGTGCAGTTGCTTATCGGTTGGCATTACCGCCAAATCTATCAGGTGTTCATGCGATATTCTATGTGTCTATGCTCCACAACTACACCCCGGATCCGACTCATTTGGTGGATTGGGGAGAGCTTGTTGTTGTTGTTGTTGCTAATGGGACCTTCGAGGTGGGATTGGTGGGCATCATGGATAGCCGAAATCAAGTTTCGCGAGACAAGACCGTGAGGCTAGTGAAGGTGTTGTGGCAGCACCAAAGAGTGGAGGAGGCCACATTGGAGCGTGAGGGCACTATCTGTACCAATTATCCCTTATTATTTGAGGATGGAGGTACATTTTTATAGTCATGTAGTATTGCAAGACTGTTGCATATGCATGTGTTTGAATGTATATGTATATATGAATTTCGGGGATGAAATTCTTTTAAAGGGGGACTATTCAGATGTCAGAGGACATGTTACAGGCATGCGTCCTAGATCTCACGGGTAATTGGGAAGATCAGTTACCCTTGGTAGAGTTCTCCTACAACAACAGTTTCCAAGCGACCATACTGACGACACCCTATCAGGTATTATATGGGAGGTTGTGTCGATCTCCAATTTGTTGGACGGAGGTGGGAGGGAGACCCTCTACTGGTTCGAATTTGGTTAGAGACACCTTTGAGAAGGTGGATTTGATTCAAAAACGTCTTCTCACGGCTCCAAAGCGCTAGAAGAGCTACGCCGACAGACGACAGCTACCTCTAGATTTTAGGTGGCAGATCATGTCTTTTTGAAGGTGATGCCAAAAAGAGGAGTGGTGAGATTTGGTAAGCGGGAAAATCAGTTGCCGAGGTATATCGGGCCCTTCGAGGTACTTGAGAGGGTTGGTGCAGTTGCTTACAAGTTGGATTTACCGCCAAATCTATCGGGTGTTCATGCGGTATTCCATGTCTCTTTGCTCCGAAAATATACCCCAGATCTGACTCATGGGGTGGATTGGGGAGAGCATGTTGTTGTTGCAAATGGGACCTTTGAGGAGGGACCAGTGCGCATCATGGATAGCCGGGATCAGGTTTTGTGAGGCAAGACCGTGAGGCTAGTGAAGGTGTTGTGGCAGCATCGAGGAGTGAAGGACGCGACATAGGAGCGCGAGGAAACTATCCGTACCAATTATCCCTTCTTATTTGAGGATGGAGTTACACTTTTATAGTCTTGTAGTATTGCATGACTATTGCATATTCATGTCTTTGAATGTTGATGTATATGTGAATTTCGGGGACGAAATTCTTTTATAGGGAGACAANAGGAGGCCACATTGGAGCGTGAGGGCACTATCTGTACCAATTATCCCTTATTATTTGAGGATGGAGGTACATTTTTATAGTCATGTAGTATTGCAAGACTGTTGCATATGCATGTGTTTGAATGTATATGTATATATGAATTTCGGGGATGAAATTCTTTTAAAGGGGGACTATTCAGATGTCAGAGGACATGTTACAGGCATGCGTCCTAGATCTCACGGGTAATTGGGAAGATCAGTTACCCTTGGTAGAGTTCTCCTACAACAACAGTTTCCAAGCGACCATACTGACGACACCCTATCAGGTATTATATGGGAGGTTGTGTCGATCTCCAATTTGTTGGACGGAGGTGGGAGGGAGACCCTCTACTGGTTCGAATTTGGTTAGAGACACCTTTGAGAAGGTGGATTTGATTCAAAAACGTCTTCTCACGGCTCCAAAGCGCTAGAAGAGCTACGCCGACAGACGACAGCTACCTCTAGATTTTAGGTGGCAGATCATGTCTTTTTGAAGGTGATGCCAAAAAGAGGAGTGGTGAGATTTGGTAAGCGGGAAAATCAGTTGCCGAGGTATATCGGGCCCTTCGAGGTACTTGAGAGGGTTGGTGCAGTTGCTTACAAGTTGGATTTACCGCCAAATCTATCGGGTGTTCATGCGGTATTCCATGTCTCTTTGCTCCGAAAATATACCCCAGATCTGACTCATGGGGTGGATTGGGGAGAGCATGTTGTTGTTGCAAATGGGACCTTTGAGGAGGGACCAGTGCGCATCATGGATAGCCGGGATCAGGTTTTGTGAGGCAAGACCGTGAGGCTAGTGAAGGTGTTGTGGCAGCATCGAGGAGTGAAGGACGCGACATAGGAGCGCGAGGAAACTATCCGTACCAATTATCCCTTCTTATTTGAGGATGGAGTTACACTTTTATAGTCTTGTAGTATTGCATGACTATTGCATATTCATGTCTTTGAATGTTGATGTATATGTGAATTTCGGGGACGAAATTCTTTTATAGGGAGACTATTCAGTTGTTAGAGGACACGGTATGGGCATACGTCCTATATCTCATGGGTAGCTGGGAAGATCACTTACCTTTGGTAGATTTTGCCTACACCAACAATTACCAGGCGACCATACAGATGGCACCCTATGAGGCATTATATGGGAGGCTGTCTTGATCTCCAATTTGTTGGACAGAGGTGGGAGGGAAACCCTCTACGAGTTCGGATTTGGTTAGAGACACCTCTTAGAAGGTGGATTTGATTCGAAAACGTCTTCTCACGGCTCAAAAGTGGTAGAAGAGCTACGCCGACAAAGGACGATGACCTCTAGAGTTTAAGGTGGGGGATCATGTGTTCTTGAAGGTGATGCCAAAAAGAAGAGTGGTAAGATTTGGTAAGCGGGAAAAGCAATCGCCGAGGTATATCGGGCCCTTCGAGGTACTTGAAAGGGTTAGTGTAGTTTCTTACAGGTTCGATTTACCACAAAATCTATCGGGTGTTCATGCGGTATTCCATGTCTCTATGCGCTGGAAATATACCCTGAATCTGACTTATAGGGTGGATTGGGGAGAGCGTGTTGTTGTTGCTGATGGGACCTTCGTGGAGGGACCATTAGGCAAGTGAAGGTGTTGTGGCAGCACCAAGGAGTGGAGGACGGGATATGGNTTGCTAATGGGACCTTCGAGGTGGGATTGGTGGGCATCATGGATAGCCGAAATCAAGTTTCGCGAGACAAGACCGTGAGGCTAGTGAAGGTGTTGTGGCAGCACCAAAGAGTGGAGGAGGCCACATTGGAGCGTGAGGGCACTATCTGTACCAATTATCCCTTATTATTTAAGGATGGAGGTACACTTTTATAGTCATGTAGTATTGCAAGACTGTTGCATATGCATGTGTTTGAATGTATATGTATATATGAATTTCGGGGATGAAATTCTTTTAAAGGGGGACTATTCAGATGTCAGAGGACATGTTACAGGCATGCGTCCTAGATCTCACGGGTAATTGGGAAGATCAGTTACCCTTGGTAGAGTTCTCCTACAACAACAGTTTCCAAGCGACCATACTGACGACACCCTATCAGGTATTATATGGGAGGTTGTGTCGATCTCCAATTTGTTGGACGGAGGTGGGAGGGAGACCCTCTACTGGTTCGAATTTGGTTAGAGACACCTTTGAGAAGGTGGATTTGATTCAAAAACGTCTTCTCACGGCTCCAAAGCGCTAGAAGAGCTACGCCGACAGACGACAGCTACCTCTAGATTTTAGGTGGCAGATCATGTCTTTTTGAAGGTGATGCCAAAAAGAGGAGTGGTGAGATTTGGTAAGCGGGAAAATCAGTTGCCGAGGTATATCGGGCCCTTCGAGGTACTTGAGAGGGTTGGTGCAGTTGCTTACAAGTTGGATTTACCGCCAAATCTATCGGGTGTTCATGCGGTATTCCATGTCTCTTTGCTCCGAAAATATACCCCAGATCTGACTCATGGGGTGGATTGGGGAGAGCATGTTGTTGTTGCAAATGGGACCTTTGAGGAGGGACCAGTGCGCATCATGGATAGCCGGGATCAGGTTTTGTGAGGCAAGACCGTGAGGCTAGTGAAGGTGTTGTGGCAGCATCGAGGAGTGAAGGACGCGACATAGGAGCGCGAGGAAACTATCCGTACCAATTATCCCTTCTTATTTGAGGATGGAGTTACACTTTTATAGTCTTGTAGTATTGCATGACTATTGCATATTCATGTCTTTGAATGTTGATGTATATGTGAATTTCGGGGACGAAATTCTTTTATAGGGAGACTATTCAGTTGTTAGAGGACACGGTATGGGCATACGTCCTATATCTCATGGGTAGCTGGGAAGATCACTTACCTTTGGTAGATTTTGCCTACACCAACAATTACCAGGCGACCATACAGATGGCACCCTATGAGGCATTATATGGGAGGCTGTCTTGATCTCCAATTTGTTGGACAGAGGTGGGAGGGAAACCCTCTACGAGTTCGGATTTGGTTAGAGACACCTCTTAGAAGGTGGATTTGATTCGAAAACGTCTTCTCACGGCTCAAAAGTGGTAGAAGAGCTACGCCGACAAAGGACGATGACCTCTAGAGTTTAAGGTGGGGGATCATGTGTTCTTGAAGGTGATGCCAAAAAGAAGAGTGGTAAGATTTGGTAAGCGGGAAAAGCAATCGCCGAGGTATATCGGGCCCTTCGAGGTACTTGAAAGGGTTAGTGTAGTTTCTTACAGGTTCGATTTACCACAAAATCTATCGGGTGTTCATGCGGTATTCCATGTCTCTATGCGCTGGAAATATACCCTGAATCTGACTTATAGGGTGGATTGGGGAGAGCGTGTTGTTGTTGCTGATGGGACCTTCGTGGAGGGACCATTAGGCAAGTGAAGGTGTTGTGGCAGCACCAAGGAGTGGAGGACGGGATATGGGAGCGCGAGGAAACTATCCGTACCAATTATCCCTTCTTATTTGAGGATGGAGTTACACTTTTATAGTCTTGTAGTATTGCATGACTGTTGCATATGCATGCCTTTGAATGTATATGTATGTGTGAATTTCGGGGTCAAAATTCTTTTTTGGGGAGACTATTCAGTCGTTAGAGAATATGGTACAGGCATACGTCCTAGACTTCACGATTAGATGGGAGGATCACTTACCCTTGGTAGAGTTCGCCTACAACAATAGTTACCACGTGACTATACATACGGCACCCTATGAGGCATTATATAGGAGGCCTTCTCGATCTCCGATTTGTTGGACGGAGGTGGGAAGGAGACTCTCTATGGGTCCAGACTTGGTTAGAGACACCTCCGAGAAGGTGGATTTCATTCGAAAATGTCTTCTCACTGCCCAAAAGCCACAGAAGACGTACACCTACAGATGGCGACGACCTTTAAAGTTTGAGGTGGAAAATCATGTCTTCTTGAAGGTAATGCCTAAAAGAGGAGTGATCAGATTTGGTAAGCGGGAAAAGCAGTCACCGAGGTATATCGGGTCCCTCGAGGTACTTGAGAGGGTTGGTGCAGTTGCTTATCAGTTGGCATTACCGCCAAATCTATCGGGTGTTCATGCGGTATTCCATGTCTATATGCTCTGCAAATACACCCCAAATTTGACTCATGTGGTGGATTTGGGAGAGCTTGTTGTTGTTGCTGATGGGACCTTTGAGGAGGGACCAGTGCGCATCAGGGATAGCCGGGATCAGGTTTTGGGAGACAAGACCATTAGGCAAGTGAAGGTGCAGTGGCAGCACCGAGGAGTGGAGGACGCGATATGGGAGCACGAGGAAACTATCCGTACCAATTATCCCTTCTTATTTGAGGATGGAGTTACACTTTTATAGTCTTATAATATTGCGTGACTGTTGCATATGCTTGTCTTTGAATGTATATGTATGTGTGAATTTTGGGGTCAAAATTCTTTTATGGGGAGACAATTAAGTCGTTAGAGTATATGCTACGGGCATACGTCCTAGATGTCACGATTAGCTGGGAAAATCACTTACCCTAGGTAGAGTTCGCCCACAACAACAATTACTAGGCAACTATACAGACGGCACCCTATGAGGTATTATATAGGAGGCCTTCTCGATCTCCGATTTGTTAGACAGAGGTGGGAAGGTGATTCTCTATGGGTCTGGACTTGGTTAGAGACACCTCTAAGAAGGTGGATTTCATTCGAAAACATCTTCTCACTGCTCAAAAGCGGCAGAAGAGGTACGCCTACAGACGGCGGCGACCTTTAAAGTTTGAGGTGGGAGATCATGTCTTTTTTAAGGTAATGCCTAAAAGAGGAGTGATCATATTTGGTAAGCGGGAAAAGTAGTCGCCGAGGTATATCGGGCCCCTCAAGGTACTTTAGAGGGTTGGTGTAGTTGCTTACCGGTTGGCATTACCGTCAAATCTATCGAGTGTTCATGCGGTATTCTATGTCTCTATGCTCCGTAAATACACCCCGAATTTGTTTCANGGTATATCGGGCCCCTCAAGGTACTTTAGAGGGTTGGTGTAGTTGCTTACCGGTTGCCATTACCGTCAAATCTATCGAGTGTTCATGCGGTATTCTATGTCTCTATGCTCCGTAAATACACCCCGAATTTGATTAATGTGGTGGATTTGGGAGAGCTTGTTGTTGTTGTTGATGGGACCTTTGAGGAGGGGCCGGTGCACATATTGGGTAGTCGGGATCAGGTTTTGCGAGCCAAGACCATGATGCTAGTGAAGGTGCTATGGCAGCAACGACGACAGGAGGCGGCGACATGGGAGCGAGGACACTATAAGTACCAATTATCCCTTCTTATTTGAGGATGGGGGTACACTTTTATAGTCGTGCAATATTGCATGATTGTTGCATATGCATGTGTTTGAATGTATATGTATATCTGAATTTCGGGGTCAAAATTCTTTTATGGGGAGACAATTCAGTCATTAGAGTATATGATACAGGCATACGTCCTAGATCTCACGGGTAGCAGGGAAGATCACTTACCTTTGGTAGAGTTTGTCTATAACAACAGTTACCAGGCGACCACACAGATGGCACCCTATGAGGCATTATATGGGAGGCCCTATTGATCTCCGATTAGTTGGACGGAGGTGGGAGGGAGACTCTCTACGTGTCCAAATTTGGTTAGAGACACCTCTAAGAAGGTGGATTTGATTCAAAACGTCTTATCACGGCTCAAAAGCGACAGAAGAGCTACGCCGACAGACGGCGGCGACCTCTAGAGTTTAATGTGGGAGATCATGTCTTCTTGAAGGTGATGCCTAAAAGAGGATTGGTGAGATTTGATAATCGGTAAAAGCAATCGCCGACGTATATCGGGTCCTTCAAGGTACTTGAGAGGGTTGGTGCAGTTGCTTATCGGTTGGAATTATCGCCAAATCTATTAGGTGTTCATCCGGTATTCCATGTCTCTATGCTCTGGAAATACAGCCCGGATCTGACTCATGTGGTGGATTGGGGAGAGCTTGTAGTTGTTACTGATAGAACTTTCGAGGAGGGACCGGTGCACATATTGGATAGCCGGGATCAGGTTTTGTGAGGCAAGACGGTGAGGCTAGTGAAGGTGGTGTGGCCGCACTGAGGAGTAGAGGAGGCGACATGGGAGGGTGATGACACTATCCGTACCAATTATCCCTTCTTATTTGAGGGTGGAGGTACACTTTTATAGTCTGGTAGTATTGCATGACTGCTGCAGATGCATGTGTTTGAATGTAGATGTATATATGAATTTCGGGGATGAAATTCTTTTAAGGGGGGACTTTTCAGAGGTCAGAGGACATGCTACGGGCATGCGTCCTATATCGTAAGGTTAGCTGGGAAGATCACTTACCCTTGGTAGAGTTCGCTTACAAAAATAATTTCCAGGCAAGCATGCAAATGGCACCTATGAGGCATTATTTGGGAGGCTGTGTCGATTTGTAATTTGTTTGACATAGGTGGAGAGAGACCCTCTACGGGTCCAAATTTGGTTAGAGACACCTCTGAGTAGGTGAATTTGATTCGAAAACGTCTTCTCACGGCTCAAAGCCGGCAGAAGAGCTACGCCTAGAGTTTGAGCTGGGAGATCATGTCTTCTTCAAGCTGAGGCCTAAAAGGGACTTGGTAATCGGGAAAAGGTGTCTTCGAGGTATATCGAGCCCTTTGAGGTACTTGAGAGGGTTGCTGTAGTGGCCTACCGATNTCATGTCTTCTTCAAGCTGAGGCCTAAAAGGGACTTGGTAATCGGGAAAAGGTGTCATCGAGGTATATCGAGCCCTTTGAGGTACTTGAGAGGGTTGCTGTAGTGGCCTACCGATTGGTATTACCGCCAAATCTATCGGGTGTTCATGCGGTATTCCATGTCTCTATGCTCTGTAAATACACCTAGAATCTGACTTATGTAGTGGATTAGGGAGAGGTTATGTATGCTTACTGGGCCTTCGAGGAGGAACCGGTGCGCATCATTGATAGCTAGGATCAGGTTTTGCGAGGGAAGACCGTGGGGCTAGTGAAGGTGTTGTGGCAGCACCGAGGAGTGGAGGAGGTCACGTAGGAGCGCGAGGACACTATCGGTACCAATTATCCCTTCTTATTTGAGGATGGTGGAACACTTTTATAATCTTGTAGTATTACATGACTATTGCATATGCATGTGTTTGAATGTATATGTATATGTGAATTTCGGGGATGAAATTCTTTTAAGGGGGGACTATTCAGACGTTAGAGGACATGCTACGGCCATGCGACCTAGAACTCAAGGGTAGCTGAGAAGATCATTTACCCATGGTAGAGTTCACTTACAACAATAGTTACTAGTTGAGCATACAGATGGCACTCTATAAAGGCATTACATGGGAGACCGTATCAATCTCCAGTTTGTTGGACGGAGGTGGGAGAGGGACCCTCTACGGGTCCGAATTTGGTGAGAGACATCTTTGAGAAGGTGGATTTGATTCGAAAATGTCTTCTCACGGTTTAAAGCCGGTAGAAAAGCTACGCCCACAGACTACGACGACCTCTAAAGTTTAAGGTGGGTGATCATGTCTTCTTAAAGGTGATGCCTAAAAGAGGAGTGGTCAGATTTGGTAAGCGGGAAAAGTCATCGCCGAGGTATATCGGGCACTTTGATGTACTTGAAACGGTTGGTGCAGTTGCTTACTGGTTGGTATTACCGCCAAATTGATCAAGTGTTTATGCGGTGTTCCATGTCTCTATGCTCCAAAAATACACCCTGAATTCGACTGTTGTGGTGAATTGGGGAGAGCATGTTATTGATGCTGATGGGAACTTCGAGAAGGGACCGGTGCATATCAAGGATAACCAGGATCAGGTTTTGTCAGCCAAGATTGTGAGCCTAGTGAAGGTGTTTTGGCAGCACCGAGGAGTGGAGCAGGCGCCATCGAAGCACGAGGACAATATCCGTACCAATTATCCCTTCTTATTTGAGCTGGCGACATTGATTTGTTGAACCGAGGTGGTAGAAAGACCCTCTATAGTTTCGGATTTGGTTAGACACACCTCTTAGAAGGTGGATTTGATTCGAAAACATCTTCTCACGGCTTTAGGCTGGCAGAAGAGCTATGCGGACAAATGACGGCGACCTCAAGAGTTTGAGGTGGGAGATCATGTCTTCTTGAAGGTGATGCCTAGAAGAGGAGTGGTCAGAGTTGGTAAGTAGGAAAAGGAGTCGCCGAGGTATAATAGGCCCTTCGAGGTACTTGAGAGGATTGGTGCAGTTGCTTACCCGTTGGAATTACCACCAAATTTATCAAGTGTTCATGCGGTATTCCATGTCCATATGCTCCGAAAATACACCCTACATCCGACTCATGTGGTATATTGGGGAGAGCTTGTTGTTGATGCTGATGAGACATTTGAGGAGGGACCGGTGCGCCTCATGGATAGCCGGGATCAGGTTTTGTGGGGCAAGATCGTGAGGCTAGTGAAAGTGTTGTGGTAGCACCGAGGAGTGGAGGAGGCGACATGGGAGCACGAGGACACTATCCGTACCAATCATGCCTTCTTATTTGACGATGGAGGTACACTTTTATGAGGCATTATATGGGAGGATGTGCCAATCTCTGATATGTTAGACAGAGGTGGGAGAGAGACCCTCTACGAGTCTGGATTTGGTTAGAGTCACCTCTTGTAGAAGAGCTATGCCTATAGACGCCGGTGACCTCTAGAGTTTGAGGTGGGAGATCATGCCTTCTTGAAGGTGGTGACTAAAAGAGCAGCGGTGCGATTTGGCAAGCGGGAAAAGCAGTGGCCCAGGTATATCGGGCACTTCGAGGTGCTTGAGGGGGTTGGTGCAATTGCTTACCAATTGCCATTACCGCCTAATCTATCGCTNCTTGAAGGTGGTGACTAAAAGAGCAGCGGTGCGATTTGGCAAGCGGGAAAAGCAGTAGCCCAGGTATATCGGGCACTTCGAGGTGCTTGAGGGGGTTGGTGCAATTGCTTACCAATTGCCATTACCGCCTAATCTATCGCTTGTTCATGCAATATTCCAAGTTTCTATGCTCCGTAAATACACCTGGGATCCGACTCATGTGGTGGATTGGGGAGAGATTGTTGTTGTTGTTGATCAGACTTCGAGGAGGGACCGATGCGTGTCATGGATAGCCGAGATCAGGTTTTACGAGACAAGACTACGAGACTAGTGAAGGTGTTGTGGCAGCACCGAGGAGCGGAGGAGGCGACATGGGAGCGCGAGGACACAATCTGTACCAATTATCCCTTCTTATTTGCGGATGGAGGTACACTGTTATAGTCTTGTAGTATGGCATGTCTGCTGCATATGCATGTGTTTGAATGTATATGTATATGTGAATTTCGGGAATCAAATTCTTTTATGGGGTGACTATTCATACGTTAGAGGACTGGCTACGGGCATGCGTCCTAGATCTCAAGGGTAGCTGGGAAGATCACTTACCCTTGCTAGAGTTCGCCTACAACTACAGTTACCAGGCGAGCATATAGAGGGCACCCACTACGGCTCTAGATTTGGTTAGAAACACCTCTGAGAAGGCGAATTTGATTCGAAAACGTCTTCTCACAGCTCAAAGCCGATAGTAGAGCTACGTTGACAGACAGCAGCGACCTCTTGAGTTTGAGGTGGGAGATCATGTCTTCTTGAAGGTGATGCCTGAAAGAGGAGTGATCAGATTTGGTAAACGGGAAAAGCAGTAGTCGAGGTATATCGGGGCCTTTAAGGTATTGGAGGGGGTTGGCGCAGTTGCTTACCGGTTGGCATTACTACCAAATCTATCGGGTGTTCATGCGCTATTCCATGTCTATATGCTCTGCAAATACACCCCGAATTCGACTAATACGGTGGATTGGGGAGTGCTTGTTGTTGTTGCTGATGGAACTTTTGAGGAGGGACCGGTGCGCATCATGGATAGCCGGGATAAGGTTTTGCTAGCCAAGACCTTGAGGCCAGTGAAAGTGTTGTGGCAGCATCGAAGAGTAGAGGAGGCGAGAAGGGAGTGCGAGGACACTATTCGTACCAATTATCCCTTCTTATTTGACGATGGAGGTACATTTTTATAGTCTTGTAGTATTGCAAGACTGTTGTATATGCATGTGTTTGAAAGTATATGTATTTGTGAATTTCGGGGACGAAATTCTTTTAAGGGGGGACTATTCAAATGTTAGAGGACATGCTACGAGCATGCGTCCTTGATCGCAAGGTTAGTTGGAAAGATCATTTACCCTTGGTAGAGTTCCCCTACAAGAAAAGTTACCAAGCGTGCATATAGATTGCACCCTATGAGGTATTATATGGAAAGCCGTGTCGATCTTTGATTTGTTGGACGGAGGTGGGAGAGAGACCCCCTACGGGTCCAAATTTGGTTGGACACACTTCTGAGAAGGTGGATTTGTTTTGAAAATGTCTTGTCACGGCTCAAAGCCGGGCAGAAGAGTTACACCGACAGACGGCGGCGACCTCTAGAGTTTGAAGTGGGAGATTATGTCTTCTTGAAGGTGATGCCAAAAATAGGAGTGGTGAGATTTGGTAAGCAGTAAAAACAGTCGTCGTGGTATATCGGGCCCTTCAAGGTACTTGAGAGGGTTGGTGGAGTTGCTTACCGGTTGGCAATATCCCCAAATCTATCTGGTGTTCATGCGGTATTGCATGTCTCTATGCTCCATAAATACACCTTGGATCCGACTCATGTGATGGATTGGGGATAGCTTGTTGTTGTTGCTGATGGGACCTTCGAGGATGGACCGGTGTCCATCATGGATAGCCGGGATTAGGTTTTGCGAGGCAAGACCGTAAGGCTAGTAAAGGTGCTGTAGCAGCTCCGAGGAGTGGAGAAGGTGACATGGGACCGCGAGGACACTATCCGTACCAATTATCCCTTCTTATTTAAGGATGAAGGTCCATTTTTCTAGTCTTGTAGTGTTGCAAGACTTCATTATGTGCATGTGTTTGAATGTATATGTATTTTTGAATTTCGGAGACGAAATTCTTTTAAGGGGGGACTATTCAGACATTAGAGGACATGCTACGGGCATTGAACCTAGATCGCAAGGCTAACTGGGAAGATCACTTACCCTTTGTAGAGTTCCCCTACAACAAAAGTGTCCAGGTGAGCATACAGATGGCACCCTATGAGGTAATATATGGGAGGCTATGTCGATCTCTAATTTTTTGGACGCAGGTGGGAGAGAGACCCTCTACGGCTCCGTATTTGGTTAGAGACACCTCTGAGAAGGTAGATTTGATTCGAAAACGTCCTCTCACAGCTCAATGGCGGTAGTAAAGGTACACGGGCAAACGACGGCGACCTCTAGAGTTTGTGGTGGGAGACCATGTCTTCTTGAAGGTAATGCCTAAAAGAGGAGTGATCAGATATGGTAAGAGGGAAAAGCAGTCACCGAGGTACATTGGGCCCTTCAAGGTACTTTAGAGGGTTGGTGCAGTTGCTTATCGGTTGGCATTACCACCAAATCTATCGGGTGTTCATGCGGTATTCCATGTCTCTATGCTCCACAAATACACCCCAGATTTGGCTCATTTGGTGGATTTCGGAGAGCTTGTTGTTTTTGCTGATGGGACCTTCGAGGAAGGACCGGTGCGCATCATGGATAGCCAGGATCAGGTTTTGCGAGCCAAGACCATGGTGCGAAANGATGGGACCTTCGAGGAAGGACCGGTGCGCATCATGGATAGCCGGGATCAGGTTTTGCGAGCCAAGACCATGGTGCGAGAAAAGGTGCTGAGGCAGCAACGAGGAGTGGAGGCGGCGACATGGGAGCGCGAGGACACTATACATACCAATTATCCCTTCTTATTTGAGGATGGAGGTACACTTTTATAGTCTTGTAGTATTGCAAGACTGTTGTATATGCATATGTTTGAATACATATGTAAATCTCAATTTCGGGGACAAAATTCTTTTAAGGGGGGACTATTCAGACGTTAGAGGACATGCTACGGGCATTTGTCCTTGATCGCAAGGTTAGTTGGGAAGATCACTTACCCTTTGTTGAGTTCCCCTACAATAAAAGTTACCAAGCGAGCATACAGATGGCACCCTATATGGTATTATATGGGAGGTCGTGTCGATCTCCAATTTGATGGACGGAGGTGGGAGAGAGGCCCCCTATGGGACCGAATTTGGTTAGAGACACCTCTAAGAAGGTGGATTTGATTCAAAAATGTCTTCTCACGGCTCAAAGCCGGGCAGAATAACTACGCCGACAGAAGGCGGCGACCTCTAGAGTTTGAGGTGGGAGATTATGTCTTCTTGAAGGTGATGCCTAAAATAGGAGTGCTGAGATTTGGTAAGTGGGAAAAGCAGTCACCGAGGTATATCCGGCCCTTCGAGGTACTTGAGAGGGTTGGTGTAGTTGCCTACCGGTAGGCATTACCGTCAAATCTATCGGGTGTTCATGCGGTATTGCATGTCTCTATGCTTCGTAAATACACCTCGGATTCGACTCATGTGGTGGAATGGGGAGAGCTAGTTGTTGTTGCTGATAGGACCTTCGAGGAGGGACCGGTTTACATCATGGATAGTCGGGGTCAGGTTTTGCGAGGCAAGATCGTGAGGCTAGTGAAGGTGTTGTGGCAGCACTGAGGAGTGGTGGAGGCGACATGGGAGCACAAGGACACTCTCCGTACCAATTATAGTTTTGCAAGACTGTTGTATATGCATGTGTTTGAATGTATATGTATTTTTGAATTTCGGGGACGAAATTTTTTAAGGGGGGACTATTAAGACTTTAGAGGACATGCTATGGGCATGCGCTATAGATCTCAAGGTTAGCTGGGAAGATCCGTNGTTGTATATGCATGTGTTTGAATGTATATGTATTTTTGAATTTCGGGGACGAAATTCTTTTAAGGGGGGACTATTAAGACTTTAGAGGACATGCTATGGGCATGCGCTATAGATCTCAAGGTTAGCTGGGAAGATCCCTTACCCTTGGTAGAGTTCCCTTTCAACAAAAGTTACCAAGCGAGCATACAAATGACACCCTAGAGGTATTATGTGGGAGGCCGCGTTGATCTCCGGTTTGTTGGACGGAGGTGGAAGAGAGACCCTCTACAGGTCCGGATTTGGTTAGTAACACCTCTAAGAAGGTGGAAATGATTGGAAAACGTCTTAACACTGCTCAAAGCTAGGTGAAGAGCTACGCCGACAGAAGGCGGCGACCTCTAGAGTTTGAGGTGGGAAATCATGTCTTCTTCAAAGTGATGACTAAAAGAGCAGCGGTGAGATTTGGTAAGCGAGAAAAGCAATCGCCGAGGTATATCGGGCCCTTCGAGGTACTTGGGAGGGTTGGTGCAGTTACTTATCGGTTCGCATTATTGCCAAATCTATCGGGTGTTCATGTGGTATTCCATGTTTTTATGATCCGCAAATACACCTAAGATCCGACTCATGTGGTGCAATGGGGAGAGCTTGTTGTTGCTGCATATGGGACCTTCGAGGAGGGACCGGTGTGCATCATGGATAGCCGAAATTATGTTTTGCGAGGCTAGACCGTGAGGCCAGTGAAGGTGTTGTGGTAGCACCGAGGAGTGAAGGAGCCGACATGGGAGTGCGAGGACACTCTCCGTACCAATTAACCCTTATTACTTGATGATGGAGGTACACTTTTATAGTCGTGTAGTGTTGCATGATTGTTGCATATGCATGTGTTTGAATGTATATGTATATGTGAATTTCGAGGACGAAATTCTTTTAAGGGGAGAATATTCAGACTTTAAAGGATATGCTACGGGCATGCGTCCTAGATCTCAAGGGTAGCTGGGAAGATTATTTACCCAGGGTCGAGTTCGCTTAGAACAACAGTTACGAGGCAAGCATACAGATGGCACCCTAAGAGCCATTGTATGGGAGGCCGTGCTGATCTCCGGTGTGTTGGACGGAGGTGGGAGAGAGACCCTCTACGGGTCTGAATTTGGTAAGTGACACCTCTGAGAAGGTGGATTTGATTCGAAAACGTCTTCTCACGGCTCAAAGACGGCAGTAGAGCTACGTTGACAGACAGCGGCGACCTCTAGAGTTTGAGGTAGGAGATCATGTTTTCTTGAAGGTGATGCTTGAAAGAGGAGTGATCAGGTTTGGTAAGCGGGAAAAGCAGTCGCCGAGGTATATCGGGACCTTCGAGGTATTGGAGGGGGTTGGCGCAATTGCTTATTGGTTGGCATTACTACCAAATCTATCGGGTGTTCATGCGGTATTTCATGTCACTATGATGTGCAAATACACCTCGGATTTGCCAGATATGGAAGATTGGGGAGTGCTTGTTGTTGTTGCTGATGAGACCTTCAAGGAGGGACCGGTGCTCATCATGGATAGTCGGGATCAGGTTTTGCAAGCCAAGACCGTGATGCTAGTGAAGGTGCTGCAGTAACAACGAGGAGTGGAGGCGGCGACATGGGAGCACGAGGACACTATACGTACCAATTATCCCTTCTTATTTGAGGATGGAGGTACACTTTGTTAGTTTTGTAGTATTGCATGACAGTTGCATATGCATGTGTTTGAATGTATATGTATATCTGAATTTCGGGGACAAAATTCTTTTAAGGGGGGAGTATTTAGACGTTAGAGGATATTCTACGGGTATGCATCCTTGATGTCACAGATAGTTGGGAAGATCACTTAGCCTTGGTAGAGTTTGTTTACAACAATAGTTACCAGCCGAGCATACAGACGGCACCCTATGAGGCATTGTATGGGAGGCCCTACTGATCTTTGGTTTGTTGGACAGAGGTAGGAGGGAGACTCTTTACGGGTCCGGATTTGGTTAGAGACACCTCTAAGAAGGTGGATTTCATTCAAAAATGTCTTCTCACGACTCAAAAGCAGTAGATGAGCTACGTCGTCAAACGGCGGCGACCTCTAGAGTTTGAGATGGGAGATCATGTCTTCTTGAAGGTGATACCTGAAAGAGGAGTGGTCAAATTTGGTAAGCGGGAAAAGCAGTCGCCGAGGTACATCGGGCACTTCGAGGTACTGGCGAGGGTTGGCGCAGTTGTTTCCCAGTTGGCATTACCACCAAATCTATTGGGTGTTGATTTGGTATTCCATGTCTCTATGCTCCGCAAATACACGCCAGATCAGACTGATTTGGTGGATTGGGGAGAGGTTGTTATTGTTGCTGATGGTACTATCGAGGAGGTTTCGATGCACATCATAAATAACCGGGATCAGGTTTTGCGAGGCCATACCGTGAGGCTAGTGAAGATGCTGTGGCAGCACCGAGTGGTGGAGGAGACGACATGGGAGTGCGAGGACACTATCTGTATGAATTATCCCTTCTTATTTAAGGATAAAGGTACACATTTATAGTCTTATAGTATTGCATAACTGTTGAAAATGCATGTGTTTGAATGTATATGTATATGTTAATTTCGAGGATGAAATTCTTTTAAGGGGGGACTATCTAGAGGTTAGAAGGTATGTTACGGGCATGCGTCCTAGATCGCAAGGTTAGTTGGGAAGATCACTTACCCTTGATAGAGTTCCCGTACAACAATAGTTACCAAGCGAGCATACAGATGACACCCTATGAGGCATTATATGGGAGGCCGTGTCGATCTCTAGTTTGTTGGACAGAGGTGGGAGAGAGACCCCTTAGGGCACTGAATTTGGTTAGAGACACCCCTGAGAAGGTGGATTTGATTCGAAAACATTTTTTTGCGGCTCAAAGCCAGTAGAAGAGCAACGTCGACAAACTGCGGCGACGCCTAGAGTTTGAGGTGGGAGATCATGTCTTCTTCAACGTGATGCCTAGTAGAGGAGTGGTGAGATTAAGTAAGTGGGAAAAGCAGTCACTGAGGTATATCGGGCCCTTCGAGGTACTTGAGAGGGTTGGTGTAGTTGCTTATCGGTTGGCATTATCGCCAAATCTAATAGGTGTTCATGCGGTATTCCATGTTTCTATGCTCCGCAAATACACCTCTGATCCGAGTCATATGCTGGATTGGGGAGAGGTTGTTGTTGTTGCTTATGGAACCTTCAAGGAGGGACCGGTGCGCATAATAGTTTGCCGGGATCAGGTTTTGCGAGGCATCACCGTGAGGCTTGTGATGGTGCTGTGGCAGCACCGAAGAGTGGAGGAGGAGACATGCGAGCGCGAGCACCCTATCCGTATCAATTTTCCATACTTATTTGAGGATGGAGGTACACTTTTATTTTCTGGTAGTATTGCATGACTGTTGCATAAGCATGTGTTTGAATGTACATGTATATGTGAATTTCGGGGACGAAATTCTTTTAAGGGGGGACTATTCGGACGTTAGAGGACTTGCAATGGGCATGCATCCTAAATCTCAAGGGTAGCTGAGAAGATCACTTACTCTTGGTGGAGTACGCCTACAAAAACTGTTACCAGGCAAGCATTTAGATGGCACCCTATGAGGTATTATATGGAAAGCCGTGCCGATCTCTAANATCTCAAGGGTAGCTGAGAAGATCACTTACTCTTGGTGGAGTACGCCTACAAAAACAGTTACCAGGCAAGCATTTAGATGGCACCCTATGAGGTATTATATGGAAAGCCGTGCCGATCTCTAATTTGTTGAACGGAGGTGGGACAGAGACCCTCTACGACACCGAATTTGGGTAGAGAAATCTTTGAGTAGGTGGATTTGATTCAAAAATGTATTCTCACGGCTCAATGGCGGCAAAAGAGCAAGCCGGACTGACGGCGGCGACCTTTAGAGTTTGAGGTGGGAGATCATGTCTTCTTGAAAGTAATGCCTAAAGGAGGAATGATCAGATTTTGGTAAGCGAGAAAAGCAGTTGGCAAGGTATAGCGGGCCTTTCGAGGTACTTGAAAGGGTTGGTGCAGTTGCTTACCAGTTCGCATTACCGCCAAATCTATCGGGTGTTCATGCGGTATTCCATGTCTCTATGCTCCTCAAATACACCCCGAATTTGACTCATGTGGTGGATTGGGAAAAGCTTATTGTTGTTCCTGATGGGACCTTCGAGGAGGGACCGGTGCGCATCATGGATAGCCGGGATCAGGTTTTGCGAGGCAAGACCGTGATGCTTGTGAAGGTGCTGTGGCAGCAACGAGGAGTGGAGGATGTGACATGGGAGAGCGAGGATACAATCCGTAGCAAATATCCATTCTTATTTGAGGATAGAGGTACACTTTTATAGTCTTATAGTATTGCATGACTGTTGCATACGCAAGTGTTTGAATGTATATGTATATGTAAATTTTCAGGACGAAATTCTTTTAAGGGGGGACTATTCAGACCTTAGAAAACATGCTACGGGCATGCGTCCTAGATCGCAAGGTTGGCTGGGAAGTTCACTTAATCTTCGTAGAGTTCCCCTACAACTATAGTTACCACGCAAGCATACAGATGGCACCATATGAGGCGTTATGTGGGAGGCCATGTCGATCTCCGGTTTGTTGGATGGAGGTGGGAGAGAGACTCTCTAGGGCTCCGAATTTGGTTAGAGACACCTCTGAGAAGGTGGATTTGATTCAAAAATGTTTTCTCGCGGCTCAAAGCCAATAGAAGAGCTACGCCGACAAACTACGGCGACCCCTAGAGTATGTGGGGGGAGATCATCTCTTCATGAAGGTGATGCCTAATAAAGGAGTGGTGAGATTTGGAAAGCGGGAAAAGCAGTCGCCGAGGTATATCGGGCCCATCGAGCTACTTGAGAGGGTTGGTGCAGTGGTTACCGGTTGGCATTATCACAAAATCTATCGGGTGTTTTGCGGTATTCAATGTTTCTATGCTCTGTAAATACACCTCGGATCCGACTCATGCGGTGGAATGGGGAGAGCTAGTTGTTGTTGCTGATGGGACCTTCGAGGAGGGACTAGTGCGCATCGTGTATAGCAGGGATCAGGTTTTGCGTGGCAAGACCATGAGGCTTGTGAAGGTGCTGTGGCAGCACCGAGTAGTGGAGGAGGCGTTATGTGAGCGCGAGGACACTATTCGTACCAATTTTCCCTTCTTATTTGAGGATGGAGGAAAACTTTTATTGTCCGGTAGTGTTGCATGATTGTTGCATATGTATGTGTTTGAATGTACTTGAATATGTGAATTTCGGGGATGAAATTCTTTTAACGGGGGGACTATTCGGACGTTAAAGGACTTGCAACGGGCATGAATCCTAGATCTCAAGGGTAGGTGAGAAGATCACTTACTCTTGGTAGAGTACGCCTACAAAAATAGTTACCAGACAAGCATTTAGATGGCATCCTATGAGGTATTATATGGGAAACCGTGTCGATCTCTGATTTGTTGGACTTAGGTGGGACAGAGACCCTCTACGACACCGAATTTGGTTAGAGAAACCTTTGAGTAGGTGGATTTGATTCGAAAATGTAATCTCACGGCTCAATGGCGGCAGAAGAGCAAGCCGGACTGACGGCGGCGACCTCTAGAGTTTGAGGTGGGAGATCATGTCTTCTTGAAAGTAATGCCTAAAAGAGGAGTGATCAGATTTTGGTAAGCAAGAAAAGCAGTTACCAAGGTATAGCAGGCCTTTCGAGGTACTTGAAAAGGTTGGTGCAGTTGCTTACCAGTTGGCATTACCGCCAAATCTATCTGGTGTTCATGCGGTATTCCATGTCTCTGTGCTCCGCAAATACACCCTAAATTTGACTCATGTGGTGGATTGGGGAAAGCTTATTGTTGTTGCTGATGGGACCTTCGAGGAGGGACCAGTGCGCATCATGGATAGCCGGGATTAGGTTTTGCGAGGCAAGACCGTGATGCTTGTGATGGTGCTGTGGCAGCAATGAGGAGTGGAGGATGTGAAATGGGAGCGCGAGGAAACTATCCGTACCAATTATCCCCTCTTTTTTGAGGATGGGGGTACACTTTTATAGACTTATACTATTGCATGACTGTTGCATACGCAAGTGTTTGAATGTGTATGTATATGTGAATTTTGGGGACAAAATTTTTCTAATGGGGGATGATTCAGACGTTAGGGGACATGCAACGGGCATACGTCCTAGATCACTAGGTTAGCTGGGAAGATCACTTACCATTGGTAGAGTTCCCCTACACCTGTAGTTACCAGGCGAGCATACAGATGGCGCCCTATGAGGCATTATTTTGGAGGCCCTGTCGATCTCTGATTTGTTGGACGGAGGTGGGAGAGGGACCCTCTAGGGCTCCGAATTTGGTTAGAGACACCTCTGAGAATGTGGATTTGACTCGAAAATGTTTTCTCGCGGCTCAAAGCCTAGAAAAGAGCTATGTCAATAGACTGTGGCGACCCCTAGAGTTTGAGGTGGGAGATCATCTCTTCTTGAAGGTGATGCCTAAGAGAGGAGTGGTGAGATTTGGAAAGTTGGAAAAATAGTCACCCAGGTATATCGGGCCCATCGAGGTACTTGAGATGGTTGGGGCAGCTGCTTACCGATTGGCATTACCGCCAAATCTATCGGGTGTTCATGTGGTATACCATGTCTCTATGCTTCGCAAATACACTCTGGATTCGACTAAAGTGGAGGATTGGGGAGAGCTTGTTGTTGTTGCTGATGGGACATTCAAAGAGGGACCGGTGTGCGTCGTGGATATCCGGGATCAGGTTTTGCGAGGCAAGACCATGATGCTTGTGAAGGGGCGGTGGCAGCAACGAGGAGTGGAGAAAGCGACATGCCAGAGCGAGGACACTATCCCTACTAATTATCCCTTTTTCTTGAAGGATGGGGGTACACTTTCATTGTCTTAAAGTATTTCTTGACTATTGCATACACAAGTGTTTGAATGTATATGTATATGTGAATTTTTGGGACGAAATTCTTATAAGGGGGGACTATTCAGACGTTAGAGGACATGCTTTGGGCATGCGTCCTAGATCATAAGGTTAGCTGGAAAGATCACTTACCCTTGGTAGAGTTCCCCTACAACAGTAGTTACCAGGCGAGCATACAGATGGCGCCCTATGAGGCATTCTTTGGGAGGCCGTGCCGATCTCCGGTTTGTTGGACGGAGGTGGGGGAGGGACCCTCTAGGGCTCCGAATTTGGTTAGAGACACCTCTGAGAGGTGGATTTGACTCGAAAATGTTTTATCGTGGCTCAAAGCCGAGAGAAGAGCTACGCCTACAAACTGTGGCGACCCCTAGAGTTTGTGGTGGGAGATCATCTCTTCTTGAAGGTGATGCCTAAGAGAAGAGTGGTGAGATTTGGAAAGTTGGAAAAATAGTCACTCAGGTATATCGGGCCCATCGAGGTGCTTGAGATGGTTGGGGCCGTTGCTTACTAGTTGGCATTACCGTCAAATCTATCCGGTGTTCGTGCGGTATTCCATGTCTCTATGCTTCGCAAATACACCCTAGATTTGACTCATGTGGTGGATTGGGGAGAGCATGTTGTTGTTGCTGATGGGACCTTTGAGAAGGGACCTGTGCGAATCATGGATAGTTAGGATCAGGTTTTGCGAGGCATGACCGTGATGCTTGTTAAGGTGCTGTAGCAGCAACGAGGAGTGGAGGATGCGATATGGGAGCGCGAGGAAACTATTCGTACCAATTATCCCTTCTTATTTGAGGATGGGGGTACACTTTTATAGACTTATAGTATTGCATGACTGTTGCATACGCAAGTGTTTGAATGTATATGTACATGTGAATTTTGGGGACAAAATTCTTTTAATGGGGGACTATTCAGACGTTAGGGGACATGCTACGGGCATGCGTCCTAGATCGCTAGGTTAGCTGGGAAGATCACTTACCATTGGTAGAGTTCCCCTACACCTATAGTTACCAGGAGACCATACAGATGGCGCCCTATGAGGAACTCTTTGGGAGGCAGTGTCGATCTCCGGTTTGTTGGACGTAGGTGGGAGAGGGACCCTCTAGGGCTCCGAATTTGGCTAGAAACACCTCTAAGAAGGTGGATTTGACTCGAAAATGTTTTATTGCGGCTCAAAGCCGAGAGAAGAGCTACGCTAACAGACTNGTGGGAGAGGGACCCTCTAGGGCTCCGAATTTGGCTAGAAACACCTCTAAGAAGGTTGATTTGACTCGAAAATGTTTTCTTGCGGCTCAAAGCCGAGAGAAGAGCTACGCTAACAGATTGTGGCGACCCCTAGAGTTTGAGGTGGGAGATCATCTCTTCTTGAAGGTGATGTCTAAGAGAGGAGTGGTGAGATTTTGAAAGTTGGAAAAATAGTCACCCAGGTATATCGGGCCCATCAAGATACTTGAGATGGTTGGGGCAGTTGCTTACCGGTTGGCATTACCCCCAAATCTATCGGGTGTTCATGTGGTATTCCATGTCTCTATGCTCCGCAAATACACCCCGTATTCGACTAAAGTGGAGGATTGGGGAGAGGTTGTTGTTGTTGCTGATGGGACCTTCAAGGAGGGACCGGTGTGCATCATGGATATCCGAGATCAGGTTTTGCGAGGCAAGACCGTGATGCTTATGAAGGTGATGTGGCAACAACGAGGAGTGGAGAAAGCGACATGCCAGATCGAGGACACTATCCGTACGAATTATCCCTTCTTCTTTGAGGATGGGGGTACACTTTCATTGTCTTAAAGTATTGCATGACTATTGCATACACAAGTGTTTCAATGTATATGTATATGTGAATTTTTGGGACGAAATTCTTATAAGGGGGGACTCTTCAGACGTTAGAGGATACGCTATGGGCATGCGTCCTAGATCGTAAGGTTAGCTGGGAAGATCACTTACCCTTGGTAGAGTTCCCCTATAACAGTAGTTACCAGGCGAGCATACAGATGGCGCCCTATGAGGCATTATTTTGGAGGTCGTGTCGATCTCCGATTTGTTGGACGGAGGTGGGAGAGAGACCCTCTAGGGCTACGAATTTGGTTAGAGACACCTCTGAGAAGGTGGATTTGATTTGAAAATGTTTTCTCGCGGCTCAATGCCGGGGGAAGAGCTACGCCGACAAACTGGGGCGACCCCCAAGAGTTTGAGGTGGGAGATCATCTCTTCTTGAAGGTGATGCCTAAGAGAGGAGTGGTGAGATTTGGAAAGTGGGAAAAACAGTCACCTAGGTATATCGGGCCCATCGAGGTACTTGAGAGGGTTGGTGCAGCTGCTTACCAGTTGGCATTAGCGCCAAATCTATCGGGTGTTCATGTGGTATTCCATGTCTCTATGCTCCGCAAATACACCCCGAATTCGACTTATGTGGTGGATTGGGGAGAGCTTGTTGTTGTTGCTGATGGGACCTTCAAGGAGGGACCGGTGAGCATCATGGATATCCGGGATCAGGTTTTGCGAGGCAAGACCGTGAGGCTTGTGATGGTGCGATGGCAGCAACGAGGAGTGGAGGATGCGACATACGAGAGCGAGGACACTATCCGTACCAATTATCCCTTCTTCCTTGAGGATGGGGGTACACTTTCATTTTTTTAATGTACTGCGTGACTATTGCATACACAAGTGTTTGAATGTATATGTATATGTGAATTTTTGGGACGAAATTCATATTAGGTGGAACTATTCAGACGTTAGAGGACATGCTATGGGCATGCGTCTTAGATCATAAGGTTAGTTGGGAAGATCACTTACCCTTGGTGGAGTTCCCCTATAACAAGAGTTACTAGGCGAGTATGCAGATGGCACCCGATGAGGCGTTATATGGGAGGCTGTGTCAATCTCTGATTTGTTGGACGGAGGTGGAAGAGTGACCCTCTAGGGCTCTGAATTTGGTTAGAGAAACCTCTAAAAAGGTGGATTTGATTCAAAAACATTTTCTCGCGGCTCAATGGCGATAGAAGAGCTAGGCAGACAGACGTCGGCCACCTCTAGAGCTTGAGGGGGGAGATCATGTCTTCTTAAAGGTAACGCTTAAAATAGGAGTGCTCATATTTGGTAAGTGGGAATAGCAGTTGCCTAGGTATAGCTAGCCCTTCGAGGTACTTCAGAGGGTTAGTGCCGTTGCTTTTCGGTTGGTATTACCGCCAAATCTATGGGGTGTTCTTGCGGTATTCCATGTCTCTATGCTCCGTAAATACACCCTGGATTTGACTCATGTGGTGGATTGGGGAGAGTTTGTTGTTGTTGCTGATGGGACCTTCGAGGAGGGACCGGTGCGAATCTTGGATAGCCTGGATCAGGTTATGCGAGGCATGACGGTGGTGCTTGTGAAGGTGCTGTGGCAGCAACGAGGAATGGAGGATGCAACATGGTAGCGCGAGGACACTATCCGTACCAATTATCCCTTCTTATTTGAGGATGGGGGTACACTTTTATAGACTTATAGTATTGCATGACTATTGCATACGCAAGTGTTTGAATGTATATGTATATGTGAATTTTGGGGACAAAATTCTTTTAGTGGGGGACTATTCAGACGTTAGAGGACATGCTACGGGCATGTGTCCTAGATCGCTAGCTTAGTTGGGAAGATCACTTACCCTTGGTAGAGTTCCCCTACAACAGTAGTTATCGGGCGAGCATACAGATGGCGCCCTATGAGGCATTATTTGGGAGGCCGTGTCGATCTCCGATTTGTTAGACGGAGGTGGGAGAGAGACCCTCTAGGGCTCTGAATTTGGTTAGAGACACCTCTGAGAAGGTGGAGTTGATTTGAAAATGTTTTCTCGCGGCTCAATGCCGAGAGAAGAGCTACGCCGACAAACTGCAGCGACCCCTAGAGTTTGAGGTGGGAGATCATCTCTTCTTGAAGGTGATGCCTAAGAGAGGAGTGGTCAGATTTGGAAAGTGGGAAAAACAGTCACCCAGGTATATCGGGCCCATCGAGGTACTTGAGGGGGTTGGTGCAGCTGCTTACCGGTTGGCATTAGTGCCAAATCTATCAGGTGTTCATTTGGTATTCCATGTCTGTATGCTCCGCAAATACACCATGAATTCGACTCATATGGTGGATTGGGGAGAGCTTGTTGTTATTGCCGATGGGACCTTCAAGGAGGGACCGGTGTGCATCATGGATATCCGGGATTATGTTTTGCGAGGCAAGATCGTGAGGCTTGTGAAGGTGTTGTGGCAGCAACGAGGAGTGGAGGATGCGACATACGAGAGCGAGGACACTATCCGTACCAATTATCCCAACTTCGTTGAGGATGGGGGTACACTTTCATTTTCTTAAAGTATTTCATGACTGTTGCATACACAAGTGTTTGAATGTATATGTACATGTGAATTTTTGGGACGAAATTGTTATAAGGAGTTGCTATGGGCATGCGTCCTAGATTGTAAAGTTAGCTGGGAAGAACACTTACCCTTGGTAGAGTTCCCCTACAACAGTAGTTATCGGGCGAGCATACAGATGGCGCCCTATGAGGCATTATTTGGGAGGCCGTGTCGATCTCCGATTTGTTAGACGGAGGTGGGAGAGAGACCCTCTAGGGCTCTGAATTTGGTTAGAGACACCTCTGAGAAGGTGGATTTGATTTGAAAATGTTTTCTCGCGGCTCAATGCCGAGAGAAGAGCTACGCCGACAAACTGCAGCGACCCCTAGAGTTTGAGGTGGGAGATCATCTCTTCTTGAAGGTGATGCCTAAGAGAGGAGTGGTGAGATTTGGAAAGTGGGAAAAACAGTCACCCAGGTATATCGGGCCCATCGAGGTACTTGAGGGGGTTGGTGCAGCTGCTTACCGGTTGGCATTAGTGCCAAATCTATCAGGTGTTCATTTGGTATTCCATGTCTGTATGCTCCGCAAATACACCATGAATTCGACTCATATGGTGGATTGGGGAGAGCTTGTTGTTATTGCCGATGGGACCTTCAAGGAGGGACCGGTGTGCATCATGGATATCCGGGATTATGTTTTGCGAGGCAAGATCGTGAGGCTTGTGAAGGTGTTGTGGCAGCAACGAGGAGTGGAGGATGCGACATACGAGAGCGAGGACACTATCCGTACCAATTATCCCAACTTCGTTGAGGATGGGGGTACACTTTCATTTTCTTAAAGTATTTCATGACTGTTGCATACACAAGTGTTTGAATGTATATGTACATGTGAATTTTTGGGACGAAATTGTTATAAGGGGGAACTATTCAGACGTTAGAGGAGTTGCTATGGGCATGCGTCCTAGATTGTAAAGTTAGCTGGGAAGAACACTTACCCTTGGTAGAGTTCCCCTGCAACAAGAGTTACCAGGCGAGCATACAAATGGCACCCTATGAGGCGTTATATGGGAGGCGATGTCAATCACTGATTTGTTGGACGAAGGTGGAAGTGTGACCCTCTAGGGCTCTGAATTTGGTTGGAGAAACCTCTAAGAAGGTGGATTTGATTCGAAAACGTTTTCTCGTGGCTCAATGGCGATAGAAGAGCTACGCGGACTGACGGCGGACACCTCTAGAGCTTGAGGTAGGAGATCATGTCTTCTTAAAGGTAATGCATAAAAAAGGAGTGCTCATATTTGGTAAGTGGGAATAGCAGTTGCCGAGGTATAGCTAGCCCTTCGAGGTACTTCAGAGGGTTAGTGTCGTTGCTTACTGGTTGGTATTACCGCCAAATCTGTCGGGTATTCTTGCGATATTCCATGTCTGTATGCTCTGCAAATACACCCTGGATTTGAATCATGTGGTGGATTGGGGAGAGCTTGTTGTTGTTGCTGGTGGGACCTTCGAGGAGGGACCGGTGCGAATCATGCATAGCCGGGATTAGGTTTTGCGAGGCATGACCGTGATGCTTGTGAAGGTGCTGTGGCAGCAACGAGGAGTGGAGGATGGGAGATAGGAGCGCGAGGACACTATCTGTACCAATTACCCCTTCTTATTTGAGGATGGGGGTACACTTTTATAGACTTATAATTTTGCATGACTATTGAATACGCAAGTGTTTGAATGTATATGTATATTTGAATTTTGGGGACAAATATCTTTTAATGGGGGACTATTCAGACGTTAGAGGAGATGCTACGGGCATGCGTCCTAGATCGCTAGGTTAGTTGGGAAGATCACTTACCCTTGGATGAGTTCCTCTACAACAGTAGTTACCAGGCGAGGATACAGATGGCGCCCTTTGAGGCATTATTTGGGAGGCCGTGTCAATCTCCGATTTGTTGGATAGAGGTGGGAGAGAGACCCTCCAGGGCTCCGAATTTGGTTAGAGACACCTCTGAGAAGGTGGATTTGGTTCGAAAATGTTTTCTCGCATCTCAAAGCTGAGAGAAGAGCTACGCCGAGAGACTATGGCGACCCCTAGAGTTTGAGGTGGGAGATCATATCTTCTTGCAGGTGATGGCTAAGGGAGGAGTGGTGAGATTTGGAAAGTTGGAAAAACTATCACCCAGGTATACCAGGCCCATCGAGGTACTTGAGAGGGTTGGTGCAGTTGCTTATCGGTTGGCATTACCGCCAAATCTATCGGGTGTTAATGTGATATTCCATGTCTCTATGCTTCGCAAATACACCCCAGATTCGACTCATGTGGAGGATTGGGGAGGGCTTGTTGTTATTGCTGATGGGATCTTCAAGGAGGGACCGATGTGCATCATGGATATCCGGGATCAGGTTTTGCGAGGCAAGACCGTGATGCTTGTGAAGGAGCTGTGGCAGCAACGAGGAGTGGAAGAAGCGACATGCGAGAACGAGGACACTATCTGTACCAATTCTCCCTTCTTATTTAAGGATGGGGGTACACTTTTATAGTTTTAAAGTATTGCATGACTATTGCATGCGCAAGTGTTTGAATGTATATGTATATGTGAATTTTGGGGACGAAATTCTTTTAAGGAGGGACAATTCAGACGTTAGAGGACATGCTACAGGCATACGTCGTAGATCGCCAGGTTAGCTTGGAAGATCACTTACCCTTGGAAGAGTTCCCCTACAAGAGTTACTCGGCGAGCATACAGATGACACTATGTGAGGCATTTTATGGGAGACCGTGTCAATCTCTGATTTGTTGGACGGAGGTGGAAGAGTGACCCTCTAGGGCTCTGAATTTGGTTAGAGAAACCTCTGAAAAGGTGGATTTGATTCGAAAACATTTTCTCGTGGCTCAATGGCGATAGAAAAGCTAGGCAGACAGACGATGGCGACCTACAGAACTTGAGGTGGGAGATCATGCCTTCTTGAAGGTAATGCTTAAATTAGGAGTGCTCATATTTGGTAAGCCGGAAAAGTAGTTGCCGAGGTATAGCTGGCCCTTCGAGGTATTTGAGAGGGTTGGTGTAGTTGCTTACCGGTTGGTATTACGGCCAAATCTATCGGGTGTTCTTGCGGTATTCCATGTCTCTATGCTCCGCAAATACACCCTGGATTTGACTCATGTGGTGGATTGGGGAGAGCTTGTTGTTGTTGCTGATGGGACCTTTGAGGAAGGACCGGTGGGAATCATGGATATCCTGGATCAGGTTTGGCGAGGTATGACCGTGGTGCTTGTGTAGGTGATGTGGCAGCAACGAGGAGTGGAGGATGCGACATGGGAGCGTGAGGACACTATCCGTACCAATTATCCCTTCTTATTTGAGGATGGGGGTACACTTTTATGGAGTTATACTGTTGCATGACTATTGCATACGCAAGTGGTTGAATGTATATGTATATGTGAATTTTTGGGACAAAATTCTTTTAATGGGGGACTATTCAGACGTTAGAGCACATGCTACGAGCATGCCTCGTAGATCGCTAGGTTAGCTAGGAAGATCACTTAGCTTTGGTAGAGTTCCCCTACAAAAGTAGTTACCAGGCGAGCAACAGATGGCACCCTATGAGGCACTGTTTGGAAGGCCGTGTCGATCTCCGATTTGTTGGACGGGGGTGGGAGAGAGACCCTCTAGGGCTCTGAATTTGGTTAGAGACACCTCTCAGAAGATGGATTTGATTCAAAAATGTTTTTTCGCAGCGAAAAGCCGTGAGAAGAGCTACGCCGACAGACTGTAGCGACCCCTAGAGTTTAAGGTGGGAGATCATCTCTTTTTGAAGGTGATGCCTAAGGGAGGAGTGGTGAGATTTGGAAAGTGGGAAAAAGAGTCAGCCAGGTATATCGGGCCCACCGAGGTACTTGAGAGGGTTGGTGCAGTTGTTTACCTGTTGGCATTACTGCCAAATCTATCGGGTGTTCATTTGGAATTCCATGTCTCTATGCTCTGCAAATAGACCCCAGATTCGACTCATGTGGTGGATTGGGGAGAGCTTGTTGTTGTTGCTGATGGGACCTTCAAGGAGGGACCGGTGTGCCTCGTGGATATCCGGGATCAGGTTTTGCGAGGCAAGACTGTGATGCTTGTGAAGGTGTTGTGGCAGCAACGAGGAGTGGAGGAAGCGACGTGCGAGAGCGAGGATACAATCCGTACCAATTATCCCTTCTTCTTTGAGGAAAGGGGTACACTTTTATTGTGTTAAAGTATTGCATGACTGTTGCAAACACAAGTGTTTGAATGTATACGTATATGTGAATTTTGGGGACGAAATTCTTTTATAGGGGGGCTATTCAGACGTTAGAGGACATGCTACGGGCATGCGTCCTAGATCGCAAGGTTAGCTGAAAAGATCACTTACCCTTGGTGGAGTTCCCCTACAACAAGGGTTACCAAGCGAGCATACATATGGCACTCTACGAGGCGTTATATGGGAGGCCGTGTCGATCTCCGATTTGTTGGACGGAGGTGGAAGAGAGACCCTCTGGGGCTCTGAGTTTTGTTAGAGAAACCTCTGAGAAGGTGGATTTGATTCGAAAACATTTTCTCGTGGCTCAATGGCGACTGAAGAGCTAGGTGGACAGACGGCGGCGACCTCTAGATCTTGAGGTGGGAGATCATGTCTTCTTGAAGGTGATGCTTAAAATAGTAGTGCTCATATTTGGTAAGCGGGAAAAGCAGTTGTTGAGGTATAGCTGGCCCTTTGAGGTACTTGAGAGGGTTGGGGCAGTTGCTTATCAGTTGGTATTACCGTCAAATCTATCGGGTGTTCATGCGGTATTCCATGTCACTATGCTCCGCAAATACACCCCGAATTCGACTCATGTGGTGGATTGGGAAGAGCTTGTTGTTGTTGCTGATGGGACCTTCAAGGATGGACCGGTGCGCATCATTGATAGCCATGATCTAACTGTTCAGACATTGGAGGACATGTTTCTTGCGTGTGTCCTATATCTTACGGGTTGTTGGGAAGATCACTTACCTGTGGTAGAGTTTGCCTACAAGAATAGTTACCAAGCGAGCATACATACGGCACCATATGAAGCATTATATGGGAGGTCGTGTCGATCTCTGATTTGTTGGACGGAAGTGGGAGAGAGACCCACTACAGGTCCGAATTTGGTTAGAGACACCTCTAAGAAGGTGGATTTCATTCGAAAACGTCTTCCCACGGCTTAAAGTCGACAGCAGAGCTACTCTGACAAACTGTAGCAACCTCCAGAGTTTGAGTGGGAGATCATGTCTTCTTGAAGGTGATGCCTGAAAGAGGAGTGGTCAAGCACTCACCAAGGAAGATCGGGCCTTTAGAGGTACTTGTGGGGTTGGGGCAGTTGCTTACCAGTTGGCATTACCGACAAATTTATCGGGTGTTCTTGCGGTATTTCGTGTCTTAATGCTTCACATATACACCCCGGATTCAACTCATGTGATTGATTGGGGAGAGCTTGTTGTTGTTGCTGATAGGACATTCGAGGAGGGACCGGTGTGCAACATGGATAGCCGGGATCAGGTGTTGTGAGGTGATGCTTGTGAAGGTGTTGTGGCAGCACCGAGGAGTGGAGGATGCGACATAGGAGCATGAGGACACTATCCGTACCAATTATCCCTTCTTATTTGAGGATGGAGGTACACTTTTATAGTGTTATAGTATTGCATGACTGCTGTATATGCAAGTGTTTGAATTTATTTGGATATGTGAATTTCAGGGACAAAATTCTTTTAAGGGGGGACTATTTAGACTTTAGAGGACATGCTACGAGAATGCATAGTAGATCGCAAGGTTAGCTGGGAAGATCACTAACCCTTTGTAGAGTTCCCTACAACAATAGTTACCAAGCGAGCATACATATGACACCCTATGAGGCATTATATGGGAGGCCATGTCGATCTCTGGTTTGTTGGACAGAGGTGGAAGAGAGACTCTCTAGGGCTCCGAATTTGGTTAGAGTCATCTTTGAGAAGGTGGATTTGATTCAAAAATATTTTCTCGCGGCTCAAAGCAGGTAAAAGAGGTACGACCAACAGACTGCGGTGACCTCTAGAGTTTGAGGTGGGAGATCATGTCTTCTTGAAGGTGATGCCGAATAGAGGGGTGGTGAGATTTGGTAAGTTCAAAAGCAGTCGCCGAGGTATACCGGGCCCTTCGAGGTACTTGAGAGGGTTGGTGCAGTTGCTTACTAGTTGGNAGCAGAGCTACTCTGACAAACTGTAGCAACCTCCAGAGTTTGAGTGGGAGATCATGTCTTCTTGAAGGTGATGCCTGAAAGAGGAGTGGTCAAGCACTCACCAAGGAAGATCGGGCCTTTAGAGGTACTTGTGGGGTTGGGGCAGTTGCTTACCAGTTGGCATTACCGACAAATTTATCGGGTGTTCTTGCGGTATTTCGTGTCTTAATGCTTCACATATACACCCCGGATTCAACTCATGTGATTGATTGGGGAGAGCTTGTTGTTGTTGCTGATAGGACATTCGAGGAGGGACCGGTGTGCAACATGGATAGCCGGGATCAGGTGTTGTGAGGTGATGCTTGTGAAGGTGTTGTGGCAGCACCGAGGAGTGGAGGATGCGACATAGGAGCATGAGGACACTATCCGTACCAATTATCCCTTCTTATTTGAGGATGGAGGTACACTTTTATAGTGTTATAGTATTGCATGACTGCTGTATATGCAAGTGTTTGAATTTATTTGGATATGTGAATTTCAGGGACAAAATTCTTTTAAGGGGGGACTATTTAGACTTTAGAGGACATGCTACGAGAATGCATAGTAGATCGCAAGGTTAGCTGGGAAGATCACTAACCCTTTGTAGAGTTCCCTACAACAATAGTTACCAAGCGAGCATACATATGACACCCTATGAGGCATTATATGGGAGGCCATGTCGATCTCTGGTTTGTTGGACAGAGGTGGAAGAGAGACTCTCTAGGGCTCCGAATTTGGTTAGAGTCATCTTTGAGAAGGTGGATTTGATTCAAAAATATTTTCTCGCGGCTCAAAGCCGGTAAAAGAGGTACGACCAACAGACTGCGGTGACCTCTAGAGTTTGAGGTGGGAGATCATGTCTCCTTGAAGGTGATGCCGAATAGAGGGGTGGTGAGATTTGGTAAGTTCGAAAGCAGTCGCCGAGGTATACCGGGCCCTTCGAGGTACTTGAGAGGGTTGGTGCAGTTGCTTACTAGTTGGCATTATCGCCAAATCTTTTGGGTGTTCATGCAGTATTCCATGTTTCTATGCTTCGCAAATGCACCTTGGATCCGACTCATGTGTTGGATTGGGGAGAGCTTGTTGTTGTTGCTCATGGGACCTTCGAGGAGCGACCGGTGCGCATCTTGGATAGCCAGGATCAAGTTTTGCGAGGCATGACCGTGAGGCTAGTGAAGGCTTTATGGCAGCTCCGAGGAGTGGAGTAGGTGGCATGGGAGTGTGACGACAGTATCCGTACCAATTATCGCTTCTTATTTGAGGACGGAGGTACACTTTTATAGTCTTTTAGTATTGCATGACTGTTACATATGCATGTGTTTGAATGTATATGTATATGTGAATTTTGGGCACAAAATTATTTTAAGGGGGGACTTTTCAGACATTAGAGGACATGTTACGGGCATGCGTCCTAGATCTTACGGGTAGCTGGGAAGATCACTTACCCATGGTAGAGTTCGCCTACAAGAACAGTTACCAAGCGAGCTTACAGATGGCACCCTATGAAGTCGTATATGGGAGGTCGTGTCGATCTCTGGTTTGTTGGACGGAGGTGGGTGAGGGACCCTCTACGGGTCGGGATTTGGTTAGAGACACCTCTGAGATGGTATATTTGATTCAAAAAAGTCTTCTCACTGCTCAAAGCAGGCAGAAGAGCTACGCCGACAGACTTCGGCGTCCTTTAGTGTTTGAGATGGGAGATCATGTCTTTTTGAAGGTGATGCTTGAAAGAGGAGTGGTCAAACAGTCACCGAGGTATATCGGGTCCTTTGTGCTATTTGAGAGGGTTGGTGCAGTTGCTTATCGGTTAGCATTACCTGCAAATCTATCGGGTGTTCATGTGGTATTGCACGTCTCTTTGCTCCACAAATTCACCCCGGATTCAACTCCTGTGGTGGATTGGGGAGAGCTTGTTGTTGTTGCTGATGGCACCTATGAGGAGGGACTGGTGCGCATCATGGATAGCTAGGATCAGGTTTTGTAAGGCAAGACCGTGATGTTAGTGAAGTTGTTGTGGCAACAACGAGAAGTGTAGGATGCGGACACTATCCGTACCAATTATCCCTTCTTATTTGAGGATGGAGGTACATTTTTACTGTCTTATAGTAATGCATCACTGTTGCATATGCAAGCGTTTGAATGTATATGTATATGTGAATTTCGGGGACGAAATTCTTTTAAGGGGGGGATTTTTCAGACGTTAGCGGACATGCTACGGGTTTGCGTCCTAGATCGCAAGGTTAGCCGGGAAGATCACTTACCCATGGTAGTGTTCCCCTACAACAATAGTAACCTGGCGAGCATACAGATGGTGCCCTATGAGGCATTATATGGGAGGCCGTGTCGATCTCCAGTTTGTTGGACGGAGGTGGGAGAGAGACACTCTAGGGCTCCGAATTTGGTTAGAGACACCTCTGAGAAGGTGGATTTGATTCAAAAATGTTTTGTCGTGGCTCGAAGCCGAGATAAGAGCTACACTAACAGACTGCGGCGATCCCAAGAGTTTGAGGTGGGAGATCATGTCTTCTTGAAGGTGATGCCTTATAGAGGAGTGGTGAGATTTGGAAAGCGGGAAAAGCAGTAGCTGAGGTATTTCGGCCCCATTAAGGTACTTGAAAGGATTGGTGTCGTTGCTTACCGGTTGGCATTATCGTCAAATCTATCGAGTGTTCATGTGGTATTCCATGTCTCTATGCTCCACAAATACCCCCCGAATTCGACTCATGTGGTGGATTAGGGAGAGCTTGTTGTTGTTGCTGATGGGACCTTCGAGGAGCGACCGGTGCGCATCATTGTTAGCCAGGATCTAACTATTCAGACGTTGGAGGACATGTTTCTTGCATTCGTCCTATCTCTTAGAGGTAGTTGGGAAGATCACTTACCCATAGTAGAGTTTGCCTATAAAAACAGTTACCAGGCGAGCATACATATGGCATTCTACGAAGCATTATATGGGAGGCCGTGTCAATCTCCGATTTGTTGGACGAAAGTGGGAGAGAGACCCTCTACAGGTCCGAATTTGGTTAGAGACACCTCTAAGAAGGTGGATTTCATTCGAAAATGTCTTCTCACGGCTCAAAGTCGGCAGCAGAGCTAGTATGAAAGACTGTAGCGACCTCTAGAGTTTGAGGTGGGAGATCATGTCTTCTTGAAGGTGAGACCTGAAAGAGGAGTGGTCAAGCAGTCGCCGAGGAAAATCGGGCCTTCCGAGGTACTTGTGGGGTTGGTGCAGTTGCTTACCAAATGGTGTTACTGACAAATTTATCAAGTGTTCTTGCGGTATTCCGTGTCTCAATGCTTCACAAATACACCACGGATTCGACTCATGTGTTGGATTAGGGAAAAGCTTGTTGTTGTTGCTGATAGGACCTTCGAGGAGGAATCGGTCCGCATCATGGATAATCGGGATCAGGCTTTGCGAGGCATCACCGTGATGCTTGTGAATGTGCTATGGCAGCACCGAGGAGTGGAGNGTTAGCCAGGATCTAACTATTCAGACGTTGGAGGACATGTTTCTTGCATTCGTCCTTTCTCTTACAGGTAGTTGGGAAGATCACTTACCCATGGNGTTAGCCAGGATCTAACTATTCAGACGTTGGAGGACATGTTTCTTGCATTCGTCCTATCTCTTAGAGGTAGTTGGGAAGATCACTTACCCATGGTAGAGTTTGCCTATAAAAACAGTTACCAGGCGAGCATACATATGGCATTCTACGAAGCATTATATGGGAGGCCGTGTCAATCTCCGATTTGTTGGACGAAAGTGGGAGAGAGACCCTCTACAGGTCCGAATTTGGTTAGAGACACCTCTAAGAAGGTGGATTTCATTCGAAAATGTCTTCTCACGGCTCAAAGTCGGCAGCAGAGCTAGTATGAAAGACTGTAGCGACCTCTAGAGTTTGAGGTGGGAGATCATGTCTTCTTGAAGGTGAGACCTGAAAGAGGAGTGGTCAAGCAGTCGCCGAGGAAAATCGGGCCTTCCGAGGTACTTGTGGGGTTGGTGCAGTTGCTTACCAAATGGTGTTACTGACAAATTTATCAAGTGTTCTTGCGGTATTCCGTGTCTCAATGCTTCACAAATACACCACGGATTCGACTCATGTGTTGGATTAGGGAAAAGCTTGTTGTTGTTGCTGATAGGACCTTCGAGGAGGAATCGGTGCGCATCATGGATAATCGGGATCAGGCTTTGCGAGGCATGACCGTGATGCTTGTGAATAAGCTATGGCAGCACCGAGGAGTGGAGGATGCGACATGCGAGAGCTAGGACTCTATTCGTACCAATTATCCCTTCTTATTTGAGGATGAGGGTGCACTTTTATAGTCTTAAAGTATTGCATGTCCGTTGCATATGCAAGTGTTTGAATGTATATGTATTAGTGAATTTTGGGGACGAAATTCTTTTAAGGGTGGACTATTCAGACGTTAGAGGAAATGCTACGGGCATTCATCCTAGATCGCAAGGTTAGCTGGGAAGATCACTTACCCTTGGTAGAGTTCCTCTACAACAAGAGTTACCAGACGAATATACCGATGACACCCTATGAGGCGTTATATGGGAGGCCGTGTCGATCTGCGGTTTGTTCGACGGAGGTGGAAGAGAGCCCCTCTAGGGCTCTGAATTTGGTTAGAGAAGCCTCTAAGAAGGTGGATTTGATTCGAAAACGTTTTCTCACGGCTCAATGGCGACAGAAGAGCTAGGCAGACAGACAGCGGCGACCTCTAGAGCTTGAGGTGGGAGATCATGAATTCTTGAAGGTAATGCTTAAAATAGGAGTGCTCATATTTGGTAAGCAGGAAAAGCAGTTGCCGAGGTATAGCTGGTCCTTCGAGGTACTTGAGAGGGTTGGTGCAGTTGCTTACCGACTGGTATTACCGCCAAATCTATCGGGTGTTCATGCGGTATTCCATGTCTCTCTGCTCTACAAATACACCCCGAATTCGACTCAGGTGGTGGATTGGGGAGAGCTTGTTGTTGTTACTGATGGGACCTTCGAGGAGGGGCCGGTGCGTATCATGGATAGCCAGGATCTAACTGTTCAGACATTAGAGGACATGTTTTGTGCATGCGTCGTATATCTTACGGGTAGTTGGGAAGATCACTTAAACATGGTAGAGTTTGCCTACAAGAACAGTTACCAGGTGTGCATACATATGGCACACTATGAAGCATTATATGGGGGGCCGTTTGGATCTCTGGTTTGTTGGACGGAGATGGGAGAGAGACCCTCTACAGGTCTGAATTTGGTTAGAGACACCTCTAAGAAGGAGGATTTGATTCAAAAAAGTCTTCTCACGGCTCAAAGTCAGCAGCAGAGCTACTCGGACAGACTGTAGCGACCTCTAGAGTTTGAGTGGGAGATCATGTCTTCTTGAAGGTGATGCCAGAAAAAGGAGTGGTCAAGCAGTCACCANATCATGAATTCTTGAAGGTAATGCTTAAAATAGGAGTGCTCATATTTGGTAAGCAGGAAAAGCAGTTGCCGAGGTATAGCTGGTCCTTCGAGGTACTTGAGAGGGTTGGTGCAGTTGCTTACCGACTGGTATTACCGCCAAATCTATCGGGTGTTCATGCGGTATTCCATGTCTCTCTGCTCTACAAATACACCCCGAATTCGACTCAGGTGGTGGATTGGGGAGAGCTTGTTGTTGTTACTGATGGGACCTTCGAGGAGGGGCCGGTGCGTATCATGGATAGCCAGGATCTAACTGTTCAGACATTAGAGGACATGTTTTGTGCATGCGTCGTATATCTTACGGGTAGTTGGGAAGATCACTTAAACATGGTAGAGTTTGCCTACAAGAACAGTTACCAGGTGTGCATACATATGGCACACTATGAAGCATTATATGGGGGGCCGTTTGGATCTCTGGTTTGTTGGACGGAGATGGGAGAGAGACCCTCTACAGGTCTGAATTTGGTTAGAGACACCTCTAAGAAGGTGGATTTGATTCAAAAATGTCTTCTCACGGCTCAAAGTCAGCAGCAGAGCTACTCGGACAGACTGTAGCGACCTCTAGAGTTTGAGTGGGAGATCATGTCTTCTTGAAGGTGATGCCAGAAAAAGGAGTGGTCAAGCAGTCACCAAGGAAGATCAGGCCTTTCGAGGTACTTGAGGGGTTGGTGCAGTTGCTTACCAGTTGGCATTACCGACAAATTTATCGGGTGTGCTTGCGGTATTCCATGTCTCAATGCTTCACAAATACACCCCGGACTCGACTCATGTGCTGGATTGGGGAAAGTTTGTTGTTGTTGCTGATAGGACATTCGAGGAGGAACCGGTGCGCAACATGGATAGCCGGGATCAGGTTTTGTGAGGCAAGACTGTGATGCTTGTGAAGGTGCTGTGGCAGCTCCGAGGAGTGGAGGAGCCGACATGGGAGTGCGAGGACACTATCCGTACCAATTATCCCTTCTCATTTGAGGATGGAGGTACACTTTTATAGTCTTATAGTATTGCATGACTGTTGCATATGCAAGTATTTGAATTTATTTGGATATGTGAAATTCGGGGACGAAATTATTTTAAGGGGGGACTATTCAAACTTTGGAGGACATGCTATGAGAATGCATACTAGATCGCAAGGTTAGCTGGGAAGATCACTTACCCTTGGTAAAGTTTCCNGCTTAAAATAGGAGTGCTCATATTTGGTAAGCAGGAAAAGCAGTTGCCGAGGTATAGCTGGTCCTTCGAGGTACTTGAGAGGGTTGGTGCAGTTGCTTACCGACTGGTATTACCGCCAAATCTATCGGGTGTTTATGCGGTATTCCATGTCTCTCTGCTCTACAAATACACCCCGAATTCGACTCAGGTGGTGGATTGGGGATANGGAGGCCGTGTCGATCTCCGGTTTGTTGGACGGAGGTGGAAGAGAGACTCTCCAGGGCCCCGAATTTGGTTAGAGTCACCTCTGAGAAGTGGATTTGATTAAAAAATATTTTCTCGCGGCTCAAAGCCGGCAAAAGAGCTACGCCAACAGACTGCAGCGACCCCTATAGTTTGAGGTGGGAGATCATGTCTTCTTGAAGGTGATGCCTAATAGAGTAGTGGTGAGATTTGGTAAATGCGAAAGCAGTCGCCGAGGTATATCGGGCCCTTCGAGGTACTTGAGAGGATTGGTGCAGCTGCTTACCGGTTCGCATTATCGCCAAATCTTTCGGGTGTTCATGCAGTATTCCATGTTTCTATGATCCGCAAATACACCTTGGATCCGACTCATGTGTTGGATTGGGGAGAGCTTGTTGTTGTTACTGATGGGACCTTCGAGAAGGGACCGGTGCGCATCTTGGATAGCCGGGATTAGGTTTTGCGAGGGGTGACCGTGAGGCTAGTGAAGGCGCTGTGGCAGCTCCGAGGAGTGGAATAGGCGACATGGGAGTGCGAGGACACTATTCGTACCAATTATCGCTTCTTATTTGAGGATGGAGGTACACTTTTATAGTTTTGTAGTATTGCACGACTGTTACATATGCATGTGTTTGAATGTATATGTATGTGAATTTTGGGGACAAAATTCTTTTAAGGGGGGACTATTCAGACGTTAGAGGACATGCTACGGGCATGCGTCCTAGATCTTACGGGTAGCTGGGATGNGTGAATTTTGGGGACAAAATTCTTTTAAGGGGGGACTATTCAGACGTTAGAGGACATGCTACGGGCATGCGTCCAAGATCTTACGGGTAGCTGGGATGATCACTTACCCATGGTAGAGTTCACCTACAAGAACAGTTACCAAGCGAGCTTACAGATGGCACCCTATGAAGCATTATATGGGAGGTCATGTCGATATCTGGTTTGTTGGACGGAGGTGGGTGAGGGACCCTCTACAGGTCGGGATTTGGTTAGAGACACCTCTGAGATGGTATAGTTGATTCAAAAAAGTCTTCTCATTGCTCAAAGCTGGCAGAAGAGCTACGCCGACAGACTGCGGCGTCCTTTAGAGTTTGAGATGAGAGATAANATTATATGGGAGGTCATGTCGATATCTGGTTTGTTGGACGGAGGTGGGTGAGGGACCCTCTACAGGTCGGGATTTGGTTAGAGACACCTCTGAGATGGTATAGTTGATTCAAAAAAGTCTTCTCATGGCTCAAAGCTGGCAGAAGAGCTACACCGACAGACTGCGGCGTCCTTTAGAGTTTGAGATGGGAGATCATGTCTTTTTGAAGGTGATGCCTGAAAGAGGAGTGGTCAAACAGTCACCGAGGTATATCAGGTCCTTCGTGGTACTTGAGAGTGTTGGTGCAGTTGCTTATCGATTGGCATTACCTGCAAATCTATCGGGTGTTCATGCGGTATTGCACGTCTCTTTGCTCCGTAAATTCACCTCGGATTCAACTCTTGTGGTGGATTGGGGAGAGCTTGTTGTTGTTGCTGATGGGACCTATGAGGAGGGACCGACGCGCATCATGGATAGCTACGATCAGGTTTTGCGAGGCAAGACCGTGATGTTAGTTGAGGTGTTGTGGCAGCAAGGAGAAGTGGAGGATGCGACATGGGAGCCTGAGGACACTATCCGCACCAATTATCCCTTCTTATTTGAGGATGGAGGTACACTTTTATAGTTTTATAGTAATGCATAACTGTTGCATATGCAAGTGTTTGAATGTATATATATATGTGAATTTCGGGGACGAAATTCTTTTAAGGGGGGACTATTCAGACGTTAGCGGACATGCTACGGGTATGCGTCCTTGATCGCAAGGTTAGCTGGGAAGATCACTTACCCATGGTAGTGTTCCCCTACAACAATAGTAACCAGGCGAGTATACAAATGGCACCCTATGAGGCATTATATGGGAGGCCGTGTCGATCTCCGGTTTGTTGGACAGAGGTGGGAGAGAGACACTCTAGGGCTCCGAATTTGGTTAGCGACACCTCTGAGAAGGTGGATTTGATTCGAAAATGTTTTGTCGTGGCTCAAAGCCAAGACAAGAGCTTCGCCGACAGACTGCGGCGATCCCAAGAGTTTGAGGTGGGAGATCATGTCTTCTTAAAGGTGATGCCTTATTGAGGAGTGGTGAGATTTGGAAAGCGGGAAAAGCAGTCGCTGAGGTATTTCAGCCCCATCGAGGTACTTGAAAGGATTGGTGCCGTTGCTTACCGGTTGGCATTACCGTCAAATCTATCAGGTGTTCATGCGGTATTCCATGTCTCTATGATCCGCAAATACACCCCGAATTCGACTCATGTGGTGGATTGGGGAGAGCATGTTGTTGTTGCTAATGGGACCTTCGAGGAGGGACCGGTGCGCATCATTGATAGCCAGGATCTAACTGTTCAGACGTTGGAGGACATATTTCTTACATGCGTCCTATATCTTACGGGTAGTTGGGAAGATCACTTACCCATGGTAGAGTTTCCCTACAAGAACAGTTACCAGGCGAGCATACATATGACTCCCTATGAAGCATTATATGGGAGGCCGTGTCGATCTCTGGTTTGTTGGATGGAAGTGGGAGAGAGACCCTCTACAGGTTCGGATTTGGTTAGAGACACCTTTAAGAAGGTGGATTTCATTCGAACACGTCTTCTCACGGCTCAAAGTCGGCAGCAGAGCTACTCCGACAGACTGTAGCAACCTCTAGAGTTTGAGGTGGGAGATCATGTCTTCTTGAAGGTGATGCCTGAAAGAGGAGTGGTCAAGCAGTCGTCGTGGAAGATTGGACCTTTCGAGGTACTTGAGGGGTTGGTGCAGTTGCTTACCAGTTGGCATTACCGACAAATTTATCAGGTGTTCTTGCGGTGTTCCATGTCTCAGTGCTTCACAAATACACCACGGATTCTACTAATGTGTTGGATTGGGGGAAGCTTGTTGTTGTTGCTGATAGGACCTTCGAGGAGGGATTGGTGCGCATCATGGATAGTCGGGATCAGGTTTTGCGAGGCATGAACGTGATGCTTGTGAAGGTGCTATGGCAGCGCCGAGGAGTGGAGGATGCGACATGCGAGAGCTAGGACTCTATCCGTACCAATTATCCCTTCTTATTTGAGGATGGGGGTACACTTTTATAGTCTAAAAGTATTGCATGTCTGTTGCATACGCAAGTGTTTGAATGTATATGTATTTGTGAATTTTGGGGACGAAATTCTTTTAAGGGTGGACTATTCAGACGTTAGAGGACATGCTACGGGCATGCGTCTTAGATCGCAAGGTTAGCTGGGAAGATCACTTACCCTTGATAGAGTTCCCCTACAACAAGAGTTACTAGTCGAGTATACAGATGACACTTTATGAGGCGTTCTATGGGAGGCCGTGTCGATCTGCGATTTGTTCGACGGAGGTGGAAGAGATCCCCTATAGGGCTCTGAATTTGGTTAGAGAAGCCTCTGAGAAGGTGGATTTGATTCGAAAACGTNTGTCGATCTGCGATTTGTTCGACGGAGGTGGAAGAGATCCCCTATAGGGCTCTGAATTTGGTTAGAGAAGCCTCTGAGAATGTCGATCTGCCGTTTTCTCACGGCTCAATGGCGACAGAAGAGGTAGGCGGACAGACGGCGGCGACCTCTAGAGCTTGAGGTAGGTGATCATGTCTTCTAGAAGGTAATGCTCAAAATAGGAGTGCTCATATTTTGTAAGCGGGAAAAGCAGTTGCCGAGGTATTGCTGGTCCTTCGAGGTAAATGAGAGGGTTGGTGCAGTTGCTTACCGATTGGTATTACCGCCAAATCTATCGGGTGGTCATGCGGTATTCCATGTTTCTATGCTCCGCAAATACACCCTGGATTTGACTTAGGGGTTGGATTGGGGAAAGCTTGTTGTTGTTACAGATGGGACCTTCGACGAGGGGCCGGTTCGCATCAGGGATAGCCAAGATCTAACTGTTCAGACGTTAGAGGACATGTTTCGTGCATTCGTCCTATATCTTACGGGTAGTTGGGAAGATCACTTACTCATGGTAGAGTTTGCCTAAAAGAACAGTTACCAGGTGAGCATACATATGCAACACTATGAAGCATTATATGGGGGGCCGTGTCGATCTCCGGTTTGTTGGACGGAGGTTGCAGAGAGACCCTGTACAGGTCCGAATTTGGTTAGAGACACCTCTAAGAAGGTGGATTTGATTCAAAAACGTCTTCTCACAGCTCAAAATCAGCAGCAGTGCTACTTCGACAGACTGTAGCATGTCTTCTTGAAGTTGATGCCTGAAAGAGCAGTGGTCAAGTAGTCACCGAGGAAGATCAGGCCTTTCGAGGTACTTGACAGGTTGGTGCAGTTGCTTCCCAGTNAGAGACACCTCTAAGAAGGTGGATTTGATTCAAAAACGTCTTCTCACAGCTCAAAATCAGCAGCAGTGCTACTTCGACAGACTGTAGCATGTCTTCTTGAATTTTATGCCTGAAAGAGGAGTGGTCAAGTAGTCACCGAGGAAGATCAGGCCTTTCGAGGTACTTGACAGGTTGGTGCAGTTGCTTCCCAATTGGCATTACCGACAAATTTCTCAAGTGTTCATGTGGTATTCCATGTCACAATGCTTCACAAATACACCCCGGATTCGACTCATGTACTGGATTGGGGAAAGCTTGTTTTAGTTGCTGATAGGACATTCGAGGAGGAACCGGTGCGTAACATGGATAGCCGGGATCAGGTTTTGTGAGGCAAGACCGTGATGCTTGTGAAGGTGCTGTGGCAGCACCGAGGAGTGGAGGAGGCGACATGGGAGTGCGAGAACACTATCCGTACCAATTATCCCTTCTTATTTGAGGATGGAGGTACACTTTTATAGTCTTATAGTATTGCATGACTGTTGCATATGTAAGTGTTTGAATTTATTTGAATATGTGAAATTCGGGGACGAAATTGGGTTAAGGGGGGACTATTCAAACTTTAGAGGACATGCTACGAGAATGCATACTAGATCGCAAGGTTAGCTGGGAAGATCACTTACCCTTGGTAAAGTTTCCCTACAACAACAGTTACCAAACGAGCATACAGATGACACCTTATGAGGCATTATATGGGAGGCCGTGTCGATCTCCAGTTTGTTGGACGGAGGTGGAAGAGAGAATTTCTAGGGCGCCGGATTTGGTTAGAGACACCTCTGAGAAGGTGGATTTGATTCAAAAATATTTTCTCGTGGCTCAAAGCCGACAAAAGAGCTACGCCAACAGACTGCGGCGACCCTTAGAGTTTGAGGTGGGAGATCATGTCTTCTTGAAGATGATGCCTAATAAAGGAGTGGTGAGATTTGGTAAGTGCGAGAGCATTCACCGAGGTATATCGGGCCCTTCGAGGTACTTGAGAGGATTGGTGCAATTGGTTACCGGTTCGCATTGTTGCCAAATCTTTCGGGTGTTTATGCAGTATTCCATGTTTCTATGCTCCGCAAATACACCTTGGATATGACTCATGTGTTGGATTGGGGAGAGGTTGTTGTTGTTGCTGATGGGACCTTCGAGGAGGGACCGGTGCGCATCTTGGATAGCCGGGATCAGGTTTTGCGAGCCATGACCGTGAGACTAGTGAAGGCGCTGTGGCAGCTCCGAGGAGTGGAGTAGGCGACATGGGTGTGCGAAGACACTATCCGTACCAATTATCGCTTCTTATTTGAGGATGAAGGTACACTTTTATAGTCATGTAGTGTTGCAAGACTATTACATATGCATGTGTTTGAATGTATATGTATATGTGAATTTTGGGGACAAAATTCTTTTAAGGGGGGACTATTTAGATGTTAGAGGACATGTTACGGGCATGCGTCCTAGATCTTACGGGTAGCTGGGAAGATCACTTACCCATGGTAGAGTTCACCTACAAGAACAGTTACCAAGCGAGCTTACAGATGGCACCCTATGAAGTAGTATATGGGAGGTCGTGTCTATCTCTGGTTTGTTGGACGGAGGTGGGTGAGAGACCCTCTACGGGTCGGGATTTGGTTAGAGACACCTCTGAGATGGTATATTTGATTCAAAAAAGTCTTCTCACGGCACAAAGCAGGCAGAAGAGCTACGCCGACAGACTGCGGCGTCCTTTAGAGTTTGAGATGGGAGATCAGGTCTTTTTGAAGGTGATGCCTGAAAGAGGAGTGGTCAAACAGTCATCGAGGTATAACGGGTTCTTCGTGATACTTGAGAGGTTGGTGCAGTTGTTTATCGGTTGGCATTACCTCCAAATCTATCTGGTGTTCATGCGGTATTGCATGTCTCTTTGCTCCACAAATTCACCTTGGATTCAACTCCTATGGTGGATTGGGGAGAGCTTGTTGTTGTTGCTGATGGGACCTATGAGGAGGGACCGGTGCGCATCATGGATAGCTAGCATCAAGTTTTGCGAGCCAAGACCGTGATGCTAGTGAAGGTGTTGTGGCTACAACGAGGAGTGGAGGATGCGACATGGGAGCCCGTGGACACTATCCGTACCAATTATCCCTTCTTATGTGAGGATGGAGGTACATTTTTATAGTCTTATAGTATTGCATGACTGTTGCATATGCAAGTGTTTGAATTTATTTGGATATGTGAATTTCGGGGACGAAATTCTTTTAAAGGGGGACTATTCAGACTTTAGAGGACATGCTACCAGAATGCGTACTAGATCGCAAGGTTAGCTGGGAAGATCACTTACCCTTGGTAGAGTTCCCCTACAACAATAGTTACCAAGCGAGCATACAGATGACACCCTATGAGGCATTATATGAGAGGCCGTGTCGATCTCCGGTTTGTTGGACGGAGGTGGAAGAGAGACACTCTAGTGCTCCGGATTTGGTTAGAGACACCTCTAAGCAGGTGGATTTGATTCAAAAATATTTTCTCGCGGCTCAAAGCCGACAAAAGAGCTACGCCAACAGACTGCGGCGACCCCTAGAGTTTGAGGTGGGAGATCATGTCTTCTTGAAGGTGATGCCTAATAGAGGAGTGGTGAGATTTGGTAAATGCGGAAGCAGTCGCTGAGGAATATAGGGCCCTTCGAGGTACTTGAGAGGGTTGGTGCAATTGCTTACTAGTTCGCATTATCGCCAAATCTTTTGGGTGTTCATGCAGTATTCCATGTTTCTATGCTTCGCAAATGCACCTTGGATCCGACTCATGTGTTGGATTGGGGAGAGCTTGTTGTTGTTGCTCATGGGACCTTCGACGAGCGACCGGTGCGCATCTTGGATAGCCAGGATCAAGTTTTGCGAGGCATGACCGTGAGGCTAGTGAAGGCTTTATGGCAGCTCCGAGGAGTGGAGTAGGTGGCATGGGAGTGTGACGACAGTATCCGTACCAATTATCGCTTCTTATTTGAGGACGGAGGTACACTTTTATAGTCTTTTAGTATTGCATGACTGTTACATATGCATGTGTTTGAATGTATATGTATATGTGAATTTTGGGCACAAAATTATTTTAAGGGGGGACTTTTCAGACATTAGAGGACATGTTACGGGCATGCGTCCTAGATCTTACGGGTAGCTGGGAAGATCACTTACCCATGGTAGAGTTCGCCTACAAGAACAGTTACCAAGCGAGCTTACAGATGGCACCCTATGAAGTAGTATATGGGAGGTCGTGTCGATCTCTGGTTTGTTGGACGGAGGTGGGTGAGGGACCCTCTACGGGTCGGGATTTGGTTAGAGACACCTCTGAGATGGTATATTTGATTCAAAAAAGTCTTCTCACGGCACAAAGCAGGCAGAAGAGCTACGCCGACAGACTGCGGCGTCCTTTAGAGTTTGAGATGGGAGATCAGGTCTTTTTGAAGGTGATGCCTGAAAGAGGAGTGGTCAAACAGTCATCGAGGTATAACGGGTTCTTCGTGATACTTGAGAGGTTGGTGCAGTTGTTTATCGGTTGGCATTACCTCCAAATCTATCTGGTGTTCATGCGGTATTGCATGTCTCTTTGCTCCACAAATTCACCTTGGATTCAACTCCTATGGTGGATTGGGGAGAGCTTGTTGTTGTTGCTGATGGGACCTATGAGGAGGGACCGGTGCGCATCATGGGTAGCTAGCATCAGGTTTTGCGAGCCAAGACCGTGATGCTAGTGAAGGTGTTGTGGCTACAACGAGGAGTGGAGGATGCGACATGGGAGCCCGTGGACACTATCCGTACCAATTATCCCTTCTTATTTGAGGATGGAGGTACATTTTTATAGTCTTATAGTATTGCATGACTGTTGCATATGCAAGTGTTTGAATTTATTTGGATATGTGAATTTCGGGGACGAAATTCTTTTAAAGGGGGACTATTCAGACTTTAGAGGACATGCTACCAGAATGCGTACTAGATCGCAAGGTTAGCTGGGAAGATCACTTACCCTTGGTAGAGTTCCCCTACAACAATAGTTACCAAGCGAGCATACAGATGACACCCTATGAGGCATTATATGAGAGGCCGTGTCGATCTCCGGTTTGTTGGACGGAGGTGGAAGAGAGACACTCTAGTGCTCCGGATTTGGTTAGAGACACCTCTAAGCAGGTGGATTTGATTCAAAAATATTTTCTCGCGGCTCAAAGCCGACAAAAGAGCTACGCCAACAGACTGCGGCGACCCCTAGAGTTTGAGGTGGGAGATCATGTCTTCTTGAAGGTGATGCCTAATAGAGGAGTGGTGAGATTTGGTAAGTGCGGAAGCAGTCGCTGAGGAATATAGGGCCCTTCGAGGTACTTGAGAGGGTTGGTGCAGTTGCTTACCGGTTCCCATTATCGCCAAATCTTTCGGGTGTCCATGCAGTATTCCATGTTTCTATGCTCCGCAAATACACGTTAGATCCTACTCATGTGTTGGATTGGGGAGAGCTTGTTGTTGTTGCTGATGGGACCTTCGAGGATGGACCGGTGTGTATCTTGGATAGTCGGGATTAGGTTTTGCGAGGCATGACCGTGAGGCTAGTGAAGGCGATGTGGCAGCTCCGAGGAGTGGAGTAGGCGACATGGGAGTACGAGGACACTATCCGTACCAATTATCGCTTCTTATTTGAGGATGGAGGTACACTTTTATAGTCTTGTAGTATTGCATGATTGTTACATATGCATGTGTTTGAATGTATATGTATATGTGAATTTTGGGGACAAAATTATTTTAAGGGGGGACTTTTCAGACGTTAGAGGACATGCTACGGGCATGCGTCCTAGATCCTACGGGTAGTTGGGAAGATCACTTACCCATGGTAGAGTTCGCCTACAAGAACAGTTACCAAGCGAGCTTACAGATGGCACCCTATGAAGTAGTATATGGGAGGTCGTGTCGATCTCTGGTTTATTGGACGGAGGTGGGTGAGGGACCCTCTACGGGTCGGGATTTGGTTAGTGATACCTCTGAGATTGTAAATTTTATTCAAAAAATTCTTCTCACGGCTCAAAGCATGCGAAAGAGCTACGCTGACAGACTGCGGCGTCCTTTAGAGTTTGTGATGGGAGATCATGTCTTCTTGAAGGTGATGCCGGAAAGAGGAATGGTCAAACAGCCACTGAGGTATATCGGTTCCTTCGTGGTACTTGAGAGGGTTGGTGCAGTTGCTTATCCGTTGGCATTACCTCTAAATCTATCAGGTGTTCATGCGGTATTGCATGTCTCTTTGCTCCACAAATTCACCCCGGATTCAACTATTGTGGTGGATTGGGGAGAGCTTGTTGTTGTTGCTCATGGGACCTATGAGGAGGGACCGGTGCGCATCATGGATAGCTAGGATCAAGTTTTGCCAGGCAAGACCGTGATGCTAGTGAAGGTGTTGTGGCAGCAACGAGGAGGGGAGGATGCGACATGGGAGCTCGAGTACACTATCCGTACCAATTATCCCTTCTTATTTGAGGATGGAGGTACACTTTTATAGTCTTATAGTAATGCATAATTGTTGCATATGCAAGTGTTTGAATTTATATGTATATGTGAATTTCGGGGACGAAATTCTTTTAAGGGGGGACTATTCAGACGTTAGCGGACATGCTACGAGTATGCGTCCTAGATTGCAAGGTTAGCTGGGAAGATCACTTACCCATGGTAGTGTTCCCCTACAACAATAGTAACCAGGCGAGCATACAAATGGCACCCTATGAGGCATTATATGGGAGGGCGTGTCGATCTCCGATTTGTTGGACGGAGGTGGGTGAGAGACATTCTAGGGCTCCGAATTTGGTTAGAGACACCTCTGAGAAGGTCGATTTGATTCGAAAATGTTTTGCCGTGGCTCAAACCAGAGAGAAGAGCTACGCCGACAAACTGCGGCGACCCCAAGAGTTTAAGGTGGGAGATCATGTCTTCTGGAAGGTGATGCCTTATAGAGGAGTGGTGAGATTTGGAAAGCGAGAAAAGCAATCGCTAAGGTATTCCGGCCCCATCGAGGTACTTGAAAGGGTTGGTGCCGTTGCTTACCGGTTGGCGTTACCGCCAAATCTATCGGGTGTTCATACGGTATTCCATGTTTCATTGCTCCTCAAATACACCTCGGATCTGACTTATATGGTGGATTGGGGAGACCTTGTTGTTGTTGTTGCTGGGACCTTCGAGGGGGGACCGGTGCACATTATGGATAGCCTGGATCTGGTTTTGCTAGGCAATACCTTGAGGCTGTTAAAGGTGTCATGGCAGCACCGAGGAGTGGAGGACGCGACATGGGAGCACATGGACACTATCCGTACCAATTATCCCTTCTTATTTGAGGATGGAGGTACACTTTTATAGTCCTGTAGTATTGCATGACTATTGCATATGCATGTGTTTGAATGTATATGTTTATGTGAATTTCGGGGATGAAATTCTTTTAAGTGGGGACTATTGAGACGTTAGAGGACATGCTACGGGCATCCGTCGTAGATCGTAAGGTTAGCTAGGAAGATTACTTACCCTTGGTAGAGTTCCCCTACAACAATAGTTACCAGGCGAGCATACAGATGGCACCCTATGAGGCATTGTATGGGAGGCCGTGTTGATCTTCCATTTGTTGGACGGAGGTGGGAGAGAGACCCTCTAGGGCTCCGAATTTGGTTAGAGACGCCTCTGAGAAGGTGGATTTGATTCAAAAATGTTTTCTCGCGGCTCAAAGCCGACAGAAGGGCTACGCCGATAGACTGCGGCGACCCCTAGAGTTTGAGGTGGGAGATCATCTCTTCTTGAAGGTAATGCCAAATAGAGGAGTGGTGAGATTTGGAAAGCGGGAAAAGCAGTCGCCGAGGTGTATCGGGCCCTTCGAGGTACTTTAGAGGGTTGGTGCAGTTGCTTTTCGGTTGGCATTACTACCAAATCTATCGGGTGTGCATGTGGTATTCCATCCATCAGAGACTGAGTACAAGCAGATTTCGGTGACGAGGGCTGGACCATTCACTCGAATGGTGGTCTTCAGTTTAGGGGGAGGATTGTGGTTCCCCCGTCTCCGGAGCTTGGAGAGGAGATCCTCAGGGAGTTCCATAGTTCCCGATTTGGAGTACATCCAGGTGGCGTGAAGATGTACCATGATCTTCGTCGCCCGTATTATTGGAGCGGGATAAAGGGAGATGTTGGGGACTTTGTTAGACGATGTCTCACATGTCAGCAGGTTAAGACTGAGCACTAGAGACCAGTGGGATTACTTTAGTCTTTGGAGGTAGCTGAGTGGAAGTGGGAGCATGTCACGATGAATTTTGTGACTCATTCGCCACGGACATCGAGGGGACATGACGTGGTGTGGGTGATAGTGGACCAGCTTACCAAGTCGGCACATTTTCTATGAGATTTTGGTGTCCCACATCGATTAGGGAGGGAAAGTTGTTGGGCTTATTAGTAAACCCCTCGCCTTACATGGCATAAGGTCTTTTCCAAGGGGTACTAGGAGGAACAAAGCCATAAGGGAAAGTGGGTCCAAAGCGGACAATATTATGCCATGTGGAGGGTGGGGTGTTACAAGTGGTATTAGAGCCAACCCTCTCATGGATCGAGTATAGGCCCCTACTGTGCTCGCGTGCATATGGGCGGGCAGGTAGCTGGCAAGCTGTTGTATGGGGATGTGCAACCCTTAAGAGGGTGGATTGTGAGATCCTGGTGTCCCACATCGGTTAGGGAGGGAAATTTGCTGGGTTTATTAGTAAGCCCCTTGCCTTACATAGCATAAGGCATTTTCCCAGGGGTATTGGGAGGAACAAAGCCGTGAGGGCCAATGGGGCAAAACCCAAAATAATATTATGCCATGTGGAGGTTGGGGTGTTACATTTTTTGGCTATGCGAAAGACCTTCACACAAGAGAAATTTTGTAGGTTGTATAAACGGGAGATTGTCCGGTTGCATGGGGTGCCTGTATCTATAGTATCGGATCAGGATCCTAGGTTTACCGCTCATTTTTGGGAGAGTTTCCAGTGAGCTATAGGGATATAGTTAATGATGAGCACTGCTTTTCATCCCCAGACGGACGGTCAGTTTTAGAGGACGATTCAGACTTTAGAGGACATGTTACGGGCATGCGTCCTAGATCTCAAGGGTAGCTGGGAAGATCACTTACCCTTGGTAGAGTTCGCCTACAACAATAATTACTAGGCGAGCATACAAATGGCACCCTATGAGGCATTATATGAGAGGCTGTGTCGATCTCCAGTTTGTTGGACGAAGGTGGGAAAGAGACCTTCTATGGGTCCGAATTTGTTTAGAGACACCTCTGAGAAGGTGGATTTGATTCGAAACGTCTTCTCACGGCTCAAAGCCGACAGAACAGTTACGCCGACAGACGACGACGACCTCTAGAGTTTGAGGTGGGAGATCATGTCTTCTAGAAGGTTATGCCTAAAATAGGAGTGGTAAGATTTGGTAAGTGGGAAAAATAGTCGCTGAGGTATATCGGGCCCTTTGAGGTACTTGAGAGGGTTGGTGCAGTTGCTTACTAGTTGGCATTACTGTCAAATCTATCGGGTGTTCATGTGGTATTCCATGTCTCTATGCTCCGCAAATACACCCTGGATCCGACTCATGTCATGGATTGGGGAGAGCTTTTTGTTGATGTTGATGGGACCTTCGAGGAGGGACCAGTGTGCATCATGGATAGTTGGGATCAGGTTTTGCGAGGCAAGACCGTGAGGCTAATGAAGGTTCTGTGGCAGCACTGAGGAGTGGAGGAGGCGACATGGGAGCACAAGGACACTATCCGTACCAACTATCCCTTCTTATTTGAGGTTGGAGGTACACTTTTATAGTCTTGTAATATTGTATGACTGTTCTATATGCATGTGTTTGAATGTATATGTATATGTGAATTTCGGGGACGAAATTCTTTTAAGGGGGGTCCATTCAGATAATAGAGGACATGCTACGGGCATGCATCCTAGATCTTAAGGGTAGCTAGGAAGATCACTTACCCTTGGTAAAGTTCACCTACAACATCAGTTACCAGGCGAGCATACAAATGGCAGCTTATGAGGCATTATATGGGAGGATGCGTCGATCTCTGGTTTGTTCGATGGAGGTGGGAGAGAGACCATTTACGGATCCAAATTTGGTTAGACAAACCTTTATGATTCGAAAAAGTCATCTCATGGATCAAAGCTAGAAGAAGAGCTACACCGACAGACGGCGACGACCTCTAGAGTTTGAGGTGGGAGATCATGTCTTGTTGAATGTGCTGCCTAAAAGAGGAGTGGTCACATTTGGTAATCGGGAAAAGCGGTCACCGAGGTATATCGGGCCCTTCAAGGTACTTGATAGGGTTGGTGTAGTTGCTTACCAATTGGCATTACCGCCAAATCTATCACATGATCATGTGGTATTCCATGTCTTTATGCTTCAAAAAGACAACCTGGATCCGACTCATGTGGTGGATTGGGGAGAGCTTGTTGTTGATGTTGATGGGACCTTCGAGCGGGGACCGGTGCGCATCTTGGATAGCCGAAATTAGGTTTTGCGGGGCAAGATTGTGAGGCTAGTGAAGGTGATGTGGCAGCACGGAGGAGTGGAGGAGGCGACATGGGAGTGCGAGGACACTATCTGTACCAATTATCCCTTCTTATTTGAGGATGAATGTACACTTTTATAGTTATGTAGTATTGCATAACTGTTGCATATGCATGTGTTTGAATGTATATGTATATGTGAATTTTTGGGATGAAATTCTTTTAAGGGGGGAATATTCAGACGTTAGAGGACACGGTATGGGCATGCGTCCTAGATCTCAAGGGTAGTTGGGAAGATTAGTTACCCCTGGTAGAGTTCGTGTACAACAACAGTTACCAAGCGAGCATATATATGTCACCCTATGAGGCATTATATAGGAGGTCGTGTCGATCTCCGGTTTGTTGGACGGAGGTGGGAGAGAGACCTTCTACGGGTCCAGATTTGGTTAGAGACACCTCTGAGAAGGTGGATTTGATTCAAAAATATCTTCTCACGGCTCAAAGCCGGCGGAAGAGCTACGCCGAGAGACGGCGGCGACCTCTACAGTTTGACGTGGGAGATCATGTCTTCTTGAAGCTGATGTGTAAAAGATGAGTGGTCAGATTTGGTAAGTGGGGAAAGCTATCACCGAGGTATATCGGGCCCTTCGAGGTACTTAAGAGGGTTGGTGCAGTTGCTTACCGGTTGGCATTACCGTCAAATCTATCGGGTGTTCATACAGTATTCCATGTCTCTATGCTCCGAAAATACTCATCGGATCTGACTCATACGGTGGATTGGGGAGAGCTTGTTGTTGATGTTTATGGGCCTTCGAGAAGGGACCGGTGCGCATCATGGATAGCCGAGATCAGGTTTTGTGGGGCAAGACCATAAGGCTAGTGAAGGTGCTGTGACAGGATTAAGGAGTGGAGGAGGCGACATGGGAGCGCGTGGACACTATCCGTACCAATTATCCCTTTTTATTTGAGATGGAGGTACACTTTTACAGTCTTGTAGTATTGCATGACTGTTGCATATGCATGTGTTTGAATGTATATGAATATGTGAATTTCCGGGACAAAATTCATTTAAGGGGGGAAGAATGTAAAACACGAGTAAATTTAAACTTTTTCGAAAAAGGACAAAATAGTAATTTTTCACTATTATGCGGGTTTAAAATATATATTTTTATAGAGCTCGAATGGAGCAACGGACTTCACCATTGGATTCGCATTGCGAAATTGAGCTGCCATATCAATTTTTGTCGAATTTTGAGATAGTTAAAGTTTACACGTTTTTTGAGATAATTGGGTGACGAATGAACTTTTAAAGGTCCCCAAAAATAGAAATTATAAAATTTCATTATAATTGAATAAAAGTTCAAATAAAATTTATTTGAACTGAAACCAGAATTTAATCAAGTCGTTCCGGGTTAAAAACGAACCCGAAAGTGATAAAAGAGCGGGGCGATGTGGACCGCGCAATTAACAAGTGTAAATAGGGTGAAATATCTAAAAAATCAGATATTTCTCACCCCAAAGTCAGCTGAGTTCAGGCGTTGGAACAGAGCAGATAAAAGAGAAGGAGAAAATAAAAAAACCAAGATTTCTTTTTTCGATCCAAGGAGCTCTGTTGGTCAGAAGTGCTTGGAACAAGAGTTAAAGTTGATCTACATGGAGAGGGCTATGCGTACGTACCAAGAACGAAGGATTTCACCGAAGATCGAAGTGGTAGATTTTGGGGAAATCAATGGTTTGGGGCTTGGGAGTGTTCTTAAAAATTTCTCCCTTTCTTTTACGCTCCAAGAGTTAGGGTTTCTCCTACCTTGGTTCATTTCTCACCTGGAATGTAATATGTTATTGGTAAGGGTATAAAATAACCTAGGTCACTTGACTAAGGTTGTGAAAAATAAGGAAAAATGAGTATGGAAATGGCCTAGACCAATTCCTAGCTAAGTTTGGTATAAGGAATGTACTTGGGTAATTCCTTGAAACTTGATATCTTAAGCATGCTATGTGTTTTATAGTGCTTATAAATGAAGTGTATTATGGCATGAGTTATGTATAATATGCTTGTGAAGGATTGTTGATATATGCTAGTTGATGTATTGACATGATAATGAATTTTGGTGATTATGTACATGTGATATAGATTGTCATGACACATGTGGAGATGTGTGGTTTAATTTGGCTCATTGGCATACATTGCATATTGAGTATGACATAGACATGCAATGGTGCACTACATTGTATTTGCATAGGGAATACGCATCCATGGCCATGAGTATGGGTGTGTATGTGCATGGTGGATTAATCACCACACTTGGTGTTTGATAGGTGGGCTCGAGAAAGTAGGGTTGAATATCCTACTAAGTCGCACGGTTGCATCTGTGGAAAACTTGTGTCGAGTATAGCAAGAAGGGCTAGACACTCCCTCGGGTCAAAAGCCCGGCTACTTGGTCCATACACTTTCCCGTGGTAAAATTTTAAAAAAGTGTAATGGCATATAGAGCCAGTCGGTGTGATTCTAGAATCCGATATCCAACAAAGACACATGATTTGGTAATACAAAGATTTCATTTGATGGGAAACATCCATAAATGAAGTGGTTTTATAAATATATAGTTGGTGTCTCAAGAATGATCATTGGATGTATTTCATCAATGATGAAGGTTTTACACTTGCATTGCATAGTGTGGTAAGAGCCGGTGAGGGCTCAGGTTGATGTGCGTGAGTGAGTCTCATCTCGTTTCATAGCATGACATGATAGATTCCAACATGAATTGCATATTCTTGCATTGGAATGGATATTGGTTGTGTGTTGTTGCATGTATA
>CAUOFW020005057.1:2110514-2125558 GCA_963454935.2 Ilex paraguariensis
GTTAGAGGACATGCTACGGGCATGCGTCCTAGATCTTACGGGTAGTTGGGAAGATCACTTACCCATGGTAGAGTTCGCCTACAAGAACAGTTACCAAGCGAGCTTACAGATGGCACCCTATGAAGTAGTATATGGGAGGTCGTGTCGATCTCTGGTTTATTGGACGGAGGTGGGTGAGGGACCCTCTACGGGTCGGGATTTGGTTAGTGATACCTCTGAGATTGTAAATTTTATTCAAAAAATTCTTCTCACGGCTCAAAGCATGCGAAAGAGCTACGCTGACAGACTGCGGCGTCCTTTAGAGTTTGTGATGGGAGATCATGTCTTCTTGAAGGTGATGCCGGAAAGAGGAATGGTCAAACAGCCACTGAGGTATATCGGTTCCTTCGTGGTACTTGAGAGGGTTGGTGCAGTTGCTTATCCGTTGGCATTACCTCTAAATCTATCAGGTGTTCATGCGGTATTGCATGTCTCTTTGCTCCACAAATTCACCCCGGATTCAACTATTGTGGTGGATTGGGGAGAGCTTGTTGTTGTTGCTCATGGGACCTATGAGGAGGGACCGGTGCGCATCATGGATAGCTAGGATCAAGTTTTGCCAGGCAAGACCGTGATGCTAGTGAAGGTGTTGTGGCAGCAACGAGGAGGGGAGGATGCGACATGGGAGCTCGAGTACACTATCCGTACCAATTATCCCTTCTTATTTGATGATGGAGGTACACTTTTATAGTCTTATAGTAATGCATAATTGTTGCATATGCAAGTGTTTGAATTTATATGTATATGTGAATTTCGGGGACGAAATTCTTTTAAGGGGGGACTATTCAGACGTTAGCGGACATGCTACGGGTATGCGTCCTAGATTGCAAGGTTAGCTGGGAAGATCACTTACCCATGGTAGTGTTCCCCTACAACAATAGTAACCAGGCGAGCATACAAATGGCACCCTATGAGGCATTATATGGGAGGGCGTGTCGATCTCCGATTTGTTGGACGGAGGTGGGTGAGAGACATTCTAGGGCTCCAAATTTGGTTAGAGACACCTCTGAGAAGGTCGATTTGATTCGAAAATGTTTTGCCGTGGCTCAAACCAGAGAGAAGAGCTACGCCGACAAACTGCGGCGACCCCAAGAGTTTAAGGTGGGAGATCATGTCTTCTGGAAGGTGATGCCTTATAGAGGAGTGGTGAGATTTGGAAAGCGAGAAAAGCAATCGCTAAGGTATTCCGGCCCCATCGAGGTACTTGAAAGGGTTGGTGCCGTTGCTTACCGGTTGGCGTTACCTCCAAATCTATCGGGTGTTCATACGGTATTCCATGTTTCATTGCTCCTCAAATACACCTCGGATCTGACTTATATGGTGGATTGGGGAGACCTTGTTGTTGTTGTTGCTGGGACCTTCGAGGGGGGACCGGTGCACATTATGGATAGCCTGGATCTGGTTTTGCTAGGCAATACCTTGAGGCTGTTAAAGGTGTCATGGCAGCACCGAGGAGTGGAGGACGCGACATGGGAGCACATGGACACTATCCGTACCAATTATCCCTTCTTATTTTAGGATGGAGGTACACTTTTATAGTCCTGTAGTATTGCATGACTATTGCATATGCATGTGTTTGAATGTATATGTTTATGTGAATTTCGGGGATGAAATTCTTTTAAGTGGGGACTATTGAGACGTTAGAGGACATGCTACGGGCATCCGTCGTAGATCGTAAGGTTAGCTAGGAAGATTACTTACCCTTGGTAGAGTTCCCCTACAACAATAGTTACCAGGCGAGCATACAGATGGCACCCTATGAGGCATTGTATGGGAGGCCGTGTTGATCTTCCATTTGTTGGACGGAGGTGGGAGAGAGACCCTCTAGGGCTCCGAATTTGGTTAGAGACGCCTCTGAGAAGGTGGATTTGATTCAAAAATGTTTTCTCGCAGCTCAAAGCCGACAGAAGGGCTACGCCGATAGACTGCGGCGACCCCTAGAGTTTGAGGTGGGAGATCATCTCTTCTTGAAGGTAATGCCAAATAGAGGAGTGGTGAGATTTGGAAAGCGGGAAAAGCAGTCGCCGAGGTGTATCGGGCCCTTCGAGGTACTTTAGAGGGTTGGTGCAGTTGCTTTTCGGTTGGCATTACTACCAAATCTATCGGGTGTGCATGTGGTATTCCATCCATCAGAGACTGAGTACAAGCAGATTTCGGTGACGAGGGCTGGACCATTCACTCGAATGGTGGTCTTCAGTTTAGGGGGAGGATTGTGGTTCCCCCGTCTCCGGAGCTTGGAGAGGAGATCCTCAGGGAGTTCCATAGTTCCCGATTTGGAGTACATCCAGGTGGCGTGAAGATGTACCATGATCTTCGTCGCCCGTATTATTGGAGCGGGATAAAGGGAGATGTTGGGGACTTTGTTAGACGATGTCTCACATGTCAGCAGGTTAAGACTGAGCACTAGAGACCAGTGGGATTACTTTAGTCTTTGGAGGTAGCTGAGTGGAAGTGGGAGCATGTCACGATGAATTTTGTGACTCATTCGCCACGGACATCGAGGGGACATGACGTGGTGTGGGTGATAGTGGACCAGCTTACCAAGTCGGCACATTTTCTATGAGATTTTGGTGTCCCACATCGATTAGGGAGGGAAAGTTGTTGGGCTTATTAGTAAACCCCTCGCCTTACATGGCATAAGGTCTTTTCCAAGGGGTACTAGGAGGAACAAAGCCGTAAGGGAAAGTGGGTCCAAAGCGGACAATATTATGCCATGTGGAGGGTGGGGTGTTACAAGTGGTATTAGAGCCAACCCTCTCATGGATCGAGTATAGGCCCCTACTGTGCTCGCGTGCATATGGGCGGGCAGGTAGCTGGCAAGCTGTTGTATGGGGATGTGCAACCCTTAAGAGGGTGGATTGTGAGATCCTGGTGTCCCACATCGGTTAGGGAGGGAAATTTGCTGGGTTTATTAGTAAGCCCCTTGCCTTACATAGCATAAGGCATTTTCCCAGGGGTATTGGGAGGAACAAAGCCGTGAGGGCCAATGGGGCAAAACCCAAAATAATATTATGCCATGTGGAGGTTGGGGTGTTACATTTTTTGGCTATGCGAAAGACCTTCACACAAGAGAAATTTTGTAGGTTGTATAAACGGGAGATTGTCCGGTTGAATGGGGTGCCTGTATCTATAGTATCGGATCAGGATCCTAGGTTTACCGCTCATTTTTGGGAGAGTTTCCAGTGAGCTATAGGGATATAGTTAATGATGAGCACTGCTTTTCATCCCCAGACGGACGGTCAGTTTGAGAGGACGATTCAGACTTTAGAGGACATGTTACGGGCATGCGTCCTAGATCTCAAGGGTAGCTGGGAAGATCACTTACCCTTGGTAGAGTTCGCCTACAACAATAATTACTAGGCGAGCATACAAATGGCACCCTATGAGGCATTATATGAGAGGCTGTGTCGATCTCCAGTTTGTTGGACGAAGGTGGGAAAGAGACCTTCTATGGGTCCGAATTTGTTTAGAGACACCTCTGAGAAGGTGGATTTGATTCGAAACGTCTTCTCACGGCTCAAAGCCGACAGAACAGTTACGCCGACAGACGACGACGACCTCTAGAGTTTGAGGTGGGAGATCATGTCTTCTAGAAGGTTATGCCTAAAATAGGAGTGGTAAGATTTGGTAAGTGGGAAAAACAGTCGCTGAGGTATATCGGGCCCTTTGAGGTACTTGAGAGGGTTGGTGCAGTTGCTTACTAGTTGGCATTACTGTCAAATCTATCGGGTGTTCATGTGGTATTCCATGTCTCTATGCTCCGCAAATACACCCTGGATCCGACTCATGTCATGGATTGGGGAGAGCTTTTTGTTGATGTTGATGGGACCTTCGAGGAGGGACCAGTGTGCATCATGGATAGTTGGGATCAGGTTTTGCGAGGCAAGACCGTGAGGCTAATGAAGGTTCTGTGGCAGCACTGAGGAGTGGAGGAGGCGACATGGGAGCACAAGGACACTATCCGTACCAACTATCCCTTCTTATTTGAGGTTGGAGGTACACTTTTATAGTCTTGTAATATTGTATGACTGTTCTATATGCATGTGTTTGAATGTATATGTATATGTGAATTTCGGGGACGAAATTCTTTTAAGGGGGGTCCATTCAGATAATAGAGGACATGCTACGGGCATGCATCCTAGATCTTAAGGGTAGCTAGGAAGATCACTTACCCTTGGTAAAGTTCACCTACAACATCAGTTACCAGGCGAGCATACAAATGGCAGCTTATGAGGCATTATATGGGAGGATGCGTCGATCTCTGGTTTGTTCGATGGAGGTGGGAGAGAGACCATTTACGGATCCAAATTTGGTTAGACAAACCTTTATGATTCGAAAAAGTCATCTCATGGATCAAAGCTAGAAGAAGAGCTACACCGATAGACGGCGACGACCTCTAGAGTTTGAGGTGGGAGATCATGTCTTGTTGAATGTGCTGCCTAAAAGAGGAGTGGTCACATTTGGTAATCGGGAAAAGCGGTCACCGAGGTATATCGGGCCCTTCAAGGTACTTGATAGGGTTGGTGTAGTTGCTTACCAATTGGCATTACCGCCAAATCTATCACATGATCATGTGGTATTCCATGTCTTTATGCTTCAAAAAGACAACCTGGATCCGACTCATGTGGTGGATTGGGGAGAGCTTGTTGTTGATGTTGATGGGACCTTCGAGCGGGGACCGGTGCGCATCTTGGATAGCCGAAATTAGGTTTTGCGGGGCAAGATTGTGAGGCTAGTGAAGGTGATGTGGCAGCACGGAGGAGTGGAGGAGGCGACATGGGAGTGCGAGGACACTATCTGTACCAATTATCCCTTCTTATTTGAGGATGAATGTACACTTTTATAGTTATGTAGTATTGCATAACTGTTGCATATGCATGTGTTTGAATGTATATGTATATGTGAATTTTTGGGATGAAATTCTTTTAAGGGGGGAATATTCAGACGTTAGAGGACACGGTATGGGCATGCGTCCTAGATCTCAAGGGTAGTTGGGAAGATTAGTTACCCCTGGTAGAGTTCGTGTACAACAACAGTTACCAAGCGAGCATATATATGTCACCCTATGAGGCATTATATAGGAGGTCGTGTCGATCTCCGGTTTGTTGGACGGAGGTGGGAGAGAGACCTTCTACGGGTCCAGATTTGGTTAGAGACACCTCTGAGAAGGTGGATTTGATTCAAAAATATCTTCTCACGGCTCAAAGCCGGCGGAAGAGCTACGCCGAGAGACGGCGGCGACCTCTACAGTTTGACGTGGGAGATCATGTCTTCTTGAAGCTGATGTGTAAAAGATGAGTGGTCAGATTTGGTAAGTGGGGAAAGCTATCACCGAGGTATATCGGGCCCTTCGAGGTACTTAAGAGGGTTGGTGCAGTTGCTTACCGGTTGGCATTACCGTCAAATCTATCGGGTGTTCATACAGTATTCCATGTCTCTATGCTCCGAAAATACTCATCGGATCTGACTCATACGGTGGATTGGGGAGAGCTTGTTGTTGATGTTTATGGGCCTTCGAGAAGGGACCGGTGCGCATCATGGATAGCCGAGATCAGGTTTTGTGGGGCAAGACCATAAGGCTAGTGAAGGTGCTGTGACAGGATTAAGGAGTGGAGGAGGCGACATGGGAGCGCGTGGACACTATCCGTACCAATTATCCCTTTTTATTTGAGATGGAGGTACACTTTTACAGTCTTGTAGTATTGCATGACTGTTGCATATGCATGTGTTTGAATGTATATGAATATGTGAATTTCCGGGACAAAATTCATTTAAGGGGGGAAGAATGTAAAACACGAGTAAATTTAAACTTTTTCGAAAAAGGACAAAATAGTAATTTTTCACTATTATGCGGGTTTAAAATATATATTTTTATAGAGCTCGAATGGAGCAACGGACTTCACCATTGGATTCGCATTGCGAAATTGAGCTGCCATATCAATTTTTGTCGAATTTTGAGATAGTTAAAGTTTACACGTTTTTTGAGATAATTGGGTGACGAATGAACTTTTAAAGGTCCCCAAAAATAGAAATTATAAAATTTCATTATAATTGAATAAAAGTTCAAATAAAATTTATTTGAACTGAAACCAGAATTTAATCAAGTCGTTCCGGGTTAAAAACGAACCCGAAAGTGATAAAAGAGCGGGGCGATGTGGACCGCGCAATTAACAAGTGTAAATAGGGTGAAATATCTAAAAAATCAGATATTTCTCACCCCAAAGTCAGCTGAGTTCAGGCGTTGGAACAGAGCAGATAAAAGAGAAGGAGAAAATAAAAAAACCAAGATTTCTTTTTTCGATCCAAGGAGCTCTGTTGGTCAGAAGTGCTTGGAACAAGAGTTAAAGTTGATCTACATGGAGAGGGCTATGCGTACGTACCAAGAACGAAGGATTTCACCGAAGATCGAAGTGGTAGATTTTGGGGAAATCAATGGTTTGGGGCTTGGGAGTGTTCTTAAAAATTTCTCCCTTTCTTTTACGCTCCAAGAGTTAGGGTTTCTCCTACCTTGGTTCATTTCTCACCTGGAATGTAATATGTTATTGGTAAGGGTATAAAATAACCTAGGTCACTTGACTAAGGTTGTGAAAAATAAGGAAAAATGAGTATGGAAATGGCCTAGACCAATTCCTAGCTAAGTTTGGTATAAGGAATGTACTTGGGTAATTCCTTGAAACTTGATATCTTAAGCATGCTATGTGTTTTATAGTGCTTATAAATGAAGTGTATTATGGCATGAGTTATGTATAATATGCTTGTGAAGGATTGTTGATATATGCTAGTTGATGTATTGACATGATAATGAATTTTGGTGATTATGTACATGTGATATAGATTGTCATGACACATGTGGAGATGTGTGGTTTAATTTGGCTCATTGGCATACATTGCATATTGAGTATGACATAGACATGCAATGGTGCACTACATTGTATTTGCATAGGGAATACGCATCCATGGCCATGAGTATGGGTGTGTATGTGCATGGTGGATTAATCACCACACTTGGTGTTTGATAGGTGGGCTCGAGAAAGTAGGGTTGAATATCCTACTAAGTCGCACGGTTGCATCTGTGGAAAACTTGTGTCGAGTATAGCAAGAAGGGCTAGACACTCCCTCGGGTCAAAAGCCCGGCTACTTGGTCCATACACTTTCCCGTGGTAAAATTTTAAAAAAGTGTAATGGCATATAGAGCCAGTCGGTGTGATTCTAGAATCCGATATCCAACAAAGACACATGATTTGGTAATACAAAGATTTCATTTGATGGGAAACATCCATAAATGAAGTGGTTTTATAAATATATAGTTGGTGTCTCAAGAATGATCATTGGATGTATTTCATCAATGATGAAGGTTTTACACTTGCATTGCATAGTGTGGTAAGAGCTGGTGAGGGCTCAGGTTGATGTGCGTGAGTGAGTCTCATCTCGTTTCATAGCATGACATGATAGATTCCAACATGAATTGCATATTCTTGCATTGGAATGGATATTGGTTGTGTGTTGTTGCATGTATATATTTGATAATACTCAAAATGATTCCTGAGCAGGACCTTGGGAATGGAGGTCAAATATGGAGGTCAGGTATGCTGAGCTCAGAAAGTTAGAGCTATGCAGAGCTCAGAAAACCAGAGCTAGAGCTCCCCTTAAACGAGATAATAAGCTGAAGCAATGAGGAAGCAATTGGATACTACAAAGAACTCTACAGGCTGTTTGAAGTAACACTCAAGACACAAAATCCTCAACCAACCAAGATACTCTTCTAAGATCAAGGAGAATTCCTCGGATAGATGGCGAGGATCACGGATCAGATCGCATAGATTAACGGTCACCCCTATAAATACCATGTAACGCCCCCATCAAAGAGGGGGACTGAATGACAAAAAACCTATTATGTAAACCTTTGGTATGATCAATAAAAAAAAAAGGAGCCATAGCCTGCATTGAAGAATGGATTAGCCGAGCTCACTAGTTGGTGAACCACTATATTTCCTCTGTGTTAATCCTTCAATTCTTAGAGAACCTTAAGCACCATTCTCTGCAGCCAAGTGGCTCAGATGTTAATAATCAGAATATTGCTTATCCCATTGACTCATTACCACAAAACTGTTTGGCCATTGATTTAAACCATCAGTTTGGCGCCGTCTGTGGCACACGACTGTTCCTGTTATAAATAAACTGATCTTTCAATGACTGATGGTATCAATGCGAAACATGAGCCGAAGTCAGACAAATCCACCATGGATGCAAGATCAACAAGAAGCTACTAATAGCAGACAACCTGAGAACATCCAAGAGACCAATCCACCCGTGGGTGGTCTCCCCATGAGTAACGAGATGGAGGCCCTTCGCCTCGTCAATCAACGCTTGCTGAAACAAAATGAAGAACTCTTAAAGCTCTTACAACGCCCACATGAGGCGCGACATGCTCAAGAAGGCCAGAACAACCCACCACCTACGGAACAACCACACCTCGACCCCCTCAGAGAAGTCAATGAAGAAGGGGAAAACAGGCAAACCATGGGGCCAGAACCTCGCATACCCCCAAGGAAAGGACACAACGAAGAAGTACAAAGTCAGAATGACGGGGGCGAGAGGAACAATTTTTTCCCCTATCAACAGGAAAGGAGAGAATGGTACTGGGAGCAGCGTTTCCAAGGTATCCAGCAAGAACTCAGCCATATGAAGGAGGCCATGAGAGGCAAGGCCCTAGTTACGATGGATGCCTTGGTACAATAGATTGAATCTCCATTCACCGCTAGCGTGCTGCATTTTCCCCTCCCTCTGAAATTCAGAGTACGACAGATAGAGGCTTTTGATGGAACAAAGGATCCCATAGATCACCTCAACACTTACAAAAACCAGATGGAGTTGCATGGATACCAAGATCTAGTGTGCGGCAGAGCCTTCGCCATCAAGCTGAAAGGCTCAGCCCTTGCGTGGTTCAATAGGCTCCCCCTACCTCAATTTCCTCCTTTAAGGAGTTATCCATATCCTTTGTATCTCACTTCATAGGAGCTCGAACGTATAGAAAGCCAAGTTACCACCTATTGAATGTGAAGCAGGGACCCCAAGAGAACCTCAGATCCTATGTTTAGAGGTTCAACTTTGAATCACTAAAAGTGGATGTCCCAGATGAGAAATTTGCCATTACTGCATTTATAGCTGGTTTAGGCGTACAATCTAAAGACCTGATGTTCTCTATTTCGAAAAATCCCCAGGCCAGCATGGTCGAAGTACCGGCCAAGGCATAAAAGTACATAAACGACGAAAAAACTCTCCTCTCAAAAGTGGGGAGCTCATCCATGCAAAAAGACAAAGGGAAAGAAGATAAAAAGAGGGACCAAAATCCCAGAAGAGAAAGAGGATGAGATAGGTCCCCAAGGAGAGACAAAGATCGATCCCCCAAAAGAGGGGGAAACGTCAAAGATCGCTTGGGATCACCTCATCTAGAGTTACAATCAAGGTAAGCAACTCGGCAGGTCCCTCCACTCACCGCAACAATATCACAAATATTGTTTGAGGTAAAAAATGAAAAATTCCTGAGGTGGCCACCCCGGATGAAAGCAGATCCGACGAAAATTTTATCCCACTCCTGGAATGCATAACATTTTAGGAAATTTTTTCAGTAAGTTTATCTTGTAATATGATTATTAATAAAACAGCAATTCTATGGTTCATTCACTCTTACGAAGTGCCTGGGAGCTCATGATGAACTCATTAGTCCGTAATAAGAGCCTTAGAGCTCACGATGAACTTGTTAGTTCATAAAAAGAGCCATAGAGCTCATGAAGAACTCGTTAGTTCATAAAAAGAGCCATGGAGCTCATGACAAACTCATTAGTTCGTAATAAGAGCCCTGGAGCTCACGACGAATATTTTGTCTGTAATAAGAGCCCTGGAGCTCACGAAGAACTCGTTAGTTCATAAAAAGAGCCCTAGAGCTCACGACGAACTCATTAGTTCATAATAAGAGCCCTGGAGCTCACGACGAAATCATTAGTCCGTAATAAGAGCCCTGGAGCTCACGACGAACTCATTAGTCCCTAATAAGAGCCTTCGAGCTCACGATGAACTCGTTAGTTTATAAAAAGAGCCTTGGAGCTCACGATTAACTCATTAGTTTGTAATAAGAGCCTTGGAGCTCACGACGAACTCATTAGTCTGCAATAAGAGCCTTAGAGCTCACGATGAACTCGTTAGTTCATAAAAAGAGCCTTGGAGCTCACGAAGAACTCGTTAGTTCATAAAAAGAGCCCTAGAGCTCACGACGAACTCATTAGTTCGTAATAAGAGCCCTGGAGCTCACGATGAACTCATTAGTTCGTAAAAAGAGCCCTAGAGCTCACGATGAACTCCTAAGTTCATGGAAACGAGCTCAGTAGCTCATGAAGAACTCTTAAGTTCATGAAAACGAGCTCAGAAGCTCACGATGAACTCTTAAGTTTATGAAAACGAGCTCAGAAGCTCACGATGAAATCTTAAGTTCATAAAAATGAGTTCAATAGCTCACGATGAACTCCTACGTTCGTGGAAACGAGCTCAATAGCTCACGATGAACTCTTAAGTTCATGAAAATGAGCTTAGAAGCTCACGATGAACCCTTAAGTTCATAAAAATGAGTTCAGAAGCTCACGATGGACTCTTAAGTTCATAAGATTGAGTTCAATAGCTCACGATGAACTCTTAAGTTCATGAAAACGAGCTCAATAGCTCACGATGAACTCTGAAGTTCAAAAAAATGAGTTCAATAGCTCACAATGAACTCCTAAGTTCATGAAAATGAGCTCAATAGCTCACGATGAACTTCTAAGTTCATGAGAACGAGCTCAATTGCTCACAATAATCTCCTAAGTTCATAGGAATGAGATCAGAAGCTCACTTCTTCTAAGTATATGCCATGAGTACATAGAAGAGAGGACCTATTCCCTCTATATCTGCTATTGACCAAATAATAGCACTTTTATGATTTTTTATGACCTCTGTCAATTGTTTTTATTCCACTTACGACAAGCTTGAAGATATTATTGCTAGATGATTTTCATCCTCCCCCAAGAGGACATATTTCAAGTCAGTCGAGAGAGGTTCAATTCTGGTTTAATAACTTTAACACTAGGCATTACAGACTTGGGTTCAGCAGGCAGTAATTTTTCAAATTTTGGACTCCACGTTGTAATGACTACATATCTACAGACTCATCATTTTGTATAGACTTCAATGCATTTGACTCTTTCTTTGTACACTCTTTTTCAAATAGACTTTGAGTTAGTAACTCAACACAATTTACTTCACTCATCACTTCCACTTCCCTCGACAATTTTGCCATATTAAACACATTCAATTCCAAAGTCATGTTTTCAAATGAAAGTTTAATGATNTAGTAACTCAACACAATTTACTTCACTCATCACTTCCACTTCCCTCGACAATTTTGCCATATTAAACACATTCAATTCCAAAGTCATGTTTTCAAATGAAAGTTTCATGATTTCATTCCTACAATTAATCAATGCATTTGATATGGCAAGTAATGACCTAGAGTGGCAATAATATCTGTAGAGGCATGTAGAACTAGGGAGTATCTAAAGCAATGGAATCCACTAGGAAATAAAATTTATCAATTTGCACAAGTACATCCTCTAAAACTCCTCATGGGGTTTTCACAGATCGATTTGCCAATTATAATGTGACATTGGTGGCTTTCAACTCACCCAACCCTAATTGTTTATAGACTGAATATGGAAACAAATTGACACTGGCTCCCAGATCAAGCAGAGCTTGCTTAATCCAAATTTTTTTGATTATATATGACACTGTAGGACTTCCAGGATCATTGTAGTTAAGAGGTTCCTTGTGCTGGATGATGGCACTAACCTGCTCAGTTAAAAATGCTCTTTTCTATACATTGATCTTTTTTTTAACTGTGCAAAGGTCTTTCAAAAACTTGGCATAGGATGAGACTTGCTTGATTGCATCCAACAAGGGGATGTTAGCTTTTACTTGCTTAAACAACTCAAAGATTTCAGAATGATTGGTTGGAGATTTAGGTTTCTTGATTCTTTGAGGAAAAGTTAACGGAATAGGACAGGAAGTTTCTTTTTCATTTTACGGTTCTGGTTCCTTTTCGGTTATGGGTTTAGGCTCAATTGGTTCATTTACTGGGATCGACTCAGGTTTTGGCTTAGAAATTAACATATCTTTAATGGTTTTGTCTATCACCTTACCACTTCTCAATGTAGTAATTGCTTGGACCTGACTCAGAGATGGCTCAGAAGACACAACATTAGCCAGGTTTTGACTCTACGGGGGTTTGGGTTGAGATGGAAATTTTCCCTTCAGATTTGCTCAAGGACTGGGTCAATTTGGCTAGATGACTCTTGATATATTCAATACTCTATGAAGTTTGAGCTTTGAGATGATTAAATGCATGGGTGGTTTGAGTATTGAAACTCATTTGAATCTGAATGAATTGGTTCATGGTGTTCTCTAGACTTCTTTTGTGTGGTGGTTGATATGGCTGCTATGAGCTGAGTCTGTGGTTGACCTGAAGGTGGACCTGGTGGTTGACTCACAAGTTGTGTGTTTTTCCAATTGAAGTTCAACTGATTCCATCACCCTGGATTATAGGTTTTAGAATAAGGATTGGAATAGGGCTTGTTAAAATTTGAAATGGCATTCGATTGTTCCATCAAGACCTCTTTTAACAAATACTTCCCCCCTTGGGATGTAGATGGCTTGGTATCGACAATGTTTGGAGAGGCCAAGTCCCACATTTGAGAACTCTCATAAATGATATCAAAGAACTCAAATGTCTCAGAACTCTAACTCATAAATTCTCCCTGGGCCATCATTTCAACAAACTAACGTAGTGCAGATGGGAGGACATCATACAAAAAAACCTAAGGGAGTCCAACTCTCAAATGCATGATGTGGGCAAGCTTGGAGCAAATCCTTAAATCTCTCACAATTGATAAAAAAATTTCCCTTGTTTTATAGAAAAATTCATGATTTGATGTCTCAATGCATTAGTGCGATGCACGAGAATTTTTTGTTTTTTTTGAAAAATTAAATTTGAAAAACTTGCCAACTCGAAATAGATTGGGCTTTTACATAATTTAGCCACTATTTAGTTTTGTCCTTCAAAGATAAAGGAAAAAGTTTCAACCGAGCCACTTTAGAATTATCTTGCAAAGCACCACATACTTCTTCAAATTATTTAACATGCAGATATGGGTTTTCAGACCCTAAACCATGAAACTGTGGTAAAAGTTGTATTGTCTCTGCCTTAATGTTAAAATTTTGAGCATTTGTGGGAAAAGCAAAACATGATGGGACACTAATGCGTGCAGAATGCAGATATTCTCTTAATGGTCGGACATTTTGAACTTGCTCTTGTTCCCATTGACTATTGTTTCGATTATTATAAATGCCACCTTACAACAATTAACTCTTATTTTACTAGAAATTAAACCAGTAGGTTTGATGTATATCAAACCATAACACATCAATGGATTAGGTTAGCCAGCTGGGATATATTCCATGCAACAATCAAATAACCCGAGTAAATCAGAAGGCAAGCCGTTCAGGAGGTTTACTTAAATTAATTATTCGACGTCTTTGTACCATGCATTAGTTAAACAACCCTAGTAAACTAGAAGGCAATCCATTAAGGAGGAATACTATAGTTATTCAACCGGCAAGTTGATGATTTACTGATGATGAGATTTCGGTTTATGCATTGAATCAAAAGCATTGGCTATGCTGAGACATAACCCATCTATAATTGATCTATCAACTATTACATAAAGCCCAATCACGTACAATACTGTATCATGCATGAAGTACATTATTAGTAGATAGTATGGTATATAGCATTAGGTACCGCTCGGTGGTCATAACATTGAGCATATTATAAATGTAACCATCCATCAATAAGGGTGGTATATATAACATTAAATCATAAATAAAACATCGACATTTTCATAACTTAAACAATATCGTACACAAGTTCACTCTTCACAGAAGGGTACAAGAGGACTACTTATGCCCCATTGCTATAGACGAGGAAGAGGTGGGATATAGTTCCATTACAAACAAAAAAAAACACAAAACAATCATTCCTCAAGGAATAGCTGAAACACCACGACTTGTACTACCGGTTAGGGCACAAAAGTGGGAGAGGTTCAACCCTCCAAGTGAAAAGGACTAGATAGAGATGTAGAAGTAAAGAGACTCTCGGGCTAGAAAGTTGTTTGACAGGGCTTCGTTTCACTATTTTCTATCTCTCTCACTCTCTGAATGTCTCTGACTCTGTAGTGAAGCTTTAGCCCCCCTGAATTCTCTTTGACACAATTTGACGGACCTCACACCGAACGCTAAAAATTGAAGCTAGAAGGGCCTATTTATAGACACTAGAGACTGGTTTGAGGTGGTTGGCATGGGCTAAGTGCTTGTCAAATTTCCTTGTTGTTTCCTAACCTATAAACATCACCTTTTAGCATGTATAGTATATGAATAAAGGGGAGTGTCACTCTCCTAGGGATGATGTCAAAAGAAAGGGCAACGGAATGGTGGATGAATGAGATTTCAAATGTGAGTATGTGTGAACAAAAGTGCTCCCCAAGCGCAAGGAGACTTTCGCGGATCGTGTTTTACTTGGTGGTATTCCAAGGTCGTTTCCACGGGGAAGGAAGTAAACCGAGGGGAAGGTGATTTTGGGAGAAAGAAAGTGTAAAATCTTTGATTGTTGGAAGTTGTTTGGTGAAGTTGTTTTGATGCTAGTAAAATGAGAAACAAATGTTGGCAAATCCAAGAGGTCACTCCAATAGGAATACCGTCTCAACTCGAAACCCTCCTCCAATAGAGCATGAATGAACGATTGATTTGTGGGAAGCTAGGGGTAAGATTGGTGAGTATCTAAGCATAAACCGTGACTAGGCCTATAGAACATCAAATACTCACCAAGTTATCCACTCTCAACCCAGTCACACCGAACTATTGAACTC